>JACYXH010000783.1:1845000-1857500 GCA_026745465.1 Lota lota
ATCCACTCGGTCTATCTTTCACTTCCTCTAGGCCGTTATGAATGATGTTGGCTTGTTTGTTCATGTCTCATTTCCAGTGGCATCGGTTATGCTGAATATTCATTTAGCCTTTTCTGCATTTTGATTACGATTGGCTCTCTTCCTACGTTCCACAGCCTTGGTCACCTTAATCGCCCACACACAGACCCACATGCACACACACACACACACGCACACACCCACACAAACACACACGCACACACATAGACACACACACAGACCCACACACACACAGACCCACACGCACACACACTGACCCACATACACACACACACAAACACACACACACACTAACACACACACAGACCCACACGCACACACACACCCACACTCACTTACACACACACACAGACCCACACACACATAGACCCACACACACACTAACAGAGTGAACTTCATAAATGCGTGTGAGATGCGATGTTGAGATAAACCCACATCCTTCCAGTGTGTGCAAAGCATTCAGGCTCAAAACAAAACCGACCATCACGAGACGAAACCAGAACAACTCACCAGATGCTAAACCAAACTATAATAAGATCACAGTGACTAAATTAAGCTAAGCTCATCTAAGATACAATTAGAGTGGCTAAATTCAGCTAAGCTACACTAACATCAGAGTAGCTAAACCAACATCAAATATTTCTTTTTATAAAAATGTAATAACATAATTTAAAGTTGTGCTAAACTAAAATAACTCAACTCACCCAAGATGGGAAAGATCTCCCTCCCCATAATGTCAGAATATTTAATATATAATTAATACATAATCAAGATAAGATCAAGTACGACGCGATCAGAGTGACTCAATTAAGATAAGCTTAAGGTGTAAGTGAACCCCCTGTATGAGCATCATCATAAGCAATGATGTACATGAAATGTGTCACACATCGTAGCGTTACACTACGAGTGTCCGAGAAGCTTAACCCACGCTTGGACGCGGCCATTAGCATCAACCGCTGCGCAGACGGAGCTCCACGCGTCCACACACACGTCAAAGAGTACACTGAAGGTTGTTCGGAGCAGAGTGGAACATTCCCTTTGGCATCATGTTTGGCAGAGAACGGGAAAAACATAGGATTTTACTTCCGTTTTGACTTATTTCCAGTCTTATCTTAGCAACAGTGACAAAATGTAATTGATTACTATGTTGACCATCAACTGAGACATAGAAAACGAAACGGTTATTGGTTCAGTACCCCTATAATTAAAAACAATTACAATTTAGTTTAGTTAAATTAAAATAAATGTCTACCTCTTCGCATGGTCGTAATATGTCAAATCCAAGTGTTTAATGTAAGCCTGTTTTATTCATTATGTTTTACAGGCCTCTCACACCGTAAATCGTTTTCCACCTTTGCTAAAACTGGGAACGGTTTCAGTGGATGAGCCATCTTTATTGGCTCTCAACACGACCCTTGACCCCAACCAACTGTGAGTATATTTACGTAGAAATTCTTAGATTATATTGTTTTGGTTTCTTTTGCGCTATTTTCTAACTGTAAATATGCCCACACACATATACACACACACACACACACACACACACACACACACACACACACACACACACACACACACTCAAGCTGGGTTGATTGTCACAAGCAGATGGGATTCTTCATGTTGTTGCTTTTCAAGACACACACACCAACACACATACATGCATTGCATGCGGTTAATTGCTTGCATGATTTGACGAGTGTGTGTGTGTGTGTGTGTGTGTGTGTGTGTGACTGTGTGTCTGTTTTGTTTTTGTATGCAATGCATGTGGTTATTTGTTTGCATGCTTCGATGAGCATGTGTGGGTGTTGGTGTGTGAGTGTGTGCGTGTGCGTGTGCGTGTGCGTGTGTGTGTGTGTGTGTGTGTGTGTGTGTATGCACTACAGCTTTCTTTTTAAAGCCGAGAGAACCAGTAAATCTATTTTTGGCTACAGAGAGTGTGTGAGAGAGAGAGGAAGAGAGAGAGAGAGAGAGAGAGAGAGAGAGAGAGAGAGAGAGAGAGAGAGAGAGGAAGAGAGAGAGGAAGAGAGAGAAAGAGAGAAAGGGGAACACAGAGTGCTGTACTGTATACTAAGAACAGAACATAGATTAAATTAGAACAAATTCATGCATGAATAAATGAATGCAAAAAAGTGTGGAGGGGAGTGGAGAGGAGAGGACAAGCGAGAGGCAAGAGAAGAGAAAAAGTGTTAGAAACAAATTAAAGAGGAAGTCTTGTGAGTCTTGTTGTATTTTTAGTTCAGTTCTTTTTTTTATATGGGCAACGCCTGTGAGAGCAGATCGGAGAGAGAGGCAGAGATAGTAAAAGAGGAAGTGCTGGTGTCTGAGTATTTCTCAGAGAGAGATTCTGGCCTGGAGCTCATGCAGGATTAAAGGGATGGACTCCATTACAAACTAGGATCAACTCTGTTACACGTGGAAATCAGCACCCTGAGTTTACTCACAATCTGACATCAAATCACAGATGGATTCAACACAATCACGTTCTGGAATACACTCTTTTACATTTTGGATTCAACTTCATCAGACACTGATATCAGCACCATTACATGATGCATTCATCACCATCAAACACTAGCATCAACCCCATTACCTGATGAATTCAACACCATCAAACACTAGAATCAACCCATTACATGATGCATTCACCAGCATCAAACACTAGAATCAACTCCATTACATGATGCATTCATCACCATCAAACACTAGCATCAACCCCATTACCTGATGAATTCAATATCATCAAACACTAGAATCAACCCATTACCTGATTAATTCAACACCATCAAACACTAGAATCAACCCCATTACATGATGCATTCACCAGCATCAAACACTAGAATCAACTCCATTACATGATGCATTCACCAGCATCAAACACTAGAATCAACCCCATTACATGATGCATTCACCAGCATCAAACACTAGAATCAACTCCATTACATGATGCATTCACCAGCATCAAACACTAGAATCAACTCCATTACATGATGCATTCACCAGCATCAAACACTAGAATCAACCCCATTACCTGATGAATTCACCAGCATCAAACACTAGAATCAACTCCATTACATGATGCATTCACCAGCATCAAACACTAGAATCAACTCCATTACATGATGCATTCACCAGCATCAAACACTAGAATCAACCCCATTACCTGATGAATTCACCAGCATCAAACACTAGAATCAACTCCATCACACAACTGAAATGAATTCCACACCATGATGGAATCACCACCGTGACCAATGTAATGACGATGATGATATGCTCTGGTCTCTCTCTCCACCTCTCTCCATCTTCCTCAGCTTCCTTCTCTACACCGCATGTGTCTAATGATGATGATGTGTCTTCTATTTCCCTCCTTATCATCCCTCTCTCCCTCTCTCTGAACCGCTCACTCTACCTCTCTCCCTCTTCCTCTCCTCCTCTACCCTAATGGGCTTGCAGGTTGATGGATGACCAAGCTTGGCTTTAATGGAGGCGAGAAGAGAAATGGAGGGAGAGAGAGAGATAGAGAGAGAGAGAGAGAGAGAGAGAGAGAGAGAGAGAGAGAGAGAGAGAGAGAGAGAGAGAGAGAGAGAGAGAGAGAGAGAGAGAGCGATCGGGCAAGCTTGACTTTAATGGAGGCCTCTATTAAATGAGGGACTGGCAGAAATGGAAAGATAGGAAGGGAGAGATATAGAAAAAGAGATAGAGAGAGAGATGGATGGAATCAAGACAAGAGGGAGACTCTTAAAACAGAGGGGGATTACAAAACAAAGGAAATAAAGAAACACAGAGCAAACACAAAAAACAAGCACAACTTGAGGTTCATTATTTTAAACTTGGCCCTGCCCTAGCCCGGTTAAACTCCAAATGTTTTGCTTCTTTTGTGTGTTGAGGAACTGGATACATTTTCACACTTGGTCATTCCCACGTTGCATTGCTTTTGTCCCAGGAAATTCAGACTCCAATACCTTAACCTGAACTTGAACCCTTTACCTTTGCTTGACCCTTAATTTAATATTAAAAAAAGAACTATACTAAAATAAAATGGATCTTATCTATCACAAACTAATGTCTGTAGTAGCACCAGGTTTTGTGGCTTGCAGAGCTATACTTCCTGTTGTACATCTGACGTCACTTCCGGTCTCAGCCACTACCAGGGACTGAACAATGTGTAGGTGTGTGTGAGTGGGTGTCATCATTGACCTGTGATTTCATACTATTAAAGTCCTCAATAGTGCACACATTCGCTCTCTGACATACGAGCCTGCAGTCTAGAACATCATACATTAACGTGTGTGTGTGTGTGTGTGTGTGTGTGTGTGTGTGTGTGTGTGTGTGTGTGTGTGTGTGTGTGCGTGTGTATACGGCTGTGGATGCTGGGGTGAGGGGCTGAGGTCCCTTTGGTAAAGTCACCTCTATCCAGCTGCAGGTTCAATTCCCTGTACTGCTACTGTTACCACCAGTGACTGCCCGCGTGTCCTTGGGCAACGAAAAACCCACATTACATACTTCAGTTTGCAGAGGAACAGAGTTGTGGTAGTCAGCTCCCAGGTGTGTGTGTGTGTGTGTGTGGAGTCAGCCCACATCTGTTACATAAGGAACAGGATAAGTGGGGTCTTCCTACTTCTAAATACCTGAATATGTTTTTATTATACAACCAGAGAACTCAGCACTGCCTAACCCACATGCAGGGGAATAACACCTACACAGATATAACACTAAGACCAAGAATACACAATGAGAGACGATAAAACAGGTTGAGGATAGAGATAAAGTAACACCAGATAAGATATTAATAACATAAAAAATAACCATAATAATTGTATTGCATTGTAATAGCATCCAATGGGCTGCATATGCGCTGCTATGTAGCTGTACTCTGTGTGTGTGTGTGTGTGTGTGTGTGCGTGCGTGCGTGCGTGCGTGTGTGTGTGTGTATGTGTGTGTGTGTGTGTGTGTGAAGGGCATAACACCTCTTCCACTACCAGTGTGTAGCACCCACCATTATGCGCCAGAACGCTCAGCACTCACTGGGTATCAGAGTGAAGAGGTGAGGAGTGATGCTGTCCAATTGGAAGACAACGTAGGTATGTCAGTAAAATATATGTTATCTTTGTATTGTAATGTGTCTTATCTAATGTATTCTACTTATATTATCTTGAGCTGCATAATTGTAACGGCAACAATAATCAAGTAAGTACTGAGAGAAATGTATTAAAAGGATTAGAAAAATACCCCCCCTCTCTCTATCGGTCTTGCTCGCTCTCCCTCTCACTCTCTCTCTCTCTCCCTCACTCCCTTTCTCTCTCTCTGTCGCTCTTGCTCGCTCTCTCTCCCTCTCCAGCATCAGTCCACAGGCATTAATCAACATATTCACATCAGCACAAACACACAGACACAACCAACCCACACACCATATGCTCTTGAAGTTATCCCTGTTCATCCCCCACAAACACACACACACACACACACACACACACACACACACACACACACACACACACACACACACACACACACACAGTACAGCTACATAACTCTACATACACCTACACAAAGTCGTGCAGAAGCAAGAGGAGAGGGACTTGCAAAACCACATCGCTTCATTCCCCGACTCCATATTGAAACAGACGCAAAACAAATGGATGCAGACAGCATCCTCCTTCAATACTGCGATTCATTTGGGGAAATCTCTCTTATCAATACATCAGACTTGATCACTGTCCCTCTCTCCAGTTCATTACTAATACTTAAATGGATACGCCAAGATATCTGTAAATTGGCGTTTGCCTGTCTTACTGAAATTCAGATGAGTTTAATTCCAAATCCATCATTATGCATTTTAGGGGTGTTCAAGCACAACTAAATTTCATCTCAACATCCCTTAAAATATTAAATAATACTAATAATAATGATTATTATTATTTTCTAAATAGATTTTAAGCCCCCTAACGTTATATTACACAAACCTGTCTGTAAGAGCCATGGGAAAACCATTACAGTTTCAAAGGGCATTACAACAGCTTTAATATCCGCTATTCTTTATAAAGTAATGTAAAGTTACACATTCCAAGTCCCAGAACAGACAGTGCGTCCAGAAGGGGAGTTCTCTGCATTAGCATTTGATTTCCGTTAGCGACTTCCATTGACTTGCAGAGTTACAGTAGCCTAGCTCCTCTTCCTGTGAGGGCAATACCCTTTGAATTCCCCTTTCCAATGTGATCCGAATAGTCGCTTAGTGACTGCTGTGATTAGTACGCTACCTGCGATGCACCGCTGGTACAATTATATTGTCAGCTGCTTCTGGCTGGGTAGCCTATCACAGGGTGGCCTATTAGCATAGCGCCGAATCATCTGTGTGTTTGTAGACAAACTACAATCTTGCTGTGTTGTCACCCGCACCCGCTTTGAGTTATAAGCGACTATTAGGAACACATTGGAAATCTTTGGAAAGTAATTAAGAGTGTATTCCCCTCACATGAACAGGAGCTAGTCTACTGTAACTGCACGTCAATGGAAGTCGCTAACGGAAATCAAATGCTAACGCAGCGAACTCCCCTTCTGGACGCACAATGACAAATATGGAACAAAAAAACATGAAGATAGCAACTGTACTGCAATACACGTTGTAGTATAACAGCAATTGTGAAGTACAAGTATGTGTGCTGTATTTTTTTTTATCACAAAAAAGGAATAATAAAGACACAGAGCCCTTACATAAGTCTGCCAGGAGGTATAAATAGAGTTAGAGAGATAGAGGCAGGGACAGATGAGAGATAGAGAACGGGTGTTGGAAAACACACTTCCATAACTTCACATCCCCATGACCCCAGTTGCCATAGTGATGCTAAACATGCTTTAGATCTGCATGACTTTGCTCCCTATCAGTCAAAATATTATATAAATAGCTTAGCTACTTAGGCAAAAAAAAAACATTATTAGTAAAGGTCATGGTAAACTAGTTATTTAGAACACAAATTAGCGCATAGTAAGAAAACCAGTTAGTTGGGCAACCTATTAACAATGTGCTTGTGTTATACAAAGGAGTTTGAAATACAGTAAACATAAATTCCTCTTTAGCTGTATTCTATTCTCTCTACTATGAGACACTGTCACTAGTCGTCGGCTTAACATGTGAGTGTGTGTGTGTGTGTGTTAGTCAGTGAGTGGGTGTCAGTGAGTGACTGTGTGTATGTGTGTGTGTGTGTGTGTGTGTGTGTGTGTGTGTGTGTGTGTGTGTGTGTGTGTGTGTGTGACTATGTGGCAGAGGAAATCGCATTTCTAAATACGGTCCATTTACCATTCACACACAACAAAGGGGTGTTATACAGACACAGGTGTGTGTGTGTGTGTGTGTGTGTGTGTGTGTGTGTGTGTGTGTATGTGTGTGTGAACCAGGTCCACTAATTAGCTCACCTGGGTCAAACACACACACACACACACACACACACCTAACTCCAAAAGCGAACGACTTCCTGTTCTCAAACGGTCGTGTTCCCATGGCGACGAGGCTGCACTAATTGCTGTTCCTAATAATAAAGACCCTGGATCTTAATACAGTCCTTCCAAACCTCTAGACCTTTCCTTCAAAATAAAAGCCAGGGTCAATCCTAATTATAGAGACCCATGATCTTAAAACAGACCTCCAAATCTCTAGATAACGTCTTTCAAAATGAAAGCCTGGGCAAATCCTAATTATAGAGAACCAGGATCTAAAAACAATCCCCCAAACCTCTAGATAACCTCCATCAAAATAAAAGTCTTCTAACGGTTCCCGCCTCCGAGCGTGTGGGATGACAGCATCCTGTCGGGTTATCGCGGCTTGCCGGCAGCATAGAGGAAGAGACTTAATTTGATAGTGCCAAGTGTCGGGGTCGGCACTCGCGGGAGTTATCGCCCGGCTAACAAGTATGTTAGCGCGCGGCGTGCTAATGAGTATGCTAATAGGCTGTGGGACGCGGCGCTGGGGACGCCCTGAGTGACAGCAGCGTAGTGAGGCGCCGGGGGAGGAAGACAAGAGGGGCAGACGACCATATTTGGAAGAGAATGGAGAAGGAGTAGGAAGTGGAGGAAGAGGAGGCAGAGTGTAGTGGGAAGGGGATGCAGAGGAAGAGGGGATAGGGGTTAGGAGGAGGAGGATCAGGAGAGGAAAAGGAGGAGAAGGAGGAAGTGGAGGAGGGAGAGGGAGGAGGACGTTTGGATGTTTTATTTGGAAAACTTAAACTTAACCCAGAACCAAGTAAACTACGATAATCCATCCATATTCCTATCATTCTTCTACTGTATCCATCTATCTAGCTGTCCGTCTGTTTCTCCATCTGTCTATACATGTTCCAAGCCACACACACACACACACACACACACACACACACACACACACACACACACACACACACACACTCACACACACACACTCAATGCTTCCATTGAGTTCACTGGATCTCTGAGGCTACCGTGTTTATGTACAGAAGTTGAACCATTTTTTATTTGGTTACTAACTGGCAAAGGTTTTTCTGCATTCAAAAGTGATAAAACAACAGGGAAGCCATGTTGTTGAAGTAGCCTCATTTCTCAAGTATCAAATCAAAATGGTTTGAAATTGTGTATTTTGTGCCACTTTCAATAAGCAATGCATTGATTTATCTTCACCCTAATCTTTGCATAGCAAAAGCATTTATAAAAAATCATCTGCCAACTTTTACTGCACTCAAAATTCTATTCATCCGTTTCCTGTTCCAAAAAAGCCATGGCAACGGCTTCTCAAGATTCTCAAGGCCTCGGAGCAAACAAAACAGTACGCTCCACACATGCAGCCAATCAAAGAGAGGCTGGTGTCACGTGCACAACTGTCCTCTGCTCTTAGAAAAATCCTAATGATATCACTGAGGAGGTACGGGATGCTGTCGCCACGGTTACCATCACTGCTGCTCACATCGATCCATGTGTGATTACCGTAAAGCAACCGGAGCCAGTAAGGATTCCAACTGTGGTCACACGCGCACACGGCAGACATGCACACACACTCACAGGCTGAATAATTCAAAAGCCATGACAATATTTAATATTGATAAAGATTATTAGTAAATCAATGATTATTACAAAATAGGATTTTGTGCATGTGTGTCTGTGTCCGTGCATGTGTATGTGTGTGTGTGTGTGTGTTTGCATAATCTGTACCAATGCCACCATAAAAAAAATAAAAACGTCAGAAAATCAATAGTGTTGTGAGTTACTGGAAATCACAGTGGAAAGCAAGCCAACGCTATCATTCCAGTAATTAAGCTGCTTCCTAATGACAAAATCACCCTCCAATCACTTCAGCTCTTCTGTGTTCCTGCAGCCAATCAGGTAGCTTGTCTCGATGAGGCCCCTTCAACAATAAACAGGGGTGAAGGGAGCTAACTAACATCAGGCAGACGGTCAGCTGACCCCCTGGTCGAGTTCACAGATTGCGGGAACCTTTGTCATTGAGGAAGTAATAAAGCAAGGTAAAGAGAGGTTTAGATGAATGGAGGAAGGATGAGGAGGAGGAAGAAAGAGAGAGCGAGAGAGAGAGAGACTAAGAAACAGAGAGAGAATAAATTCTTAGAAAGATGTCGAGAGAGAGATAAATCAGGGTCAGAGGTCAACAGCTTAGTGTTGGAGAGAGGTAACCATCTCTCACACACACACACACACACACACACACACACACACACACACACACACACACACACACACACACCCAACAAACAGTACAGTAACATGTACATATGCATTGACATATCGACACATAATACAATTATGCACTCTGCCTTCCTGTCTCTCTTTCTCTCTCTCTCTCTCTCTCTCTCTCTCTGACACACACTCTATTTTTGTCTCCCTCTTACACACAATACACTCCATCACTCTATCTCACTGACACACTCTCTCTCTCTCTCTGACACTCTCAAGACACACTCTCAATTCAATTTCAATTCTATTCAGAGGACTTCATTGCCTTGGGAAACGTACATTTACAGTGACAAAGCGAGTAAGAAGTAGGGTTAGTTCATTTCTCTCTCTCTCTCTCCCATCTTTCTCTCTCTCCATCTCACATCAATATCAAGCCATCTCTCTCTCTCTTTCTCTTGCACACATATACTCTCTCTCTCCCCCTCTCTTTCTCAATTCAATTTCAATCCAATTCAATTAGCTTTATTGACATAGACATAGTACATTTACATTGCAAGTAAAACAGAAATACAATCCTCTCTCTCTCTCTCTCTCTCTCTCTCTCTCTCTCTCTCTCTCTCTCTCTCTCTCTCTCTCTCTCTCTCTCTCTCTCTCTCTCTCTCTCTCTCTCTCTCTCTCTCTCTCTCTCTCTCTCTCTCTCTCTCTCTCTCTCTCTCTCTCTCTCTCTCTCTCTCCCTGGTCCTACCTTTGCTCTGATCTGACCGGAGGTGGAGACTTTGCGGATCAGCTTGTGGGACGTCTCCTCCTGCTCCCCCTCGCTGTCTGACGACTCCTCCCCCGCCTCCCCCGCCTGGAGGAGGAGGAGGAGGATGGGTGATGAGGGAGGAGAAGAGGAGGAGAGGAGGGGGACGATTGAGAGAGAGAGGGGTTAAGAGTAGGAGAGGAGAGAGAACAGAAGTACGTTAAGTTAAATAATATTTGTCCTTGTTGGTTATTGGTAGAAACCAACAATATTTGTCAATTAATGTAAAAAAACGATTTTACACAAATACAAATATATTGTTAAGATTACAAGAACAACTCGCTGATTGGCTTTTGACTACTAGTGACTATACTGACCTTATTGATTAAATCATACATTTAAACGAATCCTCGACGGACCCTTGAAACATTATCTTGTGCTCCGAGAGGGGGGTCGCGACCCACAGGTTGAGAAACCTAAGCATAGAGGTCTATCGAGCGGTCACTGCTGTTCCAGACCGTCTAATGTAGTGGTTCCCAACCAGTGGGTCGGGACCCCACTTAGGGGAGCATGATTTGCATATGGGGTCATGGGAAATGTCTGAGTTATAAGCTATAGATATCTGATGATAAATAGTTGATAAAACAAGCTAATTGTTCAAAAAGCTCTTAGAAAGGTATTATAAAGGTCATGTACATCCAAACAGATCTGCCTAATTATTCGTGGCCACAAGCTTAGTGGACTACAAATATTCACTTAATGAACTACAACTAATCACTTGTAGCTAATCACTTGTAGCTAATCCCTTAGCGCGGTGCGATGCGCATTCACTCCCTTGGACGCCGCTATAAAGGGCAGCTGTCGGGTGGGGTTCAGAAGACTGATGTGGATGCACAACCATGTGAGAAGTTGGGGTCCCAAATACTCTCAGCACTATGGGGTCAAAGGGCGCCATAAAAAAGGCTGTGCAACCACGAATGTGTATACTGTTGGGCAGAATGTCGTACGATAACGCGGCTGTACGTACGATGTGAGTCCTTTCAGAGTCCGGAGGTGTGGTGGCCAACGAATCCCTCGGCTCACCCACGTAGAGCACGTTGGGGTTCAGCTTGGACGCCATGGCAACGGCAGACAGGGGGAGGGGGGAGGGAGGGGGGACGATGAGGAGGGGGACCGAGGGAGGCGAAGATGACGGGGTTATGTGTGTGGGAAGGAAGGACGACCGGAAGGAGAGGGGAGATTGGTGGAGAAGGAGGAGGAGAGAGAGTTGGAGGAGGAGAGGTGGGGAGTAGAGAGATGGAGAGCAGGAGGAGGAAGAGGAGGAGGCAGAGGGAGAGGGAGAGGAACAGGCCAGCAGGTTCCTGGTGAAGGTTCGGACACTGGTCCTCCACTGATCTCTCTATCTGGACCAGCGCTGGAAGACTGGAAGAGAGAAGAACATTAGAGGTCAATTAATGAAGAAGGGGGAATGTTTGTTTGTCACAATGGCTGCACACTAACACACAAACTAACTTCAAACACAAACAACAACATAAACAAATAACATAAACAAACAATGTCCACAAACTAACCCTACATGGAAAAGCCTATTTTATGCAATCTGTATTGAGAAGTTATAACCTCTTGAATAAAAGTACTTATATTATTATAAGTATTATAAAATGATGATTTATGTGTTCCTACAACCTGGCCTCTGCAAGCCCTGGCAGATAAACATAATTCTCCAGCGTTCCAACCCAATTCCCTCATCTTTTTCCTAGCTGTCAAACCGGATCGCGAGCCAGAGAACACGAACAGGCAGAGAGACCGCGAGGCAGACACCTGTCTGTACCTGTCTCCATGCCTCGCGGATCTCCCGAAATCTCCAGGAGGAACCAACCGAAATGACTCAAATCACTCTCTTCCACCGAGACGGAGCACTAATGCGGCTGGATCTGAGGGACCCTCGCTCCCGGTCTAACCCGCTCCCGAGGGACCCTCGCTCCCGGTCTAACCCGCTCCCGAGGGACCCACCGCCTCCCGGTCTAACCCGCTCCCGAGGGACCCTCGCTCCCGGTCTAACCCGCTCCCG
>JACYXH010000783.1:1862500-1930000 GCA_026745465.1 Lota lota
CAGGTGCCCTCATAAACCACAGCCCATGTTTACAAGCCAGGACACACACACACACACACACACACACACACACACACACACACACACACACACACACACACACACACACACACACACACACACACACACACACACATACACACATCTCTTCATCAACATGTGAAACACTGCAATACACGCTGCTTTACTGTATCCAGTTTTGTTGACTTATTACTATTATTATTAATTTCCTTTCTTGCTGTTGTAAGAGGAGTTTGAAAACAAAACAGCGCCCGGCTTGCTAGCTATAGCAAGTTGCAGCCCGTAACTAGAGCAGATGGTTAGCTAGCTTGTTGGCGCGTGCCTCCTTTGTAAACCCGTTGACACAGACGGTCCTGAGCCGCTATCCTCTCTCACTCACACACACACACACACACACACACACACACACACACACACACACACACACACACACACACACACACACACACACACACACACACACACACACACACACACACACACACACACACACACCAATGATGCAAGAGACTCCAAATCTATAAATACATTGAAAGGCCTATAGAAATAAACGTTTGGATTCATTAATCATGTTGAATCTTGATCATTTTGCAGCAGTTTGATAATATTATGTAATTAATTATATAACTCACCTAACATACGTTTTTTCCTTCACCTTGATGGTGAAGTCATTATTTATGTTGTATCTCTGTGTTTATATTTACAGCCTACGCTAATAAGGTGAGTGAGTTGATCATTAAAATCTGAAACTATAAGTCAGCTCCCACCACGAAAGCATCTGGATTGTTACGCAAGCAGGACTAGCTCTGTGTGTGTGTGTGTGTGTGTGTGTGTGTGTGTGTGTGTGTGTGTGTGTGTGTGTGTGTGTGGGAAGGTGTGATCTCTCGCTGCGTTGCTGATCTGTGCCACGACAGTTTGCACACACACACACACACACACACACACACATACACACACACACACACACACACACACACACACACACACACACACACACACACACACACACACACACACACACACACACACACACACATACACACACAGAGAGCAAAAGATAGAAAGCTGGACAGAGAGACGGCCTGAAAGGAGAAGGAGATGAAAGACATGAAAGAGATGAAAGTATTATCAGACAGACAAATTGTATTTGATATTACTTATTATCTTGTAGTAAATGTTGATTATTAGTATTCAATGCTCTGCTTTCATGTTCCTGTCAATGCTGTCCAATCGGGTGGCTCAACTTGTATCTAGCAGCCAATTACAGAAAAATAAGTCAATATTTCCGCAGCACTACATTCTAAAGGGGGCGGGGCAACCGTCCCAGAGGTCTCAAAGTAAAGATTGGCCCTTAGATCTGCACAAGGGACGGGACTTTCATCACAGCCAATCACAGTCACACATTTCTCTGACATGTCTAGATCCATTCGAACGGTTGCCGTTCAATGTATTGTGATCAACGAGGAGAGTTGATCGATGTGAACGCATCAAACGGATTGAAATGACCACAACCGAAAGAACAGGAAGCAATCAATTGACTGGAAAATCTATCGAAAATGAAGTGGAACCAATGACCAGCTAATGGCCCCGGGGTCAAAACCCTCCAGGGACGTCCATCTTTAATGGATCCTTGTTATTCCTGCTATTGTCCCCCGAGCCCCCGTCCACCGGGAGGAAAAAAAAAACAATCACGTTCGACGCTTTTTCCAAGACCGACTTCCTCAGGGAGGCTGAGAACAAGCTAAGCACATGATCAATATGGAAGAAACTAGGCATCTAAGAGCTGCAAGACCAAGTCTACAGAAGCAATCAGACAGGAGTGCAGGATGGCCTTAGGAATCAAAGCAGAAGGGAAAACGTTGGCCTAATACATATATGTATGTAACACATTATACTACTTTGTACTGGGTTGGTCACCAATGTGCAGCATTTTAAAGCTACTGCCCAAAACAAGTGGCTGTGTCGAGACAGACGGGAAATAATGATTGAGAAACTCGACTTGGGTCGTATATGAAGCGAGCGTAAAAATACAGCCCGCTACATTTGTCTCTTTCTTCTTTGGGTCGCGCGACAAATAAGAACCGAATATATGTGCTTTGGGCTTAGAAGTTGACACACGTTGTTGTCTTTGGTGACTGGTGAGGACTTTCTTCCAACCTGTGTCAAGATATTCCGGTCCCCAGAATGAAGGACCCCAGATGTATGTCCACAGTGTGATCACCCCCCCCCCCCCCCCCACACACACACACACATGCACGCACTCATATACACACACACACACACACACACACACACACACACACACTGCTCCATTTGATTAGTCAAAATGGTGTCTTCAGTAGGTAAGGGTTTGCTATTTTTATCAGACACACAAGAATGGTCCCTCACGTCCATCACTAAAGGTAACGCGAACTGACAGGTGCATGTGTGTGTGTGTGTGTGTGTGTGTGTGTGTGTGTGTGTGTGTGTGTGTGTGTGTGTGAGTGAGAGAGAGAGCGGTCCCAATTCACAGATGCTCAAAGTGACAACAGAACTGTCAGTTTGCATAAATCACAAACACCAACACACACACACATACACACACACACACACACACACACTCACTCCACCTCGCAATCTCCATCCTCATATCGTTTTCCTTTCTTCCCACCTCTCTATTTTTGTTCGCTTGTGTTTATGCTGTCAGGCCACACCCCCACGCAACTCCGCCCCTTATCGATTCCTTCCAGATAAGTGCCAGATTTTCCCTTCATAGAGATGAAGGGAGAATTCTCTTCCCAACTCAAACATAACCGTTCACAATGTAAAACCTTCACTTGACATGTCTACTGCATCATGGGAAACAATAATTAATGAATTGTATTTATCTAACACTTTTCCAAGCAAGCGTTTTACATGTGGGGGAGATTGACATATACGCTCATCCAGGACCAGTGGAGAGGTGAGGAGTATAACGATCCAATCAGAGACCAGGGGAGGATCAGGTGGCCATGTTGGTAGAGCCATGACAACAGGCATACCCACTCTTGAGATGAGTGCCAAGGGATCTTCAGTGACCACGGGGAGTCAGGGCCTCAGTTTAAAGCACAAACAAAGCTGTCCCGCTGTCTGTAACAGTTGATCCAAGATGGAGGTACAGTACATGATTCCTTTTGGTTCCTCGAGTTCTCCTGTCGGGTCAGTTGGACATTGGTTTGATTGTTTGATGGTTTTTTTGGGGGGGATTGGCTCTGCTAAGTGAATCAATACCAAATAACTATTTGATGAATATCAGATATCTTAGATGACAACTGTAAATAGTATTAACGACATACTTCTCGCTCCTCATTCAGTAGCACCATATAGAACAAAGACAACCGCTTAAAAGAATCCCAACACAAATATAAGGTAATAGGTAGAAGTTAAGGTACATATCAATGACAGCAGCTCATTTACTATGGAGTGGGCTGAAACACAAACACACACACACACACACACTGAAATGTATGCGTTTCATATAAACAAACAAAAATACGACCTCCCTGTCACACAAGCCCGCCATACAAACACACACACGCACGCACACACACACACACACACACACACACACACACACACACACACACACACACACACACACACACACACACACACACACACACACACACACACACACCACTTTCCTAAGGAAACTATAGTGCAATTAAAAGCCATGGTTCTTCTGCGGACCAGCTGGAGGAAATTGAGTTCCGTGGACTGTGTTTGTCGACAATAAACCTCTCGCCTCCTAGTAGAGCGCACCAGTCCAGTAAGTGGCTGCTGGTCACGCAACGTGTCAACAAAAACAATGTGATAAACCTTTGTCTCAAACACCACAGCAGTGAACTTCAACCTGGGAGCCCTGACCCACTTTCAGGCCGCGATGTGGGCCAGAAAATGGCAGGTTCATCGCCAAACGTAATCCGTACGGCACTTGACAATGACGGAAGGGATACGCCAAGGTATCAGCTGATTGGCCTTTGCCAGGTCTTAACCAGATTCAGACAAATTGTTACATTCCAAAATTCATCATTTTGAACTATCTTCGGCAATCGACAATCTCGTTGTGTTTCATTGCATCGTTTGGAGATCTTTGGAAAGTAATTAAAGGTGTATTCCCCTCACATGAACAGGAGCTAGGTTTCAATAGCTCTGCAAGTCAATGAGGTGGCTAACGAAAAGCGAATGCTAACCCAGTGAACTCCCCTTCTGGACGCACAATGATGAACTTGAAATGAAACAAGGGTCCAAATTGTATCCCCGCACGTCCCGGGTCTGTTTATCATTACGTGCGTTGCCCGAGTGGATCCGAGAAGAGCCGTGATCAGCGCTGATCATGAGAGAAACGCACGGAAGTGCTGTGGAACTCGCGTGATGGCTAGGCTGACCACAAGGAAGAGCGGGAAATAAGGGCACGAAAACGATCGGATCCAATTGGATCTTGGAACACATTTTCCGGGTCCATTAGGGTCCGGGATTTTGGACCCGTGAAGACCTCTAGTCTGAAACCGGGAAAGAGAGGCAAACGCCTATTTACAGATCTCTCTGCGTATCCCTGTAAGACCGTAAGATTAAGACCCTGGCAACGTTATGCTAGCAATACAAATAATGTGCATGTAAGCATGTGCAAACATGCGCATGCACACACATACACACACACACACCATGCATTCTGCCTCATTAAGTGCTGTGTTTGATCACTAGCGTGTTTTCCTGGTCGGCTAGTTAAATGTCTCCTTAACAAACGAAACACGTAACATATTCAACCATTGGATATGATTCCATATCGACATAGAAGCATGTCTGTTATATCCTCTTCATCGTTTTGTTTGAACAGTTTTACCGTATTTCTTTGCCGTTTGTAACCCATTCTAGCTATATATCGAGACATAGAATATGTTTTGAATATGGGGTGTCTATTTCAACGTTTCGTCTTCCAATCTGCTCTCTGCCTCTAGCTCTACCCTTTTCTTCAAAGCAGAGCTCCCTTCTCTCCGGCAAGGTCGGCGGGTTCCGAGTCGGGGTGTTGGTCTTCCCCGCTGATCCGAGACAGCAGGGTTTTGATTCGTACACATGGACTCCTTCAGCGGGAATACCATACATCCAGTCCGGTGTCCAGCCTAATGAAATATGTCGTGGGGTAATGCTACACTAGCTAGGGTTAGCTAGTGTAGCAAAATACAACATTTTGTTCTGGTGGCCGAGAAGGTGATGTTGCGCGGTGGTTAGCACGCCCGTTTCATTATTGAAAACGACCATCGGAAAATAACATGTTTGAAGGGCAGCAATCCAAGTGCTACGATTAACAAATGAAGAAAATAAAAGAGTATAGTGACGAAGGATGTAAGCTGGTGAATGTGGTAATGAATGTTCTTTGTTCTTTGCTGACAACCTTAATCAAAATGGTTCGATGAAGGCATTGTGATGTGCGGCGGAAGGACCGTGTTTGACTTGAGGAGGAAAATATGCAGCAGGCCAAAGCTATTTGAAGCGCTGTGGTAAGAGAACGCTGTAACGCGGTTCGAATGGAAGGCGTGCATGGAATGCACGAACGCATGAACGCATTATCACCATCCCGTGCACAGGCGCAGTGGACAGCACAGGTGCCTTATGGCCTTGTCCACACGGTGAATGAGGGAGAGGGTGAGTGGCCGTGTCTGTATGAAAGAGAGAAATGAGGAAGGGGGGAGGGCAGTCAGTGGATGTGATAGACATAAAGGAGACAGACAGACAGACAGACAGACAGACAGACAGACAGACAGACAGACGGACGGAGAATGAAAGAATGGGGCCAGCCAGCTCATCTTCGGAATACCAAACCAGCAAGGTGATGTAACAGTGTTTTATTACCCATAATCCCTTGCTGGAAAGATGAATGAATTGGGGGGGGGGGGGGGGGGGGGGGGGTCTGGTGTAGCAAGGGCGTCAATGAATACACACACACACACACACACACACACACACACAGTAACTCTTAGTCGTTATTCTAATCTTGCATGAGTCATTCAAAGTGGGCTATTGTCCACGGACATACATGAAAATATGAAAGCTCACGTTTTCTCAGAAAACGTTAAACGTCAGAGAATATAATAGAGAGAAGGGGGCGCGAGATAGCGAGGGAATAAAACGATAGAGCGAGCCAAAGAGCAAGAGAGAGAGAGAGAGAGAGCGAGACGGCTAGAATGAAGCAAAAAGCTGAGGGGGCTGACACGGTGCAGTGCGCGCGTGGGCTGGCATTGGGAGTTTCCTGCACACAAGGTGCGATGATGTAACTGAGCTCGAGCTGACAAGAGCAATGCATGAGCTCGTGTCTTCTTTTCTTACGCGCGCATTCCCACGCTCATCCGATGTTAGATCTTTACAAAGTATAATCATATATATATATATATATATATCCATATATAGATATAGATATAATAGCACTGCATCCACACCGCTCCGTTTGCCACCAAGCAGGTGTGGCATTTTATAAATCCTGCATTAATGGGATAGTCAAATTAAGCGGGTTAATTAGTCACGGACAATGTGGCCCACAAGGCATGCATTGGTGAATAACATTATTTGCGCACATTTGTAGGTGACTGTGTGTGTGTGTGTGTGTGTGTGTGTGTGTCCCATTTGTGCCGTTGCATAACCCCTTCCCGTTGTAGCGCGGGTCTCAAGGTGCGACGGCGCGCACAACATGCAGTCACGCGCGCGCACACACATACAATACCTACTGAAACATGACATGGTGGGTTTTTTACGTTTTTGTTTTTTTGATTTACTTTACAGTAAAAGAAACACAAAAGTTGCAATATTGTATAATCAGGCATACACTTTCAAATTGTCAGGTCTGCATATCCGACCTTTAGGTGGTTACGCGCATGGTGTGAAGTCACCATAGACCTAGCCGCGTACGAATACGTCGGAGTTTATGATTGTGTGCGTGTGCGTGGACTCTGTATAGGACCGTAGGCGAGAGGTGGGTAGGAAAATAAGGATTGCAAAAAAACTGCTCCTGAGTGGGTCGCTGATGCTGATTCCGCGCGTCTCCGTAGTATGCGGGGAAAAAAACAAACGGAAAACGAGAAGAGTCGTGTTGTTTTCTATTCATGGGGGAATTAATTAAATAATTATATTCATCCCTCTCTCTCTCTCTCTCTCTCTCTCTCTCTCTCTCTCTCTCTCTCTCTCTCTCTCTCTCTCTCTCTCTCTCTCTCTCTCTCTCTCTCTCTCTCTCTCTCTCTCTCTCTCTCTCTCTCTCTCTCTCTCTCTCTCTCTCTCTCTCTCTCTCTCTCTCTCTGTGTCTCTCTCTCTCTGATTCACACGTCGGCCACGGTGACTGGAGACTTGTGACGTCAGACGGGGAGAATGACGAGCGTCGTCCAATGAGGGTCGAGCTTCATCCCAGCGCGAGGACGGAGCCGCCGACAGAAGGCTATAACCATGCCAACGAAGGGATAGACCGCTCGCTGCCGAGGGAAGAGAGCGCAAGGGTCTATACGACTCACACACTCACATACACACACACACACACACACACACACACACACACACACACACATACACACACACGCGTGGAGGATAAACACGCGGGGGAGGACTATACCGGGGATTTTCGCTATTCCCCGTGCACGCCGCGAGGGACTAACACTGCTCGCAGAGGAAGAGGACCACGACCGGTAAATACGCGAATCTTTTTATTTTTTGGGGGGCCCCCCCTCCGGCTCTTGCTTCATCTCTCTCTGTGTGATGTGGCGTGGTCTCCCCCCCCCCCCACCCCCCACTCTCCCCCCTCTCCTCCCTCTCCTCCCTCCCATTCTCCTAGCCCCCTCGCGGCTCCCATGGTCTGCAGCTGAATGAAAGTGATGTTTGGTTTAAAATGCTTAAAATTGTGACCCTACGAAGAGAGGGCGCACTTTTATTTCGTGAATACTAATACTAATAGGTGGGGTTTGTTTCGCGTGCACGCGGAAGAGCTGAGGGTTGGCGGCAAATGCTTTGATCAGCACGAAATGGCTCGCGGTGGTTTTCTGGTGACCTTCCCAGCCGTTCGCAGTCATTGTGCACGCGTGTGTTGTGCGTGTGCGCGTGATTGACGACCGCGAGAGAGAGTAATGAGAAATAGGGGCGGGGGTGAAGAAAGTTGGGTGAAGGGGGACGGGGGGGGGGGGGGGGGGGGGGGGGGGAAGTGAGAGAGGAGAATTTTGTGAATGGAGCTCCACAGCCTTGGCGCGCTCTGGCGGAGCTAAATTTAGACGCGCGATGTAGGTCTGCGTGCGCAGTATCGATCAGCAGCCGAATTCGGGATCCAAATGGAAAAGGTTTTTCGTGTTCGTGAGCGAAGACGCACGCACTTAATACGGAATAGGTGATAATGGTCGCATACGAAGCGCCGACGCCGACCGCCAATATAGCATCGATTCACCGCCATGAAAAAGACGTCATGCACCATTTTTAGCCAACTGTCTAAAAATAGAAATAGTCAGCTATGGTTTTGACTGTGTTGAAATTCAACGTCTGCTTTGGCATCTGGCACGTTTTGGGTAAGCTAAATTGTTCTGGATGTTAGTATGTTGTGTGGTTAGGCTTATTCTGCGTCCTCTGGCTTCTTACACTAATTTGAATTCTAAAGTGATGATTGAAATGATGCAAACATACAACATTAAGGAATGCTTCTTCAATGTTCAATAATAATAAGGTAGTGTGTATGTGTGTGTGAGAGAGAGTGTGTGTGTGTGTGTGTGTGTGTGTGTGTGTGTGTGTGTGTGTGTGTGTGTGTCTGTGTGTGTGTGTGCGTGTGCGTGTGTGCCCCCATGTGGTGTGGATCAACGGGTCACCTGCATCAAATGTTTTCCTAACAACACAGTAAAAAAAAAATGTCGTTTCTATTCCACAAATTACCCCAAGGCATATGTCCATTCATGATGAAAGAGACAGTCTTCACCTCCACCTTCGTCCTGTTTGCGCTCTTCCCTCCCACCGGTCCGCCCATGTTGTGTCTCCACTTGACATCCCTACCGAACCTTCCCCCCCCCCCCCCCCCCCCCCCCCCCCCCCCCCCTCTCGTTTATGGCTGTCTATTTTCATATTGTCCTTCCAAACCAAAGCGTTTTTTTTGGCTGAAATCGATGCTCTATTTGCTTATTTTTCCTGCTGCCCCTCTCCATCCTTTCCTCCTCATGGCATCCCACTTTTCTCTGCCTTAGTTTCAGTTTATTTCCATTCATGTTTCTTCATCGTATGGCGCGTATCTTCTGCCATTTTGACCTTTCTGTTCGCTTCTTCCTCCCTTCCTTTGTCTCTGCTTTTCTCTCCCTCTGTTTTTTTCTGTCTCTCTGCCCCTGTCCCTCTCTATGTCTCTCCCCCTTCTGTCTTTCTGTGTCGCTCCTTATGTCTCTCCTCCGTTCCTCTCTCTCCCACTATCTCCCTATGCATCTAACTTTGTCTCTCTGGCTCTCTCCTTATCGCTCTATGTCCCTCTCCCTCCTCTCGCTCCTCTCGCTCCTCTCGCTCCTCTCTCTCCTCTATGTCCCTCACTGTCTCTCTCCCTCCTCTCGCTCCTCTCTCCTCTATGTCCCTCTCCCTCCTCTCTCTCCTCTATGTACCTCTATGTCCCTCTCCCTCCTCTCGCTCCTCTCTCTCCTCTATGTCCCTCACTGTCTCTCTCCCTCCTCTCGCTCCTCTCTCCTCTATGTCCCTCTCCCTCCTCTCTCTCCTCTATGTACCTCTATGTCCCTCTCCCTCCTCTCGCTCCTCTCTCTCCTCTATGTCCCTCTCCTCTATGTCCCTCTCGCTCCTCTCTCTCCTCTATGTCCCCCTATGTCCCTCTCCCTCCTCTCTCTCCTCTATGTCCCTCTATGTCCCTCTCCCTCCTCTCTCTCCTCTATGTCCCTCTCCTCTATGTCCCTCTCCCTCCTCTCTCTCCTCTATGTCCCTCTATGTCCCTCTCCCTCCTCTCTCTCCTCTATGTCCCTCTCCTCTATGTCCCTCTCCCTCCTCTCTCTCCTCTATGTCCCTCTCCTCTATGTCCCTCTCGCTCCTCTCTCTCCTCTATGTCCCCCTATGTCCCTCTCCCTCCTCTCTCTCCTCTATGTCCCTCTCCTCTATGTCCCTCTCCCTCCTCTCTCTCCTCTATGTCCCTCTCCTCTATGTCCCTCTCCCTCCTCTCTCTCCTCTATGTCCCTCACTGTCTCTCTCCTCTATGTCCCTCACTGTCTCTCTCCTCTATGTCCCTCACTGTCTCTCTCCTCTATGTCCCTCACTGTCTCTCTCCTCTATGTCCCTCACTGTCTCTCTCCTCTATGTCCCTCACTGTCTCTCTCCTCTATGTCCCTCACTGTCTCTCTCCCTCCAGCCATGATTCTCTCTCTGGCCGCCACAGCAGCCATGAGCGGCGGGGGCCTCAACTCCTCCCTGGACCCCTTCGACTCCTCCACCTGGGGCTTCGCCGAGGACCCCTCCTCCAACTCCTCCTCCATCTTCTCCTCCACCTCCTCCTCGTCCTCCTCCGCCGACCCCTCGCTGGCGCGACCCCTGAGCCCCGACGACCTCCTCCTCGGCCCGCGGTCGTCGTCGTCGTCGTCGCTGCCGCCGCCGCCGCCGCCGCCGCAGGAGGTGAGCCCGTGGGACGTGGCGCTCTGCGTGACGGGCACCCTCATCTCCTGCGAGAACGCCCTGGTGCTCGCCGTGCTCTTCTACACGCCGGCCCTCCGCGCGCCCATGTTCATCCTGATGGGCTCGCTGGCCGCCGCCGACCTGCTGGCCGGCCTGGGCCTGGTGCTGCACTTCGTGCGCGCGTACCTGGTGCACGCGCCGCCGGAGGCCGTCACCCTGCTGTGCGCGGGCCTGCTCATCGCCGCCTTCTCGGCGTCGGTGCTCAACGTGCTGGCCATCACGGTGGACCGCTACCTGTCGCTGTACAACGCGCTGACCTACCACACCGAGCGCACGCTGGCCTGCACCTACGCCATGGCGCTGCTGGCGTGGCTGAGCGGCGCCGCGCTGGGCCTGCTGCCCGCGCTGGGCTGGAACTGCCTGCGCGACGCCGCGGCGTGCAGCGTGTGCCGGCCCGTCACCCGGGGCAACGCGCTGGCGCTGGCCGTGGCCTTCCTGCTGGTGTTCGCCCTGATGACGCAGCTCTACCTGCAGATCTGCAAGATCGCCTTCCGCCACGCCCAGCAGATCGCCGTGCAGCACCAGTTCCTCGCCATCTCCACCACCAAGGGCGTGTCCACGCTGTCCGCCATCTGGTGCGCCTTCGGCGCCTGCTGGCTGCCCATCGCCGCCTACGCCATCGTGGCCGACCCCAGCTACCCGGCGGCGTACACCTACGCCGCCGCGCTGCCCGCCGCCTGCTGCTCCGCGCTCAACCCCGTCGTCTACGCCTTCCGCAACCCCGACATCCAGAAGTCCCTGTGGATGGCGTGCTGCGGCTGCGTGCCGTCCAGCCTCTCCCTGCGGCCGCGCACCTCCAGCGACGTCTAGCCTGGGGGGGGGGGGGGGGTGGGGGGGTGGGGATGGGGATGGGGATGGGGGGGGGGGGGTAGGTGGTAGTAGAGGGGAGAGCGGGCCGAGACACAGATCGCCGCGAAACCAGCCTGGGGGGGGGGAGGGGGGGGGGGGGGGGGGGGGAGTGAGGAAGAGGAGGAGGCGTGGCGGGCGGGCGTGGGGGGGGGGGGGGGGGGGGAGGCGTGCGGGAGGAGTTGTTCGACGGGTTTCCTGTTTGACGTGGATCACCCGAGCACGCCACATTAGGGGGGACGGAGAAAGAGAAGGATGAGGGGGGTGGGGGGGGGAGGTTTCCGAGCGAGGGAGGATGAGGGATGAGAGAGGGAACCGACGGGGTGAGTTCCTCAACTCCTCTTTTTTGGGTTATTTGTAAGGGGGGGGGGGGGCGCTTGTCTTTTGGGGGAGCGCTTGTTTTTTTGGGTCAGTAGACGGCGAGGAGCGTCCACATGGTGTCCAAATGGCGTCCAAATGGCGTCCAAATGGTGAAAAACCAAACTAGAAACCAAGGAAAGAACAAGAGAGGCGGCTGAGCGCTGCAGACACTGTAGCAGCAGCTCGGAGAGACGGCGAGAGAGAGAGAGAGAGCCAGCACAGCCAAGCAGCGAGAAGAGAAGAAGAAGAAGAAGAAGAAATAAACAACCAACTGCAAAAGCCTAGATCAAGGTAAAGTCACAGGGTCTGGTGGTGGACGTTTGATTTGCCATACTGGGCAGGTGGAGGGGGGGGGGGGGGGTGGGGTTGCAAGGGGAGATGGAGGAGTTGGGGCGCTGGGGGAGGGGTGGTGGGGGGTCGGGGAGCCATAGCCCCTGGTTAGCCATATTGGGATTGGGGGAAATGCTAGCTGGCCGAGACAAAGAAACATTAGCTCTATGCTATTAGCTAAAGGCTACTTGTTTCCACTGACACGAGGTTGTGCTCATGACCTTGAGTCTCGACAACAAGCTCGTTTAGCAGGATTCTCCTGAATAAAACAACCAGAAACAAACACACATGTAAACAACAGGGTTGTCTTGTTGGGTTTATTATTAGGCAGAAGGGCAATTAGTATGCCTGGGTACCAATTATACTGCATCAGAGTTCATTAAGACCCTTTAACGATGCACCCGGCCTTGTTACTACGTTTTTTTTTTCCATTGCCAACAACACTAATTAGGAATAATCACATTTATTCACGAAGAATAACGATTTATTTTACGGAAAAAAAGAAAGAAAAAAAGACCACTCAAGGAAACACACAACAGAAGTAAATCCAATCTTTCATCTGCTGCTCTGCACCGTCTCAACGTCGACGGCAATAGAAATATCACGTTGTCGGTCTTTCAGCTTAAACCTACCGAGGGACAATTTCCATATTAAGGGCCTCGCGCCGCCGCCGCCGCGCGCTCTCTCTCTCTCTCCCTCTCTCTCTCCCTCTGTCTCTCTCTCTCCCTCTCCTTGCGGCGGTTAAATCAATCCCGCTTGTTTTCCCGCCGGATGAAAAACAACTTTCTGTAGCCGACGTTGCGCCGTGTCAGAGCTAGGATCAGCACCAAGGACAGAGGTGCACTGCAGCCCACAGCTAGTCTGTGCACTGATGGGGGGGGGGGGGGGGGGGGAGAAGCAAGCTAGGCTGTTGTCTGACCTCCCCCACTCCTTCGATAATTAAATGTAAATCAAGGGGGTTAAGGTCGCATTAACAGAGCCAATGTTCCCGCCGGTCTTTGCCCCGCAAAGAGCAAAGGATGGTCAAACATGCGGTTCTGGCGCGGTGGACGTGACCCCCCCCCCCCCCCCCCCCCCCCCCCTCCCCACCGCGCTCCTCGCCGCGTGAAGCTCAAACAAAGCCCCGCGGGAGACAGCGACGGACTGCAGACGCCGCCATTTGAGCGGGGAGACGTTGCTTTGTCTGTTCGGTGGCCGTCGGCGCGCAAGCTCCGGCGTAAGCGCCTCATCAGCGCGCAAGATGTGCGCGGCCGGGGGTTTAAGTTGAGCAACGGCGCTCCGACTCTGGCGGCCCCCCGATTGAATATGCGTCAACTCGAGAGCGCAGCGTAATCCACTTCCAGTGGGGGCGTTAGGCGCTGGAGCCGGCCCCACGGTGCACAGTCCACCTTCACAGCCCTGGAGGTGGAGAGTTTAAAAGATTTCAAAGGACCGCAAAGGGACCGAGGACATAAATAGGGTAGGCCTATATTTAGAGGCCCGTTTTCAGGAGCGTATTCCTGGCGGGCTGTTTCTCCCCCCCCCCCCCCCCCCCCCCCCCCCCCCCCCCCCCATCTCAGTCGGTCCCGTGAAGAATCCATTTGAGCGCTTATCATCTCGCTGCGAGGAGGAATAACAACTCGCGGTTTTCTCTCCCTGCCGTGTCTCTCGGTCGCCGGCGGGGGGCGGGGGACGGGGGGCGGGGGGCGGGGGACGGGGGGCGGGGGGCGGGGGGCGGGGGGCGGGGGGCGGGGGGCGGGGACGTACATCGGGGTTAATGAGGAGCGGGAGGCGCGATGAGGCTCGAGGTGACGCGGCGTGAAATGAAAACGCCAGCGGAGGCGCCCTCTGGCGCAAGGTCACATCCGCGGGGGGGGGGGGGGGGGGGGGGGGGGGGGGTCACGCGCGCGCAACGACGACGACAAAGTTATTTCCCGCTCAAAAGGGGAGTCCGACTAATGGCGGTACACAGCTCTCTGTGTTATGCCGTTGGTGAGCGCTGCCTCTTTAGCCTGCAGGTGACGGATGTGCTTAAACAACGTATCTGCGTGGGACATTAATTCCACACCCATCACCTACAAGAAAATAGTTTGCTCCCGCTACCAGTCCCCAGTAGTTTCAAAATCCTCGGTGACCGTTAATGCTACTTAGGTGTATGTTGGCATTTGGAAATAACTTGTAGGCTACGGGATTTGGATGCACAATATTAACAAAAGGTGTATAGTAAAAAAAAAGAAAAAAAAAAAAAAAGGATGAAAATCTATTTTCTGAGCCAACGGGTGAGATATTGTCCCCACGACAATAGGATGAACCACGTCCACAGATTTGAGGCTTTCTACCAAATAAAGGACAAGACATTACTGCAAAGAATAGCGCACACGCGCACACATACACTCACGCACACTAAAACAACTTGACTCTGGAAATGGCGCAAAACAGAAACATGTTTTTAAATGGTATGACTTCTGTTTTTTTCTATACTGTACATTTGACGGTATCAAGTGTATAAAAATATGTTTTGTGGATTTATAAAGCAGGAACAATCCCGTGATGGTTTGCTGTGCGTGTGTTACCCTACCAGAGGTACACACAGCAAGAATGTCCGGTGGTTTGCTTTGAAAAATGCAGAACTTATTCTTTTGGCCTTATTGAAAGAAACGAAAATCATGAAACGACCTTCTGCAATAACGAGTAATTGTGATTCTGCCATGTACAGCTTTATGTCTACAAGCCACAAGGAGAGAGCGAGAGCGATAGAGGGAGAGAATGGAGTGAATTGTTTAATATATAAGTATCAAAAGAATGAGCTAATTGACGCTTTCCCTCCAAAAATAGAAAAATACAGGATAATCACTTATAACCAAAGCAAGTCCACAGTCTCAGATTTGGACTGTGGGCAACCACGTTAGAAAAATAACGAAAAAATTGGAAAACTCTATCCTACAAAACAAAATATCTTCTTCCTAATTAATCTATATGAGCTAATCGTCTCATGTTGTAAGCTCAGTCTGTGTTTCCTCTCTTCCTGTCGGCCTCTCACTTTCTCTGTCACGATGACATCGCATCATACACTCTATAAGGAATACTATGTGGAAAAAAAGACAATGTGTGTTATCCTGTTCGCTTGTGTTGGTGTGCCGGAAGAAACAAACAGCGGGCATTGCCTGCGTATAAACAGGACTAGATGGCATGTGATTGCAATGTTCCGATCATATCAGTAAAAGTAAGAATAATATAGCGATTAGAATCGGACTAGCGATTGGAAAAGCAAGATTGACCAAACTTAACGAATCTGACTTTTGCACCTCCTAGATATAGATCCTCCATAATTTGTTGAATTTGACACCAAACTGTTTAAAAGCAGACCTTTCTCTCTGAAAACACTGGTGGTTGAGGATGATGAGTCTTAACGTAGACACGGTTGGTAGTCATGGACAACGGCCCTCCCCCTCATCCTCACCTCTGTATGTCGGTAATATCAACAGGGATCCAAGCAAGCGACATGCTAACATATTTGATGTGGCTAGGAGCCGCTCTCTGCTTCCTTCACACTGCTATTAAAACCTCATCAAACTCTTATCATCCAGCAGACCGGCTTTAAATAGAAACCCATTTCACGCTTAGTTTTTCTCCGGCGCTAATAAACACGCCAGCCGAGCCGCAGTTTCACCACACTGGGCAGCACGCGGTAATTAACCCGCCAACGGTTTTTAACAGTTACAGATGAGACGCTAACACTAAAATGCTCAGTGTGCTAACGCCCCCAGCCTGAACTGTTTGCTGTTGTTCTCCCACAGTTTAACCACATTTCAGAAATAGTTAGCGACGTGTGGCTATTGTGAGAGTATTCGTAGCATTGAGTACAGGTCTTTGGAGCAGCACTGCTAATAGTCATGGTAACTGTCGGGCCAACCGCATCACAAATAGTCGCGCTAACATTCGCGCTAGCAGCAATGTTAAGAGTAGCGCTAACCGTATTTTTTTCTGGTACGTCCATTGAGAGGCGTCAACCAGAAATACTCATTATTATAACGACATCATCTGTGAATATTCCACTGCTATGGCGACCATTCCTATTGGGCGAGGTGTGGAGGACCACTCACTGTGTGTGTGTGCGTGTGTGTGTGTCTGTCTGTTTGTGTGTGTGTTTCCCTGGGACCACAGCCAATTGTAAAGGAACCATATGTCCACTGATAGTCTGTAACACGAACCACACATAACGGTCACTATACTGGACTACAATTACGTTTTGTGAAGAGGAATACTGTATGTACTTATGTGTGTGTGTGTGTGTGTGTGTGTGTGTGATTTTGTGTCATCTTTCTTATGCAATGCTGTATAGAAATGTATATTTTTATAATGTTCATTTTTGGCATGAGTCACATGACATGGTCGCTGCTGTAATTGTGTGGGTGTGTTTGTGCACATGTGACTGCGCGTGTGTGTGTTTGCAAGTGTGCGTGTGTGTGTTTGTCTTCCTATAACAAATGATTAGGGTTACCTTAGAAGAGAAAAAAAACTGTTGTGAGTTGGAAATTATGAAAAGTGCCATTTCTTTTATTTTCCAGTGTCTTATTTTGAAGGGGGTTTACATGTAGGTATGTGTCTACTCTTATTTTGAAAGAAATTCGCTCACGATCTTACATCTGTCTGGGGGAATTTACCCGATGACACAACTAAACAAATAACCCAATGACACAAATAACAGACACAAAAAAAACACAAAAAGTTAGATAGAAAGAACCGAAGGCAGAAGGGAAGGAAGAACAAAGGAAGGATGGAAAGTAATCTACATTGTAACAGAGGGCGAGAGAGAGAGATGGTGTAAAATGCCCCACACTCTCTCTCTCTCTCTCTCTATCTCTCTCTCTCTCTATCTCTCTCTCTCTCTCTCTCTGATGTCATCAGGTCTCTGTTGCCCTTCTCACCTTCTTTCATCTTTTATAAATTCATCCCTCTCTCTTACTCTCTTTCACACACTCTCTTTCCCTCTCTCCCACTCCCTCTCTCCCTCTCCCTCCTTCCCTTACATCTAACAAGTCGGTCAGCATCAGCTTAAAATAGACACTCTGAAAAGAGAAAAACATAGTGAAGGAAGTGCATGAGAGAAAGGGAGAGCGAGAGAGCGAGAGAAAGAGGGGGAGAGAGAGGGAGAGCTTTGGCAACGTAAATGTACTTGTTCCATGCCAATAAAGCCCTTTGAATCTTGAGAGAGATGGAGAGAGAATGAGGGAGACCGGGAGAGAGAGGGGAAGAGAGGGAGAGCGATAAAGAAGAGTGTGGTGATTGATGATAGAGTGTGTTGATAGAAAGTGTGGTTGAACTGAGAAGCTCCAAGAGAGAGAGAGATGATTAGAGCAGGGAAAGGGGTCAGGTGATAAAAATAAATTAAAATCCAGATGCATAAGGTTAAAGGACACGATGAACCATATCCTCTCTTCCATCTCTCTCTCTCTCTCTCTCTCTAAAATAATTTACAGGGTATACACACACACAAACGCAGACAGAAACCCCTAACAAATGTACTGTGTTAACTGTTTAGCATGGATGCTGTGCTACGCTCCACTCACATTACATTACGTTCAAACACAACCGTTTCAGATTGTCAATCAAACACCATGATAGAGCTAAGTTCTACGGGACCACCTATGGCCTTCGCGAAGCATTGTGTCATCCATCGTCCCACACCTCACTCCCATTGGTCCCCGGATCAGGAAGAGGGAGTGAGATGTGGAAACACCGACAAGGGCAGGTGGGACACGCCATTGGTGGATCATACTGTGATGTCAGAGAGCTAATACGATGTTCGGAATCATGTTCGATATCTTAGCGTTTTTTATTTTTTTGTTTTTTATTCGACGATTGTCGTCGTTTTTGTTTGATGTGACTTGTGGGTGGAGGTTGTTTCAGTACAAATGCACTTTATAAAGATGGACGTGATACACATTGCACTTGTAAATGTCGAATGTACAACACAGAAGAGAAACATTTATTTTTACTATTGTAAATGAGTACAAACAACACTGAAAAGACGGAGTATTTGCCAAATAAAATAAAGCAAAACAAAGAACGGAACGAGTGGATTTCTTTGCCCACTGTGTGACGGGCGTGAGGGTGGATGTGTTCACGAATTTATGTACAGCTGTGTGCATGTTTGCTTGCATATGCATGCATGCGTGCGTGCGTGCGTGTGTGGTCATTCTAGTGTTAAGGGAAGACTACAAAAAGGTCACCACCAACTGAATTATTGAAAGGTTGCATGACAAGTAGAGAGAGAGAGAGAGGAGGGAGATGTGAAGACAAGAACACACACACACAACAAACTCACAAATAGGCTGATGTACATGTATGACAACAAATGGGGTAAAGCAGCAGCCTAGTTAGAGAGAAAGGAGAACGAGAGAGAGAGAGAGAGAGAGAGAGAGAGAGAGAGAGAGAGAGAGAGAGAGAGAGAGAGAGAGAGAGAGAGAGACACACACACACAGTATTAAGCAATGGAAGGGAGAAAGTGAGATGGAAGCTGGTTGGTGTATGTGTGTGTGGGCAGAGCAAAACACACAGAAGAGGGGGGTGACAGGTATGCATGTGTTTGTCATATGCACACACACACACATCACTTCATGATGCACTTGAGCTGTTTGTGTGGATGTGAGTGAGTGAGTGAGTGAGAGAGCGCGAGCACAAGGGATGACGCCAGACTCTTGACTCACCTCAATGCAGTTCTTCTATACAAGGTGAAACAGCTCTCCCGCATGGTCAGAGACTGGTACTGCAGCCGGTAGGGGCACATCAGCTGGAGACGGGAGGTGGAATAACGCAGCGCCCACGCACATTCGACGCCTCCACATAGTGGTGCGTGCGTGTGTGTGGCTGTTTGTCTGCACGCGATAGACAAACACACAAACTCAATGCACGATGTTTTATAAGTTGTTTAAAATGCATCAAGCAGATAATAGACAGAAATTATTATCCCGTATTATAGATAATACAGCTTCACTTTCTCTTGTGTACAACGTTTATCCCTGCAAAATCGTTCTCTCTGAGTCACTGGGGCTTGCCTAATTATGCTGAGCAGTTCTGTGTGTGTGTGTGTGTGTGTGTGTGTGTGTGTGTGTGTGTGTGTGTGTGTGTGTGTGTGTGTGTGTGTGTGTGTGTGTGTTGTTAATGCGTTGGCTGTGTCTGAGTCCGATTCTGCACCGATCAGTATTTCTCACTCACCGAAAAAAACAAACATGCCAGGATCAAACGATTTTCTTTTGGTAAATCTAAAAAGATCTAGAAAAACATTAATACTGCTGACTACAAACAACAAACCAAAACGGTTATATCATAATTTATTTAAAATAAGAATGAAATGACTGGAGCTGCAGTCCTGTTATTGTGTGTTTGTAAATAATATACATACAAACATACATGCAAAACACAATTACCAACAGTCAAGCCTCTCTCCTCTCTCTCACACACACAACCAGTTTCTCTCTCTCTCTCTCTCTCTCTCTCTCTCTCTCTCTCTCTCTCTCTCTCTCTCTCTCTCTCTCTCTCTCTCTCTCTCTCCCCCCCCCCCTTTCAAAATGAGCTCTCCCATGCCAGGGCCCGGAACAGCTTGACTGGAACAAACCTGTTCACACTGGCGGGGGGAGGGGGGGGGGGGGGGGGGGGGGGGGCACCATCACATGAGGCAAACCAAGTGACACCAACAATGTTTCCATGAAAAACCTGATTTAGTTTTACTGGGAAATCTCCTAAAACAAAGCGAAAATGGATGTCTATTATTGCAATGAGCAACATGCCTAATATGTTTGAAGACTGCAAAAAGGGGGAACTGCTTTTTTGATGAACATTACACTTGGGAGAGAAATGTTAATTATCCCACTTAGTTTTTTTTCAACGGCCATGAAAATGCATTGCTTATTTAATTCCACTGCACCAATTAAGTGGCGTGTGCTGGGCCCAAGGTACCTCCACAGGCAAGTGACGGTACGAAGGCCTACCCCCTCGCCAGGGTCCTGCCTTCTGCGCTCTGGCTGGGACTCCATCTCCATGAGGTCCCTGAAAAGCTCCATGGTTCGTGATGTCCAGAAAGATCCACTCACAAGTCCAACCTTGCCGGGTGCCTTCCACACAGAGGGGTACCAGTGGGAGCGGACCCAGGTGTAACTCAGTAGGTCCATCATCGGCTTGCAGTGCGGTGCACTGTGTTGGCCCCTACTGTTAGATCTCTGTGATAAAGGGATTGATATGAAACAAAGTGATATCTTATCGTCACAATAGGCAAATATTTAAAAACACACGCAGTGTGCTCAAATATTTAAGAAAGAGGACAAAGAAGAATAGCTTTGTTTTGAGTTTATTGTCAGTAGATACATGCATACTTGTTTACAGTTGGTTTTAGTGTGTCATACACAGTTTCAATGTTGTTTGTGGTTTAGCTTATACAACCGGCTTCTTTTTTTAATCCTACCCCCCCCCACACACACACACACACAATTTCAACACAAATGTTCAGTAATCTTACAAGTCTCCAACCACAGATAGCCTACACCAGTGGTCCTCAACCGGTCCACCTTTAGACAGTTACGGTCACCATGGTTACGGCCCCACTGTGGAATGGACAAGCTTGAGTTCCAGAAAGAAGCTAACGTTTCAGGAAGCTATCTGTGGCCGTTTCAGTACAATAACAACAACAATACAATCCCTAAAATAAAAATGTTCACATTCTAGTTCTGAGATTTGATTAAGGTTGTCCCAGTTTCGCAAACGCAGTCCAAAGTCAGTTGGTCGGCCAGTCAGATGAGACGTCAAACTTGTATTCATTCATTTTTTCATCTTGACCATAAATCAATGGAGATTGTAACTCGTGGTATTTCTTTGTATACAATTTGGCTACAGGTGAAACTCCTGAATGTTTGAAATCTTTTGTACTAAAACTCATTATTGAGTAATACAGATTTGAGCTATAATCTTTTCTAAAACTTGTACCATTTAAAAAACAAAACAAAAACAGGAAGAGAACTCCACCTCTCATTTTCTAGTGTGTAAAAACCAAAACCAAACCAATCAACTCTGAAATATAACAGCCATACGCTTAAAGTTGCCTAAATAAGCTGCTATGCTTTCGGAATAGTTTCCAATAGCTTAAACCAACATCAAAACATGGTTTGTACTATACATGTTATGTATTCACCTTTGATTGACCTTTGAGGTTAACACAGATCTATTTTTTTTAACCAGAACCACTTTGGTCGGTTATTCAGTGAAGTGTGCGTTATACTTACATTAGCCATTAATTAATGTCCATTGTTTTAAACATGGGTTGGCAAGGAGTAACCATATATATTAAGCATAATGCCAAATGCTATTTGTTGAACTGTTTTCCACTTCACCACAATAAGAAAATCGCAAAGCAAAGACACGTAAAGCCAAAGAAATGAAAATACAGATAAATCAATCATAAATATTCTGTATTAACTTGCAACAAAAGAGTGATATAAATTAATACAACTCTAGTAGGCTATCAAGTGATTGCTCTTAAACTGCTACTCTACAAATCGGTTGTTCAATTTTTTAATAAAAAGGCAAGGCCACATACCTCACAATGCTACAATGTTGAAGCAAAGCACCACAGTTCCCAGAATTCACAGCAAAGTTGCAGCAACAACTGAAATCCACTAGAAGTTCTCTAAATAAAACAACAAAAATAATACAATATTCCTGCTTACTGAAAAGTGTGATTGTGTCCAGATAAACGTAATTAAAAAACTACAATTCCCAGGTGGAATGAGTGTAAGAGGGTCTTTTTTTTTTGTCCCGCACAAACAACATCACCGGCGTCTAAAAGGAGACAAAAATCTCCTATGAAAACACATCGAGCACAATTATAAACAAATAAATAAAAAATTAAGGACTAGAGTCAAACAATCGTAAACTCTCACGTCCATGTTCAGACCAAACTCTATAATCAATATTTATTAGATAGTAGATATTAAAGATATCACTGTAGCAGTTCTATTTAAAGTGTAAATTCATATTTCCAGGCCCAGATTCCAAGAGTTATAGGTCGCTGATTTACATGCGTGACGTCATAAAGACGTGAACTCTGACCCCTCATTCTGATTATTGTAGCCTTAGTGGCAGTTATGTGTAAGAAGCGTTGCTATCAAGACTAATACTGCACTGCACACATTACCAGCGGAAATGTTAGTTAGAAAGTTGTGAATGACTCTGTAAAAACACGACAATGTCACTTTGACTGGAGCTGATCCAGTGTCCCTCAATCCATAGAAGATGGTGAGCGTTAATTCTCCCACACCTGGGTATCTCATATGGGTGGAGTTTTGCCAACGGTGCCACAATCAGTATAGCATTCAGAGGGTGCATTTGTTAGAACTAGCAAGTGACCAGTTGCTCTCTGAATAGTGGTTCTCTACCCCTTGCCTTCCTTTCCAAGTCTTACTCAACATTTGGCAAATAAGTTACGATTGCACAATAATTATTTATTATCATCACTACCTTTTTTTTATTTTACTTGTGCCATCTGATGTGCTTTGTAAACTAATTTCCTGGTTCCTGCTAGCTAGTAGTCCAGTTAGCATGGAGCCCAGCTAGCTAAGAGCGCAGCTAGCTAACCAGTCCCAATTATTAAGAGTACCACTAGCTAGGGGTCCAGCTAGTTAGCTTTAGCTTGTGCTATCACAGCTTGTATGTATTGCTAACAACTATCCGTTTGAAGTTACGCATAGAGGAAGAAAATGGGCGGGCTCATTGAACATGGCTAAATGTTAAGGTTTACAAATTACAACGGTTGTCTATGTGTGTGGGTGTGTTTGTGTGTATGTGTTTTCATCTGTATGTGTGTTCATGTACGTGCTATAATGTGTGTGTGGGCGTGTCCTCAAGTCATCACACTCGAGAACAACGGTTGTCGTCAGGGGCAACCGGGCAAGGTATAATTACCACTGGCTAAACGGTTACCGTGGAGATATTAGTGGCGGCGACAACGTAGTTATCTTAAAACTTTTTTAGCATGCGCGTGCACTTGTGTGTATTTGTATTTGGTGTGTATACGTGTGTGTGTGTGTGTGTGTGTGTGTGTGTGTGTGTGTGTGTGTGTGTGTGTGTGTGTGTGTTCGCGAATTCCCAATGGTAGAATTTGTTTTTGGTAACCTATGAACCACCCTCCATTCCACTTCTCTCTCGCTCTCTTTCCTCCATGTCTCTCCTCCCTCGCTCGCCCCTCGTTCTAGTCGGACCAGTCGTTGTCGTCGAGCTCCGAGTCGTCGTCCGACTCGCTGTACTCCACGGCGATGCGGCGAGACAAAATGGTGGCCACGTCGTTGCCCACCGGCTCCCGCTTCGCCTCCTGCTCCCGTTGCTCCTGCACCTTCCTCAGTTGGATACCTGGGGGGGGGGGGGGGGGGGGGGAGGAGAAGGGGGAGAGGGAGAGAGATAGTTGATAAGGGGTGGATAGAGATAGGGAGAGGGTAAGAAAGCAAGGAGGAAAGGGTTGTAAAAGCAATCATTAACGAGTCTACGCCGGCTGTCTCCATCTCCCTCACCCTGTATGCGTCTCTCTCTTTCCTTCTCTCTTCTTTGTCTCCCTCTCCTGACCTCTCTCTGTCTGTTGCTCTCTAAATGTAAAAGTGCCCTTAATGTGCTACAGTGAATCGATATAGTCGTGCTAAGTTAGCTTCGCGGTGCTTTAACATTTTAAACGTGTGTCACATGACCTCAACCTTGTTTGAGTAAAGTTTTTGTCTGAACGTGTCCCTCACCTCTGCGTATGGCGGCTAGCAGGTCTGAGCGGGCGTCGCTCATGGGCATCAGCCCCAAGATGGCCGTGCCCTTCCTGCCAGGGGGCGGAGCTTCGCCAGAGTGGGCGTGGCCTGGCGAGCCGTAGGCTGCGGCAGCCGCGGCGATGGCGGAAGGGGGGAGGGGGGCGGGGGGAGGGAGAGGGGGAGCGGCCGGGGGAGGGTGGGAGGGGGAGGGGACATAGTTGGCGGGCGGGGGAGGCGGGGGGGAGGGGCAGTAGTTGGTAGGCGGGGCCACGGAGGTGGAGGAGGAGGAGGAGGAGGAAGGGGGGTGGGGAGGGGGGGACGCTGTGGCGTCGAAGGCCGTCTGGGCGGAGGGGATGGTGGGCGGGGGAGGGGGAGGAGCTGGGGGAATGTAATACTCAGGGATGGTGGAGGGCTGGCTGCTCGGAAAGACACACACACACACACACACACACACACACACACACACACACACACACACACACACACACACACACACACACACACACACACACACACACACACACACACACACACACACACACACACACACACACACACACACACACAATTGTGGCTTAGTATCCATAATAATTTTGACTGTTAATTACTGTAATTAAGATAACAGCCTATTATATTACAACATAGCATAGTCGTCAACATAGTCATTTATCCATGGCAACGTACAGTTGTATCTGGTAGACACTGGGATTCAAACCCAGAACCTCTCAATTGAGACTCAAACCATGACACTACCCTGCCCCCTATTCTGTTCTTCCAAAGTTCATCTATAGACAGTACAGTTATTAAAACCCCGAGTTTGGCCCTACCTGTGCCCGGCCCGGTAGTCCTTGATGGACTGCTGCCGGGGGCCGTTGACCGTCGGGTCAGCCCCCACGTGGGCCCCGTGACCTGACGGCACCCTGCCCAGGGAAGCCACATGTCGGCCCCTCCCGGCAACCCCAGCGGCCCCTCCACCTCCGGCCCCCGGGGGCTGGTTGGCCGGCCGCAGGCCCCGGTCCAGGGACTGGGTGTGGGCCAGCTGGGGGTCGGCTGGGTGGGGGGCCCCGGGGCCCGGCTGGGCTGGAGGGTGACAGGGGCTGGCCGGGTACGAGTCTGAGGCCAGAGACCTAAGAGGCAGGGAGGAGATGGGAGGGGTCAGCCTGAGTGTCTGATAGGGTAACCAATTTCGTTAACAAACTTAATAAGCAATTACCTAGGGATATTTTCACAAATATTCAAATAAATACATAAATAAACAGTGTGGAGGTTAATTTTGCTTGTGTACATTTGTACAGACTATTAAAAGTTAATTTTGTTGGAGCAGACATGGCAGACATGGAGTTACGCTTCAACTTCACCACAAGAGGTCAGCAAGGAGCTGTGCTGTTACTGTGCCATTACCCAGATGCAGCGCAGCACACTGTAACACTATAGTCCTTGAGTACCTCTGTATTCATATCTGTGCAGCACTAGCCTGACTGAGTACATAAAAATATTACTAGATTAGATGACCTTTATTAGTAACAAAAGGTATAGTGTTCCTGTGAAGCTCCGTGTGTGTGTGTGTGTGTGTGTGTGTGTGTGTGTGTGTGTGTGTGTGTGTGTGTGTGTGTGTGTGTGTGTGTGTGTGTGTGTGTGTGTGTGTGTGTGTGTGTGTGTGTGTGTGTGTGTGTGTGTGTGTGTGACACCTGTTGTCGGGAGACAGAGATCCTTCGGAGGACATTCCGTGGTAGGGGGAGGGCGTGAGTCGGGCATCCGGTCGGAACTCTTTATCGTACGCCAAAACGTTCCACTCCTGCCGGCGGTTACGCGCCTTGCGAACCTTTTTACGGCAAACGTACGGTGACTCAGTGAAATATCCAACTGTGTAACAGCTGACCGTTGTACGACTGAAGCGAATTACGAGTTTAACTGAAGATGCCGATTATGATCGTAACCTGTAATCTCCGTTGAGCTAACCCAAACCTCGGAACAACGGTGACATTGTATCTCGTGTTCTAAAGATCTCACCTTCTTCACCTCCCTCCCTGGGTCCTCAGAATGCTTCTGTTGTTCCTACGAGAGAGAGAGAGAGAGAGAGAGAGAGAGAGAGAGAGAGAGAGAGAGAGAGAGAGAGAGAGAGAGAGAGAGAGAGAGAGAGAGAGAGAGAGAGAGAGAGAGAGAGAGAGAGAGAGAGAGAGAGAGAGAGAGAGAGAGAGAGAGAGAGAGAGAGAGAGAGAGAGAGATTTAAAAAAGAGCGCAAGAGAGATAAAGAGAAAAAGAAAGATAGAGCGAGAGAGCAGGAGACAGAGAGAAACAAAGAGAGAAAGACATTGAGAGAGACAGAGAGAGATTAACAGACAAAACACAGAGAAGAGACAAATAGGATGATTAGAGCACTGGAGGAAACATCGCTGTTCGCTCATTTACTCTGTAGCCGAGAGGGAAAGAAGAGATGGGACCCAACGACCAATCATCATTACAGCGACAAATCATACACAAACACACAGACAAAGACTATTGATCTCATTATACATCAACACACACTAGCGGAAAAAATGGAAAAAACTAAAAGGACTCACAATAATGCCGTCTATGATGCCAGAACAGATCACCACACACACACACACACACACACACACACACACACACACACACACACACACACACACACACACACACACACACACACACACACACACACACACACACACACACACACACACACACACACACACACAGAGTGTGTTATAGAGAGGCAAAGTGAGGACTTCTCAGAGATGAAACACACACAGACAATGTGGGGACCCCGGCATGTGGCCCATAGCTTATCACCTCTGAATCCATCGTTCGATCAGGCTTGTGTTTATATACACCTCTATTGAGGGGTCCTGTCTAATTACTTTATTCCCTTTATTTTCCTGTTATTTGTATTGCTGTGTCCCTCTATGTTGTGTCTGTGTTTCCATATCTAAGTTCATCCTCATATATCTGTATAATTTATTTTATGTGTGTGTCCATATGCCTGATTCCATACATGTGTGTGTCCCCGTTTTCTGTATCGCCTATATGTGTGTCTGGCCTGTTTTTATATGTGTGTGTGAGTGTCGCCTTATGTGTACTCATATGTTGATGTCCCCATTTGTCTAGGTACCCATATGGGGACTTCAACTTAAAAGGGATACTCACACACATATGGGTACCTAGACATTTGTCTAGGTACCCAAGATGAAGTCCACAAAGGACACTATACCCACATGTGTGCGAGTGTCCCCCATATGTTGAAGTCCCCTAATGACGCTGTACCCATATGTGTGTGAGTGTCCCCATATGTCTGTGTGTATCCTTAATATAACTCGGGGGGGAGGGCAGATGTGGTGTGGCAGTTTACACAAGCAGGGGTTGGTGTCTTGGGGGTGGAGCTGGAGAAGGGGGGGGGGGGGGGGGGGGATGTGTTGGGATGTCTTACGATGGACAGGGGGCTTCTCGGAGCGGCCTGCCTGGAGAGGGGTCTGTCAGGGTGGGCCGGGCAGCTCTACAGAGACAACGGGAGAGAGACACGCTGGTGGGTTAGAGCGAGCAAGGTGGAGTGTGGGGGGGGGGGGGAGATTGAGAGAGAGAGAGAGAGAGAGAGAGAGAGAGAGAGAGAGAGAGAGAGAGAGAGAGAGAGAGAGAGAGAGAGAGAGAGAGAGAGAGAGAGAGAGAGAGAGAGAGAGAGAGAGAGAGAGAGAGAGAGAGAGAGAGAGAGGGAGGGAGAGAGAGAGAGAGAGAGAGAGAGAGAGAGAGAGAGTCCCGGGAGTTCTCCAAGATAGTTTATTCATAATTGATTTACTGTTATGTATGATTTATGTATTTATTTATTTATTGTAAAGCGAAAGAAGAAGGTAAGAGAGGGTGAAATGAGGGGCAGGATAAGGGAGGTTGGGGGAGAGAGAGAGGAGGGGGAGGGAGAGAGCAGGGGGAGGGAGAGAGGTAGACGAGGAGAAGGGGAAGAGGAGGGAGAGAGGAAGGGGAGGATTGAGGGAGAAAGGAAGAGGAGGGTATGGATGAGGAAGAAGAGGGGGGAGAGGAAGGAGGGACGACTTGTACACGAGGGAAGTAGTAGGTTTAGACGTCCATAATGGCCACGGTAATTTACTTTAATTGGTTATTGTTGGTTGGTTTGTGTGTTTATTTATTGTTATCCTCGTTACTCCAACAATTAACTTTAGCGTTAGCACCATGTTTAGGGAAAACGGAGTAACATTAGCACAATGTTTTACAGGTCTTAGTGATAAAAAAAAATGTAAACCAGTTACATAAACAAGAGGCTGGATGGCTAATGCAAAACATATACTGTTAAGAAAGCAGCAGAGATGTAGCACAAAATATGTAAAAGTAGGAAAAATAAAAGGTTAGCAAATTGAAGCACAAGATGGATTTCCAAAGCACACACACACACACACACACACACACACACACACACACACACACACACACACACACACACACACACACACACACACACACACACACACACACACACACACACACACACACACACACACACACACACACACACAAACACCTTTTGGCGTCTCTTCTCCTTCCTCTTGTCCTCGGTGGCCTGCAGCATCTTCTCCTTCCACAGGTTGAAGAAGTACGATGGGTCTGTGTAGAACTTCAGCGCCTCCTTCTTGTCGTCCCTGGAGGGACGGATGGAGGGAGGAACCACGGAGGAGGAAGGAGTGAGGGACGGAGGAGGAGGAAGGAGTGAGGGACGGAGGAGGAGGAGGAAGGAGTGAGGGACGGAGGAGGAGGAATGAGTGAGGGACGGAGGAGGAAGGAGTAAGAGGAGGAGGAAGGAGTGAGGGACGGAGGAGGAGGAAGTAGTGAGAGACGGAGGAGGAGGAAGGAGTGAGGGACGGAGGAGGAGGAAGGAGTAAGAGGAGGAGGAGGAAGGAGGAGGAAGAGGAGGAGGAGGAGGAAGGAGTGAGTGACGGAGGAGGAAGGAGTGAGGGACGGAGGAGGAGGAAGGAGTGAGGAGTGAGGGACGGAGGAGAAGGAAGGCGTAAGAGGAGGAGGAGGAAGGAGTGGGGGACAGAAGATGAGGGGTCAATAGGTCAACAGGATAAACTTGTGAGGCCTCACCAGGAGGTTGGTGTTTAAATGACAGCTGGTCCAAAGAGAAGTCACCCAACAGAGAGTTTAATACAATAGTCTTAGATCAAAATCGAACGTAGTTTTAAATCAAGTTTAACAGATTCAATTAAGAATTTGAATGTTCAGTACATTAACTATTTTTGTTAATGTAAATGTAATGTAAGTTGCCGGTGACTTATATGAACAACCGTGCCCAGTCTGACTCTTTGTTGCTCTGTGCATCCGACAATATGCAGTTGAACTTGAACTACTAAATATTTGCGCTTTGGTTCAGCTCCAGCAAGAGTATAGCAAATTTAAAGCTAGGGTAGGCAATTTGGAGAAAGCAGCCGGACTCAGCTAGACTTTGAAAGTATCCAACCGAGAAAAAAAAAGAGCTTTAGCAATAGTTTGCCTAGCCCTGTGAAAGACTCCGGTCATGCGATGAGCAGAGTGTGCGCAGGTAGCCAGGCCATCCAATCGTGTCATTTGGGCCGAATTAAATGATGGACGGGCTTATTACAGCCCTGTGACAGCCACACAATATTTTAGACCATTTGATTTATTGATTGCTGTCAGGATGCGAAGAGAATTTGAACAAATATGACAAAGAATGCATCTCGAATAAATCGCCTACCCAAACGTTAATGTCAAACTCTGGTTCTAAGTGTGCATCTTCAATCTTAACAGCTATTGTTATTTCCTGAGCCCACGAGGCTGGCACCAATGACAGGCCTCCACGCTGGAGGACTGACCTATAGGGGCTGAGTATGTTGAGTGGCGGAGGCTTGTCACAGCGGTGGTACATCTCCACCACAGGGTTGGGCACGGAGGAGCGTGACACCACCTGCTGGTCCTGGATGGTACTGCTCTTGAACGCCTTCCTCATGTTGATGTCCTGCAGAGAGACTGGATGGGGGAGGGAGGCGGGGAGGGAGGGAGGGGAAGGAGGGGAAGGAGAGGGGTGGGGAGGGCAGGCGAGGAAGAGGGGGAGAGGAGAGGAGATGGAAGAAATGATGGGGAGATGAAGAGAGGTAGGACATGAAACAAGAGAAGAGGATAGGGAGAGAGAGGAGAGGGAGGGGAAGGAAGGAAGAGGAGAGGGGGAGGAGACAGGATGAAGAAAGAGGGGACAAAGACGAATGGAGAGAGGAGGGGGAGGAAGGACGAGGAGGGGAGGGGAGAGGGGATGAAGGAAGAGGGGAGGAGAGGAATGGATGAGAGGAGGAAGAAAGGAGTAGGGGAGGGAAAGGAAGAGGAGGAGAGGGGACGAAGGAAGAGGGGAGGAAGAGGAAGGGAGGAGAGGAGGGGGAGGGAGGGAGGAGAGAGGAGGGAGAGGGAGATGAGTAAGAATTATGAAACTATAAAAACAAACTCAACAAGACTCAACAAACCCAGACAAGGCCATCACACACACACACACAGATACAGTTAAAGACACACAGACAGGCAGACAGACGGTCCAGCTTGCCAGTATGTCAATCCTTTAACCTTTAACAGATTAAACGATGTTAAGAGATGCTATCCAGTACATGGCAGATGGTGCGCACACACACACTTGACATATGTTACCGACACACTCACAGAGCCTGTGTGTCTGGCGTGTGAGTGATCTGTGCTCCCCAAGGCTAAACGTATAATCTAGAATAATTAAACTCTCTCTCTCTCTCTCTCTCTCTCTCTCTCTCTCTCTCTCTCTCTCTCTCTCTCTCTCTCTCTCTCTCTCTCTCTCTCTCTCTCTCTCTCTCTCTCTCTCTCTCTCTCTCTCTCTCTCTCTCTCTCTCTCTCTCTCTCTCTCTCTCTCTCTCTCTCTCTCTCTCTCTCTCTCTCTCTCTCTCTCTCTCTCTCTCTCTCTCTCTCTCTCTCTCTCTCTCTCTGACTGTAACCAATCATGTCCATGTGTGGCCCCAGTGGTAATAGAAGCTGAAGTGCTCTGCTATGGCTAGACAAGCACATCCTTGTGTCAGAACGGGAGGAAGACGAGGAGGAGGAGAGGGAGATCAAAGGCAAATCGAATAATGGAGGCGGAAGGAGAGAGAGAGGCAGGGATGAAGAGAGAGGAGGAAGAAAGCGCAAGAGGAGAGGAATAAAGAGAAATAATGCTGTGCTATTCCTTTCCTCTGCATGTTCCCCCTTATTCTCCCTCCCTCCCTATTTTCCATGTCTCTCGACCTGTGACGCAAGTCAATGACTCTGCACTATATGCACTTTTTTTCCCTTGTTCTTTTTTTAATTTAAATGCCTCTATTTCCCTTACTCTGCCACTATCACTTATACCAATAACATCACACACACACACACCCCAGACAGCTTAGAAAAGCACTTTCATTAAAATTCAAACAGTGAATGGAGACATAAAGTACAGACTCGCACAGACTTTACACACAGATAACACAACTACAGGGTCACCAATGGGTCACACACACAAAACAGACAGAAAGTCAGACAGACCAATCAACCAACAAACCATCAGACAGCCACCCAGGTAGACAGTCAGCAAGACATGCAGACACACAGACAGAGAGAGACACACAGACAGCCAGCCAGGTTGACAGTCAGCCAGATACAGACAAACAGAAAGACAGAGAGAGAGACACACACAGTCAGTCAGCTAGGTAGGCAGTCAGCAAGACATACAGACAAACAGAGAGAGCCACACAGACAGGTAGACAGTCAGCCAGACATACAGACAATCAGAGAGAGCCAGTCAGCCAGGCAGACAGTCAGCCAAACATCCAGACAAATGGGCAGAAAGAGAGAGCCAGTCAGCCAGGCAGACAGTCAGCCAAACATCCAGACAAATGGGCAGAAAGAGAGAGCCAGTCAGCCAGGCAGGCGGCCAGTGGGTCAGTGGCGCTCACCCTCCTCTATGGTGGAGTCCAGCTGTGTGACCTTGACGGCCAGCAGGTCCACTCTGTCCTGCAGGCTGCTCATCCTCACGTAGAAGCTGTTGGCCTCGTTGAACAGCTCCCCGAAGATGTCCTCCGCGTGGCGACCTGCAACACACACACACACCTTAGAGACGGAGCGGTACACACTCCTACACACACACACACACAGTATGGGAGCATCAGTGTGTGTGTGTGTGTGTGTGTGTGTGTGTGTGTGTGTGTGTGTGTGTGTGTGTGTGTGTGTGTGTGTGTGTGTGTGTGTGTGTGTGTGTGTGTGTGTGTGTGTGTGTGTGTGTGTGTGTGTGAATACATGGTTTTACCACTAGCATGTGTACTGGTGTTTGCATGTGTGTGTGTATGTGTGAGTGTATGTATGTCACTCACTCACTTACTCACAGTGAATGAGTGAGTGTGTGAGCGAGTGACTGAGGTGAGTGAGTGACTGAGGTGAGTGGTAGACTGACTGAGGCTGCCCAGCTGCTTGATGACTGCTGCCAGCGTGCTATTGGTCACGCACTCCAGCTCGCTGGTCACATGGTCCGGCACTGCCCCCCGACACAGGTGACGGGGTTCGATGCTGCGCTTCACCAGCGGCATGATGACCTACACCTGGGGGCGAGAGACATTGAGACACGGGGAGAAAGAGAGAACGTTACAGAGGGCTGTGGTGCAGACAAACCCAATCTTTGCTCAGCTTGAAGAAAAGTGCTTTGATTAGATTGGGATTCAAGTGAATTGTATTTGTCTGGCCCTTAAACACAGTCCCAGTCTCAGAGGGCTTCACAGGCCTATATTTTGACTAACGCCCCCCTTATCCCAAACCCTGTGAAGAAACACAAACCCAGAGGGAAGAAACCATGAGAAGGAACCCAGAAGAGGGATTCCTCCTTCTAGGGACACTTAGAAGTAAAATAACTATCCAGAAGCTCATGGCGGTCTTTGTTGAACAGGTGAAGAAAACTGTTGTAAAACATCTTCTGGGGTCTCTCATCAACTGTTCCTAAAAAGGGTTTCCCTGTCTTAGCTGCTGTAGTACACTTCCCCTTCCTTATAGACAACATAAAGACAGCCACGGTCACATGATAAAAACGACATCACAGGACTAAGGCTAACCAGATGAGCCAAGCAGCAGAAATTCACCCTTTTTTTTTTTAATAGCACCTGATTCTGATTCATGCACACCTCTGTAAACGTTGGTGCACACTTCCCTAAACATTGGTTATTAAAAAACCCATGTCGTTTCTGCATTTGAACCACAGTTTCCTCCTGGAGGTAAAGTTACACAGCCATAGATTCCGATACCAGATGTCACCAACCCACAAAACAGGAGCCTGGGGCTCGTATCTCAATGAATCAAACAGGTTCAGGTATCACCGGAGTTGGGAAAGGTAGTTTATATTCCAGTGATTTAAAGACTTTTCTAAAAGAATCCTCATAGTGGTTCAGAGATGTAAGAACCAAGTCAACAAAAAATGAATTACAGTAATCCAAAACTCACATTTATTATCTATAAATGTGGCATCCATGTAGAGGAAGACTGATTGATGTAGTAAAAGAGAGGAAGATAGATGTAGAGAGAGGGAAAGAGAGTGAGTAAATTAGGTAGAGAGAGAGTGTGCGGAAGCTATGTGAGTGGAGAACGAGGAAGAAATAAAGGGAGATAGAGGAAGAGTAGAAGAGAGGGAGTGAGATGTAGAGAGAACAAGAATGAAGAAAGGAAGAGTGGAAGAGAGAGAGGGAGAGAACACAGTGTGATATTAAACTGTCTCTGAGAGGGAACTCTTCAATGTGGGCCACACTGGTTATTTTAGGCCTGTGTGTGTGTGTGTGTGTGTGTGTGTGTGTGTGTGTGTGTGTGTGTGTGTGTGTGTGTGTGTGTGTGTGTGTGTGTGTGTGTGTGTGTGTGTGTGAGTTGGCATTTTAATTTGTGTCAGTTTAGTGTGATGCAGTGTTGGGTCTCAATGAGTTCAATTTGTGAAAACGCACGCACAGGCACGCACACAAACACACTGTTGTGTGTGTGCCTGTGAGACTGCATGCAACCTCCGTTATGATTTTGAATGAATGGATATTATTCTCCAGCAAACTGCCTCTGTGACACACACACACACACACACACACACACACACACACACAGAGACAGAGACAGAGACAGAGAGAGAGAGAGAGGTGGCCTAATCACATTTCATTAGAGATGATGGAGGCCATTAAGGCCGAGAACCACACATAAAACAGTAATGTGTGTGTGGAAGGCGCACACGCCTCTGTGGGTGTGTGTCATTATCGATCATCTCCTGAGGTATAGTGGTAAATAATACAACACTTCAGTCGCTTGAATGAATCTCTCTCTCTCTCTCTCTCTCTCTCTCTCTCTCTCTCTCTCTCTCTCTCTCTCTCTCTCTCTCTCTCTCTCTCTCTCTCTCTCTCTCTCTCTCTCTCTCTCTCTCTCTCTCTCTCTCTCTCTCTCTCTCTCTCTCTCTCTCTCTCTCTCTCTCTCTCTCTCTCTCTCTCTCTCTCTCTCTCTCTCTCTCTCTCTCTCTCTCTCTCTCTCTGGTGTGTGTGGCCTCTGGTGTGTGTGGCCTCTGAAGTGTAAATAATGTGTGTGTAGACTATAGTGTGACAGAGAAGAAACACAGGGGAAAGAGAGAGACAGAAAGAGAGAGAATGTGAGTGAGAGAGACAGAAAGAGAGAGAGAATGTGAGTGAGAGAAAGACGGAGTGAGAGAGGGAATGTGAGAGAAATGGAGTGAGAGAGAGGGAATGTGAGAGTGAGAGAGGGACACAGAGAAAGAGAAAGAGAGAGACAGACATTACACTGAAAAGAAACACAGGATAAAGAGAGAGAGAGAGAGAACTACGGGACCGTAGTCATGGCAACATGTTGCAAGACTATGCTCCGTTGCTCGTAATCGGGACAAGGACTGAAGAGAGAGTGCTCGTACTAGTGCGAACAAAACTCAGTTCTCTAGCATAAAAAAGATATACATGGTAGTAGAACGTTATTATTAGGCTAGCTGTGATGCGCCGCTGACAGGTTACCCTCCAACATAGACTACCCAGCCAGAAGCAGCTGATGGTGTAACATCACAGCGCCGATAATAGTGCAGAACTATCTGCGGTTTGTAGACAAACTAAAATCTTGTTGTGTTGTTACTGACACTTGTTTTGAATAAGCGACTATTCAGAAACACATTGGAAATCTTTGGAAAGTAATTAAGAGTGTATTCCCCTCACATGAACAGGAGCTAGGCTACTATAGCTCTGCAAGTCAATGGAAGCGGCTAACAGAAAGTCAATGCTAACCCAGTGAACTCCCCTTCTGGACGCACAATGATGAATTTGGAATGAAACAACTCGCCTTACTCTGGGTAAGAGAGGCAAACGCCAATACAAACATATCTCAGAGTATCCCTTTAACTAATGATTTCTAACTACCTGAATTGATCAATCCAACCTCTAAATGTAATTTAATATATGCTTAGCAAGTTCTAGATAGTCCTTACTTTAGATAAGCTTGATGGGTTGGGCCCGTCATAGACGGCAGGAGGGACATGAGGGAGACATTGGAGAGAGAGAGAGAGAGAGAGAGAGAGAGAGAGAGAGAGAGAGAGAGAGAGAGAGAGAGAGAGAGAGAGAGAGAGAGAGAGAGAGAGAGAGAGAGAGAGAGAGAGAGAGAGAGAGAGAGAGAGAGAGAGAGAGAGAGAGAGAGAGAGAGAGAGAGAGAGAGAGAGAGAGAGAGAGAGAGAGAGAGAGAGAGAGAGAGAGAGAGAGAGAGAGACAAGTTATTACTGTTCCAACATCACAGCAGGAACCCAGATGAGATTAGCACTCTAAATTACGAATGCACAGACACAGGTCAGACACACACACACACCTCCTGCTGAGCCTCTCTGTCGTTAAGTCTGTCTCACAGTCTGTTAACGAGCTATGCTCCGCCCACCCTACATTAGACCCGCCCCACTGCAACTGCTCTGCCACAGCAACCAGTAATCACAGCTAATTAGCCGCTATGTTAACTAATGCTAATCCCATCCTGTATGCTAATATAATTACAGGCTATATAATGTATCTTCGGGCTGATCAGCATCTGCGTTAATGTAACAGCCCAAGCTGCTGGGTTACTGGCTACGCTAGGATGGGCTTATTAGCATGCTAACTTATGCCGGGACATACTAAGTGGAAAGACATATTCATAGCTAATGTGCATATTAGCAAAGGAAATTAGCGTTGTAACCCTTAAGGTCACATCTCCAAAGTATCCTATAAATACTAAAGCCTTGTACATAATAATACAAAATCAATCGCTATATAAGTATTAATCGCTTCTACTGACAAAGAGCTGTAATAGTCAATATATATTACATTCTATTGTGCATCAGTACTGTACCCCAAAATGTAGCATCATCACGTAGTTCATTTGAGCTAATCAGCATGGTGAGAGAAGCTGTCAATGATAAGGGTGAGGGGCATCTGGATGCAAATGAAGCTAATAAAGGTGACGCATCATTAGATGTTTATGAGGACCGTGGCCATGTTCTAGCAGGCACCTGGCAACACAATTATGCTGAAGATCGCAACCGGCTTGTCAAGGTTAATGTGCAATATTGTGGCTAGCGCCTCTTTTGCACTACGCTAAACAAGCGCCAACTGCTAAATCTCCCCAGGATGTGGATGTACCTTCAAAGTACTCATAGGTCAGGGACAGTGTCAAATACAACATCAATTCTACAAAAGGATCAAAGCCAAGGCAGTGAGTGACGGCGGCCATGTTGGAACCGTTTCGCGGGTCTGGGAGGCCACTTGGTACCGAACCAAAACACCAGCGGACGAGAGACAGAGACACAGCGAGACACAGAGACAGCGAGACAGAGACACAGAGAGACAGAGAGACAGAGACACAGCGAGACAGAGACACAGAGAGACAGAGACACAGCGAGACAGAGACACAGCGAGACAGAGACACAGAGAGACAGAGAGACAGAGACACAGAGACACAGCGAGACAGAGACACAGAGACACAGCGAGTCAGAGACACAGAGAGACAGAGAGACAGAGAGACAGAGACACAGCGAGACAGAGACACAGAGAGACAGAGACACAGCGAGACAGAGACACAGAGACACAGAGACACAGCGAGACACAGAGACTACACATTCCAAACTCTGATGTGCAAAACGAAAGCTTTGCTGTCATACCGGAGGTAACATCAGTTGGTAATGTTGGCCAAATCAAACAGGGGACATTTTAATTCTAACTCCAACAAATGTGCAGTTAAAGTTACCCCCCCCCCCCCCCCCATCCTTCTCTCTCCTTTGATGTGTGTGTGTTGGAGCTCTTGGAAGACAAACCACACACAGATCCCAGACATACAGAATTGTAACTGCCGACCATGATACACACACGCACACATACAGCAAATTATTTGCTCTAAACTCTATTATTACTCTGTTAAAAACACACTCCACCCTCCCAAAAAAAACACAGACTCCCCACCCCCCTATTATTACTCTACTCACTCTACTACTCTAATCTCTGTCTGTACTCTGTAACTACTGACTCTACTATTACTCACGCTACTCTACTATGATTCTAATCTATCTACTCTATTACTTTACTCTCACTCTACTAACTGTACTTTACTATTACTCACTCTACTATGAATCTACACACTCTACTCTCACTCAAATGCACAACAGCCCATTAATCTCCAGAGCACTGTGTGCGTGTGCGTGTGTGTGCGTGTGCGTGTGTGTGTGTCCACGGTGACCCCGTCACACACAATTAAATGTGTTGGTCTCAGCGCAATCATAACAAGTCAGCCGGCAAAACCATGTGACACACAGACCCCCCCCCCCCCCCCCCCCCCCCCCCCCCCCCCCCCCCCCCCCCCCCCCCCCCCCCCCCCCCCCCCCCCCCCCCCCCCCCCCCCCCCCCCCCCCCCCCCCCCCCCACCCCCCCCCCCCCCCCCCCCCCCCCCCCCCCCCCCCCCCCCCCCCCCCCCCCCCCCCCCCCACACACACACACACCCCTTTTCACCCCACAATCATCCACCCCTTTTCACCACATGCACCCCCCCCCCCCCCCCCCCCCCCCACACACAAACACACACAGACAAGCAAACATGCACATAAACAGAAGATTTGACACAGTCTATTTCCCCCAATAGTGGTGCAGGTGGCCTGTGGGAACCAGAGAGACGAAATGGGACCAGAAGATCAGACTAGACCAGACCTGAGAAGAGAGACCAGACTACAGCTAGACCAGAGACAGAACAGATCCTACAGACCAGACTAGAGACCAGACTAGAGTGTAGAGACAGTCCAGAGATCATTTGCATATTATCTAACAAATGGATCTAACATGCAACAAATATGGGACCGTGATAGGTTGATTATCCTGTAACATCACTGTGGAGTGTGTGTGGATGATTGCTGGTTCAAGCAGCCTCACCTGGCACGAGTCCAACTGATTGGAGTCTGGGGCTGCACACGGGTTGTGCAGTGAGCAATCAATGTGCACAGGTTAAACCAGCCATCATCACACACACACACTCCGGGAAGATCTTCTACATGACAGCATGGACCACCAGCTCATGTATCATTGTCTTCAAACTCTACAATAAACCAGTTTCCAACATCACCACCCTGTGTCCTGGTCCAGCGAGCCCCCTAGGTGGAGTGTAGCAAGGACATTGTTACAATCCGAGAGTATGATTGATCGATATAGATAAGATAGATCAATCTATTGATCTAACACAACCTCCAGATAGAGTAGAACCTTGTTGTGATCCATTTAGACACACAGATCAATACAACTAAAATAAATAATTTCTATCCTTGTGTCTAATTAAATACTACAGAAACTTTCCCTGGATGTGAGTTAGCACTATCGACACACACACACACACACACACACACACACACACACACACACACACACACACACACACACACACACACACACACACACACACACACACACACACACACACACACACACACACACACACACACACACACACACACACACACACGGTGGTTAGGGATTGAATCCACAACTTTATTGACCACCAGAGACAACGCCATGCGAGAGTTCTTCAACACTTCCCCCCCCTAGCAACTGATGCCGTTGCGTGCTGCTGCCCTACCGATCACCACGGCAACGGCCACGGCTGCTAAAAAGGGCTGAATAAGGGCTAGATGTCGACTGCTGTCCGCCGCGCCAGAGAGGATGCTGGGAGATTTCCTCATTTACAATTTGTTAATGTAATAGTTTAATGCCTTCGTTTAACTACTGAGAAATATTGATATCTCTGCACTTTCAGACTTACTGAGAACAAAATAAACACGTGAAACTAACTGTTCTTAATTGGTACTCAATTATTTCCGTATTTTTGAACATTAACTGTTCTTTATTGGTACTCAATTACTTCCGTATTTTTCCACAACTTTAACTTCAATCTCCTTGTGACATCCCTAATCCTACTCCCATGTGATCAATACCCACCCAGTTGAGTTCTCACAGTTAACATACTGTATATGCAGTTGAAGCCATGCTTAAAATACCGGGAACTGTAACCATACTGCACTGTGTAGTCTGCAGTTTGATGCACATGGAAGGAACAGAGAGGTGGATACTGCAGTAGCGAAATAACTAATCATCATCACTCATTGGCCTGTAAACCGGCACACACACACACACACACACACACACACACACACACACACACACACACACACACACACACACACACACACACACACACACACACACACACACACACACACACACACACACACACACACACACACACACACACTTCCTGTTGGTTCACCATTCTGCAGGTGTTACAGCTAAATGCTAATCGAAACTGTCCAACCAACATAGTGATTCTGGATTAAAGTCAGTCTGCTCTGTCTTCTGTCCTCCTGGTGGCAATATGAAGACATCTGTGCATTATGGGATATCTACATGCAGACATAAAGAGTGCATGAATTAATGAATAATTATGAATAAAACACTGCTGTCTAAATAGTGAGTTGGCTCTGGGAGAGAGAGGGGACTAGTGACAGATAAGGACCGGACCGCCCGAGGACTCACAACAGAGACAAGACAACGAGACCACAACAAGGTCAGCCCGTCACACCTCTCCCTCCTCGCTTCCCCTCCGTATCCTAGCAACAAGATTACCTTACCCCAAAACAAGGTCAGTGACGCCTTGAAATGGTGAGCCACTTGTGGTTTTATGCACTTTCAGTGTGTGTGTGCGTGTGCGTGCGTGCGTGCGTGCGTGCGTGCGTGCGCGTGTGTGTGGAGGTTCTCGGAATACAGATGTGGAAAACACACTCACACACAGCCGCACATCTGGAACTGGGATCACGCCTCCCCCACGGCCGCACACTAGCCCTGATCTCTTTGATGCTTTGAAGATCTGCTCAAACATTCACCCAGCTCTCCTTCAAAATATAGCCAACCCAGACATGGGGTTTGAGATCCTCCCCAACCTGCTGATGGCTCAACAAACTCTCTCTCTTTCTGTGTCTGCTGTCCTTTGAAGAGGAACTTAGACTAACATCTTAGTTAAATAGAGACGCCTGCACCTCAGTAGAAACGCACAACTTAAATACACTCGTATGTTCATAGACCCGTATGTTTATGTTTATATATATATATATATATATATATATATATATATATATATATATATATATATAGAGTCACATCTCAGTCAAACATACTTTTACTTTGAAGACCATACATAATATATAAACCTACATCTCTCACTGACAAAGAGCTGAATCTGGTCTAGGTTGTTTTACTGTGAGACGGAGAGAGTGGGTCTTTGTACTTCTGCTAGCTGTTACGTAACAGCCCAGAGTTATCTCTACGCACTGCTGCTCATGAATAAAGAATCAGCATCTCAAACCAACACAATACCGCTAACAAACCCTAACACACATCTCCCTCGTCTCCATTTAGAGGTCTCACACAGCGGGGAGGCACTTGGAAACGGTGTGGAGATGTATATGGCCTTCAAAATAAGAGTGTCAGGTGTTGACACAGTTGATATTCCAGGGTGGACTTTAGCTCCTCCCACCATTCTGGGTCCTTCAACTGTAAACAAACTCACTCGACTGATGAACTAAGTTGTTGGATTTGTCCTTAATTCAACTAATTAGGATAGATGGATGGAGGGATAGATAGATAGATAGATCTACACAGCAGATCGATAGTTAGAGATGTAGAGAGACAGAAAGGTAGATAGTTAGAGATGTAGAGAGATACAGAGACAGAAAGGTAGATAGATAGAGATGTAGAGAGATACAGAGACAGAAAGGTAGATAGATAGAGAGGTACAGAGATACAGAGACAGAAAGGTAGATAGATAGAGAGGTACAGAGATAGGATGAAACTACTATATTCTGGTATTGCTTTAGAATGGGTTCAGGTTGACTATTCCAAATGACACAAAACGACCGTAGAGAGGGCGTTTCAACAGGCTGTGAAGATCACCTAACCACGACAACAATTACAGTCACAGAACACGCTATACCTCACCATAGAACACACTATACCTCACCACCAAACCTCACCACAGAACACGCTATCACGCTATACCTCACCACCAAACACCACACCTCACCACAGAACACACTATCCAAACACACTATACCTCACCACCAAACCTCAGCACAGAACACACTATACCTCACCACCAAACCTCACCACAGAACACACTATCACGCTATACCTCACCACCAAACACCACACCTCACCATAGAACACACTAGACTCACCACCAAACACCACAGAACACACTAGCCTCACCACCAAACACCACACCACAGAACACACTAGCCTCACCACCAAACACCACACCTCACCACAGAACACACTAGCCTCACCACCAAACACCACACCTCACCACAGAACACACTAGCCTCACCACCAAACACCATAGAACACACTAGCCTCACCACAGAACACACTAGCCTCACTACAGAACACACTAGCCTCACCACAGAACACACTAGCCTCACCACAGAACACACTAGCCTCACCACCAAACCGCAGCTCCAGCCCCTTACGACCTCCACCGAATCAAACACATTAAAAGCGTTTGCTGTGCTTCACGCTGTACTCCACCTTAGCACCCTCTAGGCCAGACCCGATAGCAGACAGCTTCTAAGGAGTGACCCTGGTGTAAATCTGAACAACAGCTAATCCTATGAGCTATTCGGCAGGCTGCCCTGCCGTTCTCACCCCGTATACACCCCGCTGGAAGACACATCGAGCAATCGCCCACGGCTCACCGTTCATTTGATGGCGACCGGGCCGATCAGTGGAATATGGTCACGTATGGCGAGCACCTGGACCACACCGCGGCTCCCGCGCCTCGAAAAATGGACCCAAGCCGTGTCCACCCTGTAGCGCCGATAATCGGATCTAGTGCGACGATCGTTTGCGTATAGACACACATGAAACGGCCCCAGGTGTGTAGGCTACGTTACCGGGGTGTCACCACAACACGCACCGTGATAGGCCCAATAGACACCAATGGAACAATAACACACACGCACGCACGTTCGCGTACTGTGCCCATACGGTGGAGGATGCGTTTACACACACACTCGGGTTGCGAAGTCGATTATGAAGAAGAAAAAAAGAATTACCTGCCGTGCAAGTCCGTCGCGGTAGAAAAACCTCCTCGTCGTCTTCCCTTTAATAAAATAAAATCACGTCGTTTTCAAACCCGCGGTGTGCCATTCATATTAAACCTTCCATGTTGGGAGGGGGGGGGGGGGGGGGGGGAGAGAGAGAGAGATGACACTGACACACACACACACACACACACACACACACACACACACGCGGCTTGACCGGAGAAACGGAGGAGCTGATGAAGAGGAGGAGGAGGAGGAGAAGAAGAGGAGCGATCTCTTTGGGTGTCTGCTCTCATACGTCGTTTCCAAGGCAGCGAAAACTCAACCATTGGGATGCAGTGGGCTTGCTGCTGGAACCGAACAGCGCATGCGCACCCGAAAGACACCGAGGATACCCGAGACCACCGCCCACCATCGACGTCACGGATTAGGGGCTGGGAGGGGATGAGCACACGCACGTGCAGGACTTCGAGGACTGTTGACACGTTCTCCACCTCTATGTTCTCTATCCATTTATTAATGACACATCAGCGACATACCATTTATTAATGGCACATCAGCGTCATACTAGGCCTGCATTTTTTATTAAATATCAATATGAATGGTAGCTTCTGTTGACACCTGTTAAATAATGTGAGGCCGCTGCGTAAGCCCTGTGAGATAGATGCTGCACAGCAAACAACCCGCCGCTTACCACTTTGCTGGTGGTGGGTATCCAGCGCTGGCTGCTCGGTCCGGTAGCGCAGTGCCTGGGTTCCGCCACTAAGAGGTGCTGTTGCTCTGTGTTTTGGGCGCGGGGGGCGACAGACGTCTTGTCGGTTCTCCGTCTCCTCCGTCGCTGTCCGAGGTGCTGAAATCCAACACGACGACAAATGGATTTTGCCTTCTCTTCTTTTCAAATGATAATCAAGATACGATGATCTTAATAAAATAGAACAAACCCTATTTTGATAGATAATCATTCAAATATCATGAAGAGACAAATGTATACTATTTATATGAATATATATTTACTCCTCCAGATTTTTCCTCTCCTTAACTTTGAAAGGCATTCCATTAAAAATATCAACAAAGATCTAAAGCCCTTTCAAGTTCGGCTAACTTTGATGGACTATTTTAAGACAGAAAGATCGTTTCTAAAGTAAAAATATTACTAAATACAAATATATTTTTCTGGATAAAGACTGAGGCTTGCTCTTTAGAAAATATGTAGGGCCACTCAATGACGTTTTTAAATAATGGTTTTGTATTTAGGCTGTAGCTTTTCATAGGCCAAGGTCATTGAGATTCAGAGTGGAAGTGACGTTTTTTGGTGCATACAAAATATGCCTGATTAATAATCTAGGACAATTACTCGAAGGCCATCAATATCTAAATGAATAAATTACCTTGCACACCGTATCATTATATTTTAATAAATAAAAACAGCAGCACCACACAGAAAAAAAAGAATATAACCATGTGTGGGATGACGTAATCATTGTGTAAACTTAAGAAGTGTCCAAGACAAAGCAGAAATAAAATCACAATTCAAACTTGAGAATTGAAAAAAACATTTTTAAAAGAACAAACTTGCATAACGTAAGAAGGATTACACATACAGAGAAGCTGTAGCTCCTCCCACCGCTGAGGGTCCTACCAGAGACCAGACCTTCTGAAGACCACCACTGTGAAATAAATCAAGTACACAAAGAAACATTCTACTATGAATGGAACCATCAAGAAGTTCTAGAATGGTGTCATTCTAAAATTGAAAGATTCTCAATCTGGAATAGCTGTAGATGGAACTTTCTAGACTAGAGGTTCTAGATTGTAACCTTTTAGAACATTCCGGAGCTGCTTGTTGGTTCTGGCTTGTCTCTTGGGAGGACCTGCAGCTATGGGAATGCTCAGAGCCATTTATTGACACAATTGACACATTTCTCTTTTTTTTATATTATCAATGGATGGTCGGACGCCATCTTGAGTATTGTTTCATTAGGTCAAATGGGACTTGTGATGATTAAGTGGGTATGCCAATACATTTAATTGAAAACATCACTTTATATGAACTTTAGGCTAAAAGGTGGGCAACATAAATGTTTGGAAGCATCCAGTCCAATGGCTTGGCAAACATTTATTTTCAAAAACAAACTAGACATGTTTTGTGATTTGTCCAGATGAAAGCATCAATAAACGGCTCATACTTCAACACACCAGCCCTGAGGCCAACGTATCCCTCACACTCATCACAGCTACCTCTCTCTGGGATCGATTGCTTTAGTCTGGCACGCAGGCGAGTGGAGAGTAATCAACAGTCCACTTGTCTCAGTTGTCCCAGACCTGATCAATAGAGCTTGGAGAAGACAAAGTATCAGTTTGCTGAGGGAGTTGGTGCAGGGCTGATAAACACACAGGTATACACAGAGTTAACATACAGGTAATACATTGAGTTGGCTGGCCTGGACCTCTCTACCCTCTGCTCACTGTCTCTCTCCCTCTCTCAATCTCGCTCTAATTCTCATGTCATTCATATCTTTCTATTGGACAGTCACAACATTAATGTTGATATTGAAGCTGAAAAGGTGTTTGCTTTTGGTGCTGCACTGAATTGAATTGTCTCTTTCTTTCTCTAATTGTCTTTCTATTGCCCTTTCTCTTTTATTTATTTTGCATAACTTGGTCCTTGCTCTCTCACTTTCTATCATTCTATTTCTTGCTTTCTCTCTTCATTCCTCTCATGCCAACAGCCAGTTTGTACTTCGGAGTGGCCAGCCAACTTTAATTAGCTCGTTAAGACCCCTCCAATCGGAGCAGAGTGCAGTCGCCAGGGACGACCACTCTGTAAGTTTGTAGCGCACAAACAGCAGCTACCACTATACATAGATACAGATCCATAGAATTAGAATGAACGGAACAGGCATTCCCACGTCAGAAGTCACATGGTTTCATTCTAATTCTACAAAGAACAAAGGGGGAGGGGGGGGGGGTGTACCAGGCTGGTCATCTGATTGGTCGGTTGTAGGTGTCAATCTTCTTCGCGACGTACATTCAGTTAAAGCTTTGACACGTCGAGGAAGTTCTCTATTTGCTGTAGAATCGACTTCCTGTCCATCTAGAGAGGGCCAGTGAGGTTGTAGTTTTAGTTTTTTCTCGGGAGTGACCTGATAGGAGTGTGTTTATGCTTCTTTGTTTTGGTCAATCATACTCTGACAATGCAACTGATCCCATCCCTATCATATCATATCATCTGATACCTTACATCATATATATATATATATATATATCATGTACATCATATATATACTATCATACATCATCACTTATCATACATCATTTAATATATCATCTCATCTCATGTCTTGCATCACATATATATCCATGTCATTATCATTATTTCTTTGTTGATAATTGAAACTGCACCCTTTTTCGTGTTTTGTCCAAAGAGAGCATTTGATTGGTCGGATTCATCGGAGTGAACCTGGTATCACGGTTAAACTAACTAGGGAACGGCGGATATCACCCGTCATTTATATTCAACGAGAGAAAACCCCTCTGGTTGTAGCTCTTCTGAGTGACCACATGGTGTCACTGTGACTCCGTCACAGAGCGAAGGTCTGTACATTCTCGCCGCTCGAAGACAAACCCTGTCAATGGAAAACCAAATTATCCACGTTTAAGTTTTTTTCCTTTACTTCCCCAAAAAGAACACACAGAAAATATTTCAGTGACGTTTTGAAGCTGTTATTGTGATGCTCCAGCCAGAACAAAAATAGATTTGGTTTGTTTTGCTTGGTGTTGAGATGGTTCAATACTTATCAGGACTGCTTTCTTGACTGTGAAAGCCGTTGGTGAGTTGGAGCCAACGCTGGCCTCCATAACTAGTGTCTGTGGGGCTCAGACGGTTGCCCTTCACATTCAGGTGGAAGGTCACAGAAGTCTACCTTAACAATGTCTCTACCGACCTCAAAGTCTGAACCCAATCTTTTCTGGCAACACTTTGAAATGCACAACGTCGCACTATTTCATACGTACACTTTGAGTTCAGGTTTCTACGTATAGTACAGAAACCAATAGGCACGAATACACAGCTAGCTAAAACCGTGAACCACCTGCCATGTTTACTTTGCCCTGTATATTTTGCAATCTATTTTTGGGTTTGTTTTCTGTGGACCTTGAAAATGTCTCCTGTAATTCCTGAAAGGTTCGGATGCTGGAAAATAGCCAAAAGTTCTCTGACATTGAATTGGGTTTAATCACTCCCTCCATTGCCCCTGTGTCAAGAATACTCAGTGGGTGTAAATCGTCCTTGGTTTCCATGAAAACAAAATCCACACTCTGCAATGTTGGTCCTCATAAGACCTTTCGGTTTCTGAGTAACGTTACTCGTTACTCAGGAGTCCGCACTTCTCCGGCCGTGGATAAAGCACGTTGTTCAGCGATCCACCGGGTACAAAACAACCACACCGTCCGCCAAGCCAATCGAAAAGCGGCGCCTCCGCGGCCAGCGCCAATCGTCCAATCACACGCTGCTGGTGAGTTCTCGGGAGGAGGGGCTGTAGCTGACGAGGGACAGGTCCGTCTCCATCTCCGGCTCCGTCTCCGAGAGCGCGAGGGCCCCGCCCGCCGGCGACGCCAGGGCCTGGCTCTCCGACAGGCTGGTGGCCGACGCCCGCCTCCCGTCGTCCGTGAGGTCGTCGGCGTCCACCGCCAGCCTCCCGTTGTCCCCGCGCCCGCCGTTCCGCCAGCTGCCGCCGCGCCCGGCGCCTGACCTGCCCCCTCCCCCTGCCATGAGGGGCGTGGGGGCGTGCGAGGAGCACGGCGGCGCCGCCAGCAGGCCCCGGGCCCCGGGGCCCGTGTTGGCGGCGGCGTTTGCGGGCGTCTTGTAGCGGCAGCGGATGTAGCTGGAGAAGGCGCGGCGGTAGGTCTTGTTGAAGAGCGTGTAGACCAGGGGGTTCACGCCCGACGAGATGTAGCCCACCCACACGAAGACGTTGAGCAGCTCGGCCAGCAGGGGCTCGTTGCAGGACCCCTGGCACAGGACGAAGGTGACGTTGGTGATGAAGAACGGACACCACATGACGAGGAAGAGGAAGAAGACGATGCCCAGCACCTGCACGGGAGGAGGAGGAGGAGGAGGACAAGGTGGAGGATGGAGAGGAGGTGCAGGAGGGGATGTAGGAGGAGGAGGAGCAGGAGCAGGTGGAGGAGATGTAGGAGGAGGAGGAGAAGGAGCAGCATGTTATGACACTTACGTGCTAAATGACATGTTGAAAAACATCTTTATGTTAATAAAATAGATAATAATAGTACAAACATAACAGATACAAATTAGAGTAAAACACATCATTTTGATATAAATAATTACAACATTTTATTACTTCTCTGTTATAATGTTCACAATCTCTTTGTGTGCGGTTGTTCACAAACACTTATTTTCAATGTGTTAATCTTGGGCTTTATATTTTGTCCTTGGAAAATGCATCCCTAAAAGTTTGGATTAGGTTGGCAGACAGCCATTCATCTCAGAAAACAAACACAAAGGAACAGGTGACGGAGGAGAAGAGCAGGGTGGAGAAAAATAAATTGCAGTCGGCGGAGAGCTTGTGTTTAAAGATCCTCAAATGATAATAACCACAGTGCATACAATGCGCTGCTGCTTTTTCATTAATATTCAAACCTCTTAATTTAAGAGTCAATGAATCGGAGTTCTCTCCTGGTAAAAGGGACCGGATTTGGGCCAAATGTATCTTTGATTCTCACAGGCACTTCAGTTTGATTCTGGCATAATTGAGGATTGAAATAGGCTTCAATAAGAGCCACATTTCCTTTCATTTGCAGAACAGGAAGTCCTTTGTCAGCACTCTCATGTACCCAAACACAACATTTGAATTGCTGTACTGAGCATAAAGGTGTTGCTTCATCTCTAATAGGATTCCGACAGAGCTCATTGGTCGATCTAATCTTGGAGGCGGGCTCGGATGCTACTATAAGCTGTAGCAGAAGTCCTGGAGGGGAGAGGGCACAGAGCCTGGGCCTGAAACCAAAAACTCAAGAGGTGGAGTTACACCTTGTTTCCTGTTTCGTTACGGAGATACTCGAGCGAAGACTAACTCATTTTTTCGGAAGTAGACGAAGCTTTCAGAAGGGGATTTCAATAAGTGTATTTTATGGCCGGTCTACACGGTGAAGATTTCAAACTTTTACAGACACTTTTTTTTGCAGTGTACTACTGCTGGCCAAGGTTGTGTTGGCCAATTAGGCGCTTACAGGTCGCGCCCCCAGCAACATGATTGGTGGAAACACCAAAGGAAAGCGAAAGAAAGGGTCAACGCCCCGTTGACCCCGATTTGAGCTTGTCTGTCATCTTTGATTTGCGGGACCAGTCGAGTCGACACCATACCTTGGAGGCCCTCCTCTCGTTCTTGATGGCCTGCATCATCCCCCGTCGCCCGTGGCAACCGGTGGAGTCTCCCCGGCCCGCCCCGATGGCCGGCGAGCTGAGCTGCGACGCCGCCTCGAAGCAAGGCAGGATGTTGACGCTGTCCGATGGCGACGCCCTCAACAGCATGCTCGGTCCCACCCCCTTCAGGCTGCTCAGTGTATTGCGTCGGCTCTGCGGGGGCGTGGCCTGTACTTCTGTGGGAGGGGTTTCGGGTTTATTTGTCATTCAACACAGTAGGAGTCATGAAATGCTTGGATTTTGGGTGAAGCAACTGTAATAAATGTCATTGCAAATGGGTGATTTCACCCCCCCAAACGATATGGTCCACTTTAATGGGACCACGGAGTGTTTTCCCTTTTAGTCCATTTCTTTTGGAGAGGTGTGGCCCCTCAAACCAACTCCAGTGAACTCGGTTATTTTCTCTAACAGTGTTCCATCCAAACGGTCCCGCACTCCCGCAAATCACATCCCAACCCCCTCCCTCATATCCTGTTACGCCCTCATGTCCTGTCAGACTGGGGAGGAGTGTCCCGCCACACAAGAGGCTGTTTGACTAAGTAAAACTACGTAACAACGAGGCGTCTTTGACAAAGTAATCGCAGTGCATTTTACGGTTGATCAGGAAAAGCTATGCAAGTAAAAGGAGCACGACGCTGGTTGATCAGAGTGGTCTGAAGGAGGGCTCCACGTAGGTGCAGTCAATAGCTAGGTTCTGATGACCACAGCAAGGGGAAAACCCAGCGGCGTGTGTAAATGTGTTTCTACACAACTTGAGAACGCAGATACATTTCGATGAACTCAATTTTAGATTACATTACATTACCTCAACTCAAACACAAACACACACACACACACACACACACACACACACACACACACACACACACACACACACACACACACACACACATGAACCGGAGAAGAGAAGCCTCTTTCTTCCTCTCCGTGCGGACGCGAGCCACAAACATGCCATTCCACACGTGCATTCTGTTGCACTTTGGACACACACCTTTTTGTCTTTTAAAGGCGGTGCAATCTCACATGCCTCGAGGCGTATCTATTTCCACACACAGGAAAACAAGACCTTCCCCGCGGCCGTGCGTGTGTGCGCACGCGCGCGCGCGTGTCTATACAACAATGACTGGGGCTGCTACGAAAGGTTTCAAGGCGCACCGGTTTCAGAGTCTGAGCGGTTAGAAAGAACAATTACACCGACGCTCCGCAGAAAAAGCTATTTTCTTTTAAGTAGCGCAAACCACAAGAAGCTCCTGTGCACAATGTGCAACGGAGAATATTTTGGGAATCAGTCTTTATGGAAAAGAATAACGCTCCTCATATCTAAAGCGCCGTGGCAAATAGGCTGGGAGAAAGCGGTGCTGAATGGAGACGAGAAGGAACGTACTTGAACATAAAGGAAACACCCTTTCCCCGCGGAGGTCCGAGATCACACCCGCTGTCATAAGCGGTTGGGAGAATGCCGCCCAAGAAAAAAAGTCCCAACCTCGTGTGGTAATTACGTGTGAAACGGTGAATGAAGAAAGGACGTGAGGACTGTCAAAAACGATCAGGTTACGACACAGACATCAGAGCTAATACCGCTCCTGCTGCTAGCTTGGCGTTTCTATTTGGGTTAATTAGCAGAGGTGTTAATCTTCAACAGGTTGTAATTAAAATCGTCAGCAGTAGGAAACGATTCATAAAAACGATGTGACGTCCCGCTCGTGAATCACCCCTCTAAGATCAATCATATTAATTAGTCGTATATGTAGTATCTGTTTGAGAGACTGACTGCAATGCAACAGATTTCTCTCCTGAGATTTCCATTTAAAACGCGCGACAGTCAGCATCTAACTCAATGGGTTTCAATTAATTTGGTAATCCTTCATTTTATCCAATCCTAATACAATATAATCCAATCTACAACCCAATCGAACCTTATCTAATCGAACCTAATGTAATTGCATTGTCTCTAATCTATCTAACCTAATATATTGTTATCTAAATCAAACATGTAAATAACCTAACCTAATCTAATGTGGGTTATGTTACCTTTGCAATCCGGGGGGGCAATGGTGTTGATCTGGGGGATGTGGAACTTGGTGGGCGGGGCCTGTAGCGAGGTGGGCGGAGCCTGGGTGATGAAGGAAGTCTTTGATTCGTACAGGAAGACAGTGGCTTGCCTCTGGAGAACCTAGCACGTGGAAGAAAAATAATAAATACACATATATACATAGAAATATAAAACGCCTCAATTAAATCAGATTCGATTATAGTAGATTATATTCAATGTCACATTAGTATTCAGAATTGAGCTACTCATTCAATTAGATTAAATTTGATAAAAACAGATGATATTAGATTAGATGAGATTACATTGGATTACATTGAATCATATTCGATGGCATTTGATTACATCTGACTACATGGCAGCATATTGGTGTAGATTAGATTAGAATAGACCAGAGATAATTGAGTAGATTGGATGAATTTAGATGACATTACACCAGATTGCAATGAACGATCTTACATTTGATTACATCAGACTACATGGCAGCATATTGGTGTAGATTCAATTGGAATAGATCAGAGATAATTGAGTAGATTCGATTAATTTAGATTACACTACACCGTATATGATTAAATACGGTACGGAGTAGGAAGTCCACCCACCTGTATGGTGAGGCAGTAGCTCACCACCATGATCACCAATGGAATGAAGAAGGCCACGAAGGAGCCAATCAGCATGAAGCGCTCCTCGTTCAGCACACAGCTGCCGTTAACAAACACCTTGTCCTTGTTGTGGAGGCCAATGACCGGGATGGGCATGGACACACCTGGAGGGAGAGGGAGAGAGAGAGAGGGAGCCATCAAGGTCCACTCAGGGTCTGAGGGTTTGCTCTGGAGCAAACAAGGTCATGTGGTGATGTGATTCATTTATTCACCGACATCCCCAGAGAGAGTGAGAGAGAGAGAGAGAGAGAGAGAGAGAGAGAGAGAGAGAGAGAGAGAGAGAGAGAGAGAGAGAGAGAGAGAGAGAGAGAGAGAGAGAGAGGACCCATCAGGTCTTCATATATTTTCCTCAGACAGCACTGAACGGCTGTAATGGTGCGGAGCGACCGTAAAACCTCTTAACCCACCCACTAATCAGTTAACGTGTGTCTGTCAACTCTGCACCGATGGACTGTCCTTGACCGGTGCGTGTCACGTCCTGTTCCCTCTTTCACATTAAGAGCCCCTGGGTGGAGTCACGTGGAGCATAACAAGACTATCAGGTGTAACTCTGAGTGATCTGACACTTTACACATCATGAGAGTGAGCGAGGGGAGAGGAGGGGAGGGGGGAGGGACAGAGGGAGAGGGAAAGGGAGAAGGGGGAGAGAGGGAGAAAGGAAGAGAGAGTTAGAGAGAGGCGAGATGAGGGAGGGAGAGAGAGGCAGAAAGAGATAGAGAACGAGAGAGAGACAGAGAGAGAGAGAGGGAGAGCTTTATCGCTCTTAAGAGCCAATAAACCAATCGGTTCTGTTTGAGATGGGGATGATTGCGGTTCCATACTCAAGGTTACTGAGAACAGGCAGCGTGCGCGATGTTAAACTTTGCGATGAAAGGTCAAAGGCGTCTCCAACCACCAATACCAGAAGCAGTTTCCCCAAGAGTCTTGTTTTAGCGAGTGTATTACAGAGGGAATGACACATGGCAGGCCTGCAGACAATACTGAATAAAATATAAAAACGGAGAAATGTGTTTTTTTTTCCTTCTATAAACTAATATAATATACAAAACTTAAAGCACATTGAAGATCTGAACGTTCCATAGATATGGTTTAAACATGCACAGTGTCGAGCTCTGATGCAAAGACTCGTGGCCTGAATTCTCCAAACAATGGATCCGACTCATTCTCAAGACCTCCCATTTCTTTAACTAAGAGGAAGTGTTCACGAGACCCGGATGACCCGACCTGGACGTGCTCCGCAACTCTGTCCCGAGAAAACCAACAACTGATATACGAGCCTGTTCGTCATCTCCCCCTCCTGGGTAATGAGGAGAAACACGCTCCTCGGGGTCACGTGAGCACCTGGACCTACGCCGACATGCAGCGGGCGAGGAGCGATGTTAGCGATAGCGCGAACCGCTATCGCCGAAAAAACAAACAAAAAAGCGCTAACACATTTTCTACCAGCGATTAAGCAGACATTATCCTGCCGATTCTTTAGCTTCAGTGCACCGACCGTAACCCACATTTCACCTCGAGAAGAGGCGGACGATTAGAAGAAAAGACAGTTGCCGTGGTGAGAACCCCACACAAACCGAAGAAGAACGCGAGCGTATTTTCCCATTTCTTTAGGGGTCTCGGAAGAATGACCTTGGGGTTGGTGGACTGCGTATTAATCATGAGGTTTTGTGGTCTTGGCGGTGGAGTTTCGATCGGAGATGAGAACCTAGCTGCTTCTAGTGCTAAAGGTGTTCTTTTGGGGGGGTGATGGATCACCATGGAGACGAGATGTGAGCCATTGCTAGTTGGCTGTGTTTAAACTATTTCCACTGCACCCAGTATTATGGGATGTTGTGCACTGCGCATACAGAGTGTGCCCTTGTGTATGGGTTGGACGTGCACTAAAGCGCACACTTATGCACACACACAAGACAGATAGACATGCACACACATACAATCAAATGCAACTGTAAAAACACACATACGCATACACACACACACACACACAGTCACACACGTAAAGAAACGCACACACACACACGAAAAGACACACTCCCAAAACAAACACACACACACAAACAAACACACACGCACATGTAAAGACACACATACACACTCACATATGCAGCTTCAGATGACTGAATGAGAGGTCATCTGGGGTCACGAGACAATCAGAGTAACAAACACTAGAAGATTAGTGGAGCTGTGTGTGTGTGTGTGTGTGTGTGTGTGTATATATATGTGTGTGTGTGTGTGGGGGGGTTGGTGCGTGTATATGTCTGTGTTGCGGAGGTGAGCGACCCCCATTCCGTCACATCAAACATTTCCTCGTCTCCATGAAGAGCTCGGCTGTTGTCTGCTAGCAGTGGAGCGTAAATCTTTTCGCGGTTAATAAAGTTTCTTCAATGCTGTGTCATAGCAATAAACTTACGATGCTAACGCTTGCGTGCTTAGAATGCTAAACCGAACACAACGGTAACCGAACAATGTGTGCCAGGCAGGCCCTCTATAAAATCTTGAGATGTATTTAACGGACTGGTGTCGGTGTGTGTTTAATATCGGTCGCGCAAATTAGTTCAACATTTTTAACACCCTTGTCATTCATGCACGCGTAACAAATAAAAACACCCTACCACACAAAATCGATCATGCACCTTTAAGAGGCTGAGCGACAAGAAAGAATGAGTATCGTAATCCAGTTGAGGAACGGACGTTTTAACAACGACTCAAGTTTTAATGACACTTATGCATCGAATAGCCTCCAGAGGTACCAAATGTCGTGGAAACCAGCGAAACAATGACGGAAAAGGCTTGTACACTATCAGGCACACACATTTTTCAGTAAGGAGTGAGGAGCAGTAAGGGGTTAGGACATCTTGCTCTAGGATGCCTACAGGTAGAATGTGGACATTTTGGGATGGGGACCGGAACCTTTTGGTTGGGATTTCGAGCACCCAGTACACAACACAAGCCTCTCCCTTCGTTACCACTAGCTCTGAATGAACTACGACATCATAACTCCCATTTTTAGATCGTCCACTATGAGCCACCGCATTGAAGTCACTCAGGTTTCATGTGATATTCCCTCTGCTTGTTCTCAGTCCAGCGCTGGACACTCACAGAAGCAACCGGCTGGAACGCAACATCTTGCTGGTGGAGTGGTGGTGGTGGGGGGGGGGGGGGGGGGGGTCGGGCCATCAGATGTTTCGGTTCTTATCAGAACCGGCTGGTTTTCCTTGACCCCCCCCCCCCCCCCCCCCCCCAGGGTTTGGCCCACAGATGTGCGTCAGGAATGTGAAGCTTACTTAAGAGCCATCATCATCATCATCATCATTCTCGTCTTCATCATCTGGTCTTGGCTGGAGAACACCTGGAGGGCCCGGCCTGACTTCCTGATGGAGCCTCAAGGTGAACAACCAACAGCTGTGAGCACCGCAGCCTTCATACTGACTTCTGTTCATTAGAAGTCATTCATCTGTCTTAGCCCTTCTGCTGTAGGCGTTATGCATGCACATCTATATATAAACGCACATGTGGAGACATATGTGGGCCATACACATATGTGGGCCATATGTGCACATATGGGGATTGCACACACACACACACACACGTGAGGATGTGCAAACATCAACTGTAAAAAGCGCTACAAAACCAGCACTGCAAAACCATGCACGGACGTGCACACGTGTGTGTGTGTACGCACGCTCGCACAGACACACACACACGCGCACACACACACATAGATACTGGTGGGGTGAATTGGTCTGATGATATATTGATTACATTGGCAATGATTGTGGTCGTTCCTCATACGTTATATAGATTATATGGAACATCGTATATATACGATATCCCATTTGAGAGGAGAGATTACTGCTGCAATGGAAGATCATGAATCAAGTTTTAATGTAGCCAGAGGGGCACCGTGCGCTAGTGTGTGTGGGTCTGAGAAAGAGAGCGAGGGAATGAGAGAGAGAGCAGGGAAGCAAGGGAGAGAGACTGATAGAGAGGTATTGAAGTTGAATGTGTACTTGGGGCTACACCAGTAAAATGTGTCGTGGCCTCTCTATCTCTCTATCTCTGTTCTGACATCCCCTGACAACCTGAGATGTCCTAGCATGCCAGAGGGCAGAGACATCGCCCGCCTAACGAGTGAGCGGGGGAGGGGAGGGCTAGAGACATCCGAGAGAGCTGTTAGGAGAGAAAGAGAAATAGCCGAGCTTCATAGATCCATGTCTGCGTCTAGGTCTATCTGTCTGTCTTTCTGTCTACCTACCTGTCTGTTTGTCTACCCATCAATCCATCCATCTACTGTATGCATCTATCTATCAGTCCACCCATCTCCCCCTTTCCCTCACCCCACACCCATCCACCTTCACCTTCTCCTCCCCCCCCCCATCTCACCACCTCCTCACCTCCCTCCCTCCCTCCCTACCTACCTATGGAGATGGTCCAGACGGCGGCTATCTTCAGCATGGCCTTGGTGCGGGAGTTGAAGCGGCTGTGCTCTATGGGGTTGCGGATGGCCACGTAGCGGTCCAGCGAGATGGCACACAGGTGCATGATGGAGGCCGTGGAGAACAAGACGTCCAGGTAGATCCAGATGGGGCACAGGGAGCTGGGCAGGGGCCACGCGTAGTCTGGAGAGGGGAGAGGGGGAGAGGCAGATAGAGAGGAGACGGGGGAGGGAGGTGGAGAGAGGGGGAGAAGGCAGGGGAGGAGGGGGAGACGGGGAGGAGGAGAGGAGAAGAAAGGTATGTGGGAAAGTAAGTATGTAATAATACACTTATATAACAGTAAAGTACCATTAATACTACACTAATATAACAGTAAAATACCAGTAATACTACACTAATATTACAGTAAAGTACCAGTATTACTACACTTATATTACCATAGAGTACCAGTAATACACTACACTAAAATAACAGTAAAATGAGAGTGAGTTATTACTGCAGTAATTGATTGTGTAACTTGTCGTAATGCTAATGCTGAAAGTTGTGTTTGTGCCAGTAACACTCACATATCTTCTAATTATAAAATCCCCTCCGCCTTCTCCTCTCTCTATCTCCTCCCCTGACTCCTTCCTTCTCTCTCTTCCTCTCTCCCTCCTCCGCTGACTCCATCCCTCTCTCTATCTCCTCCTCTCTCTCCCCTGACTCCTTCCCTCTCTCTATCTCCTCCTCTGTCTCTCCCTCATTCCTGACTCTTTCCCTCTCTCTATCTCTTCCCCTGACTCCTTCCCTCTCTATAGCTCCTCCTATCTATCTCCTCTCTCCCTTATTAATTTACTTCCTCTCCCTCAATCTCTATTCTCTATCTATCTCCCTTTTCGCTCTCGCTCCTTCTCTTCTTGTCTCTTCTCGCCTCTCTCTCTCTCTCTCAATCGCTCCCCCCCCCCCCCCCACCCCCCCCCCCCCCCCCCCACCCCTTCTCGGCCTCTCTTCTCGCTCCCGGATGTGTGTGTGTGTGTGTGTGTGTGTGTGTGTATGTATGTTTGTGTTTGCCTATCAGTGCACATTTAGAGTAATCCCTGATCCAGTCCCAGAGTCGTCTTACTAGCTGAATTGGTACACTGACACAGCCTGTTAGCCACACACAGGCCTCCCAGAGTCTGGTCCTACTGGCGAACTGTAACCCCTTGTACGGCTGTCTCTTCATAGGACGGAAGGAATACGTTTGCAGAAAATTATTGTTAGGAATACCGTGCAAAGATGTTATGATAATTCTATGGTTAGCTGTTCTTTTTTTCTTTCTCCATGAGTGACTATTTGCTCTTTTCCTTTCATCTTTTTGTCATTATTTTCCTGTTTTGACGTACAGCCCCAACAGAGTTACTCGTACCTAAAGCTGCTAAATAATAAATAAAGTTAGACTTAGATTCAATTTAATGGTGCATTTAAATATCACCGGATCCGTGGCGGTAGGAATGACGGACTGTTGACGGACTGTTGACGGACTGTTGACGGACTGTTGACGGACTGTTGACGGACTGTTGACGGACTGTTAACGGACTGTTGACGGATTGTTGACGGATTGTTGCCGCTTGCGACAGCGGAACCGTTTAGCAGTGCGTCGCTGCAGGTTAGCGCAAGGAAGCTAATTAATTGGATTCCGGAACGTACACAAAATAGTACAAAGAAACTCTCCCTGCGGCTCAATTAGCATGCTAATGCCATGCTACTGTGCAGATTAGATTAGCCATTAGCTTGAAGTGGCTACGCAGCTGTGGAGTGATTTCCTGTAAATAAATGTAATGTATTTAGCTGTGTTTATTTTAGTCTGTGGTATTTTATCCACAGTGTATTTTGGCAAATATATTTTTGTATGTGTGTTTTCGGCAAGCTGTATTTTAGTGAGTGTATTTAAGGGTCTGTATATTAGCCACCGTGTATTTTGGCATGTATATTAGCGTGTTCGTAGCCCTGCCCAGGAGGCTATGGTTAGCTGTAAGACAACAGCCTCTTTATCACTAGGCCTATTTCAGAGTTCTGAAAATAGCATGCCCAAAGTAAATTGAGCCTATCTCCACAACTGCAAGGGCTATAATATGTATCTTGGTACCAAAATAAAGATAACACCTGTGAGATTGTTGTGCAAGTGAAATAATCAATGTGAATACTACTTGGGTAGAGTGAATAAAGCTAGAACACAGCATAAGTGGAAGATTTCATTTCCGCCTGAAATAGGTAGCATAGCACAACATCTGATGAGTACCTGAGTCAATAGTTGATGCTAATAGAGTGAAGTAGAACAAAGGTAGAGAGGTTTTATTGGAGGTAGGTTAGGTGAAATCTCCAAACAAATCAGCACATCCAATGCAAATTTGATGAAACTTGATGAAAAGCAAACAGGTAGAAATCTTGAGAACCCAATATACAATTTTGACACTTGACCCCTCTATTGAAAGGTCAGGGTGAATATAATTGAATGACACAAAGCCAAACAATCGCCATTGCACCATATGGCCACCAGATGGTTACAAAGAATGTGCGTTCTGATTGAAGATAATTTACCTACTTCCTCTGAAACCCTCTCTTAGCTACATTTCATTAATTGTAAACACCATGTTTAGTTGCAAAATGGTGCCCTTACACTGGATTATCCATTTACGGTGGTTTTATGCAATCAAAAACAACTTTGATGACAAAAACAACAAAGGTAAGACATAATATTTGGTTGTAAAAAGAAAAGGTTGAGTTTATTCTTGATTGTTTTAGTCACAGAGTGATATGGTTTGAACTGTTGGAATCAGTGGAGTCACAGCTTTCATGATATATAGTTTTTGTTGATCAAATCACGTGAAGAAGATCGCTTTTGCTGTGTATGTGCATGTGCACAGTTGTGAAATACATCAATCTTTTTGTGTCATGCCTATTTTGTTTGGGGTTGGAATTTTCTTTTGTTTAGCTAACAATGGTTATAATAGACTAAAGGTTGTGAGTCTAATCTTTCTAGGGGTGTCTCACATGACTGCTTTCTCATGTGTTTAAATGCCTTAAAACATCTTTGCAATTGGGGGGGAGGGGATGGGGAGGGGGCTTTACCCGGATACGGGTCATTTCGGGATGAAGAGGTTTTAAGCACCGTTGTGATGTCGATGATGTGGTTTTAAAACCGTTGTACACGGATTAAATAGACAATTAAAAACACTTCATGTTCTGAACCTGTTTTACAATCTCACTTTCTGACAACTACCCAACAAACATTCTACACAACTGTACAACTGCTAATACTATTAACAACTATACCACACAAATATATCACACAAGTACACAACTACACTACAATTCCACTGTAGACACACAAGTCACACCAGACAAACGGATTGGTCTGTGACGTAAGCTTCAGAAGATTTTTACGCTCCACAAATTCTTGCTAAAAGCCTCCGGATGTGATTGAATAAGGAAGTAAGGAATCTAATGGACTAATGGTGACTATGTTATTTGGCAGTGAACGCGTCCTCCTGAAAAGTCACAGATTCTAGGAATGAAAACCCGCAGTTTATAATGCGTCGTGGTAGTGATGACGTCACAATTTCTGGCATCTGGCGAGAGGAATTGTTCTTCCAGAAAGTTCTTGGCAGATGTGGAGAGTGGAGACAGTGTTGGCTGGTCATAACATATTCTCTCTCTCTCTCTCTCTCTCTCTCTCTCTCTCTCTCTCTCTCTCTCTCTCTCTCTCTCTCTCTCTCTCTCTCTCTCTCTCTCTCTCTCTCTCTCTCTCTCTCTCTCTCTCTCTCTCTCTCTCTCTCTCTCTCTCTCTCTCTCTCTCTGCGTTTAAGCCTCCTTATCCATTCATACACACACACCAGCGATCTGTTTGTGTGTGTATTACAACAGGTCTATAAAATAAATTGCTTAAGATAATCAGCTTTCTTGGCCTTCAACCACGTAAAATAATCCCCTGTGTGTGTGTGTGTGTGTGTGTGTGTGTGTGTACGTGTATGTGTGTTTGTGCGTGTGTGAGCTTATCATCCATTAAAACCATAAGCTAGGTAGTGTTTTAGACAGTGTTAATCTCTTCCAAAGAGATTGGTCAGAGAAAGCCTTTTAACTGCCAGACCACCTACTGTGAAGCTTTCCTGTTAGCATGGAATCTTCACGCTGCTTCTCAACATCTTGTGTTAGTTTGTGTTTCACTTTACAGCCACCTTGGGGACCCCTTAATATTTACACTTTACATATATTCAGTTAGATATTAGTTTAATATAAAGCACCGTTTTTATTTATAATAAAAAGCCATGTGAATCCAGAGTGTTGCGCAATCCCATGGTCACATGACACAAGTAAGGCAAACCCGATTGGCTTACGTCGGTGTGTGTGTGGTGTGTACATAGTGAAATTGAATTATGACCTAAATGAATCAACAGTTATCAGATTACATAATCCTCTGATTATTATAATAATGAACTAAAATCTGGTGAACAATCTCCGACTGACTGAATGGGTTTATAAAAGATTACATAATGGGATAATATCCAGAAATAGAGACACGAGTTTGACTATTGCTCTCATTTTACTGTGATGCTATGATATTTTGAGTGTATTGGTGCATCATTCAAGAATAACTGTATATGTGTCTATGTGAGTATGTGTAAGTGTCTTGTCTTAGTATTAGTGTGTGTGCATGTGTGGGTCTGTGTGTGTTTGTTAGTATCAGTGTGAGTGTGTGCGTGAGTCCATGCATGCGTGTGTGTGTGTTTGAGTGTGTGTCTGTCTTATATTGATTACTACACCATGCAATCACCAAAAAGACCGGGCTGAAAGAGAGAGCAGACAGACAGAGACAAAGAACAAAAGAGCAGAAAGAGAGAGAGAGAGAGAGAGAGAGAGAGAGAGAGAGAGAGAGAGAGAGAGAGAGAGAGAGAGAGAGACAGACATTTGGAGACCACGGCTCTTCAAAGACCCATCAGCTATTCAAAGCCGCCATCTAGGTGTTTCTTAATCATTATTATCATAAGAATGATTCCTTGGTTATTCTAGAATGTTTGGTCATGAAGTCCCAAGATGGCGGGTTTGAACGTCTTTTATGGAACATCAATGATGGAAACACAAAATCACAACATTCAGACTATTCCCAATATTTAAAATATTCCCAACATTCAGACTATTCCCAACATTAAAACTATTCCCAACATCCACACTATTCCCAACATTCAGACTATTCCCATACACCAGACTGGCTGTCGCTAAAACTAAACACTAATAGAACTACATTGAGCCCAAATACATTTATTCATGTAGCTGTCATATTTGTTGTGATTACAATATACTCGTTCAAACTTTTTTTTTGGACGTTTTAAATTTATTGCTGCATTCCACTGAAATGCAAATGTCTGCAACCAACACATCTGGTTCGGGGGTCTGATATATTTATACGCTTTCATCAAACTGTCAACTGCGTAATATTCACTATAATCATGACTTGTCACGCACACACACACACACACGGTCCTGAAATCGGAGGTCCTCATACTTCCTTATGTGTGTGAGGGAGGATTGCACATGGTTGCTAGACAACCAAAAAGGAAAACCCTATCCCCAACCGACTTCCGAGAGTGCAGAGGACACACGTTGACTGCCGTTTTCGCCTGAGCGTATCTTATCGTGACCGCAAGTCACGCAAGCTATGGTCGTCATTTAGTTAGGCACCTTATGAACTGTCGCTCAGAGCCAGGGTAGCGAGACTCGGCACAGCTTGGCTAAGGGAGCCATGCAATTGAACGGGGCCGTAACGTAGCGTAGCGACAACGGCTAGCGTTTTCCTGTGCGTAACCCTCTATGATTCCACAGCCTCACCGGATGCGTTGCATCCCCAATGCGGTATGTTCAGCAAACATGAATCGAAACAAAAACACTCATCAAGGAGTCTCAGCAGACATCTGCGGGGATCCAACCCCCCCCCCCCCCCCCCCCCCCCCCGCCAGTCCGCTGCGAGGGAACACGGGGCAGACTGTGTGTGAGCGCATCCACAGAGAAAGGTTTCACATTAGCTCGAGCCGGGCGTTTTGGCGTCTAGTGAGTAGTGAGCTGGGTCTGATTACCGGGGACGGGAGATGTGCAGGAGCCATCGAGCTCCCTGCGATTATACAGCGGGAGAACGACGAGACGAAAAATCACACCGCCGTGCTTCTGATTACACGGCAATTACAATCCGCTGCGGTGGCGCCATGTTGTCACTGGGCTGGTGTGTGTGTGTGTGTGTGTGTGTGTGTGTGTGTGTGTGTGTGTGTGTGTGTGTGTGTGTGTGTGTGTGTGTGTGTGTGTGTGTGTGTGTGTGTGTGTGTGTGTGTGTGTGTGTGTGTGTGTGTGTGTGTGTGTGTGTGTGTGTGTGTGTGTGTGTGTGTGTGTGTGTGTGTGTGTGTGTGTGCGCGTGTGCGTGTGTGTGGTAGCGAGTTCACATGTTTTTTGAGTGTGTTCATGGACGGAACACTGAAGACAGGCAGTGAAGTGGGTTGAAGTGGGTCCCTCTAGCCATCTAAACATCCATCCATTTATCGGACTTTCCATTCATCCACCCATCCATCCATCATCTAGCCTGCCATCCATCCATCATCCATCCATCCATCCATCATCTAGCCTGCCATCCATCCATCCATCATCTAGCCTGCCATCCATCCATCCATCATCTATCCAACCACCCACCCATCCATCATCTAGCCTGCCATCCATCCATCATCCACCCATCCATCCATCATCTAGCCTGCCATCCATCCATCCATCATCTATCCAACCACCCACCCATCCATCCATCATCTAACCTTCCATCCATCCATCCATCATCTAGCCTGCCATCCATCCATCCATCATCTAGCCTGCCATCCATCCATCATCCATCCATCCATCCATCATCTAACCTTCCATCCATCATCCAACCACCCACCCATCCATCCATCATCTAACCTTCCATCCATCCATCCATCATCTATCCATCCATCCATCATCTATCCAACCACCCACCCATCCATCCATCATCTAGCCTGCCATCCATCCATCCATCATCCATCCATCCATCCATCCATCATCTATCCAACCACCCACCCATCCATCCATCATCTAACCTGCCATTCATCCATCCATCCATCATCTAGCCTGCCATCCATCCATCCATCATCCATCCATCCATCCATCCATCCATCCATCATCTATCCAACCACCCACCCACCCATCCATCCATCATCTAACCTTCCATCCATCCATCCATCATCTATCCATCCATCCATCGTCTATTCGTCCACCATCCACCCCGAGGTGCATCGTGGGTAAGAGTCCTCACCATAGAGGATGTTGATGAGGGAGACGGGCATGACCAGGATGCCCACCAGCATGTCGGCCACGGCCAGCGAGCGCAGGAAGAAGTTGGTGGCGTTCTGCAGCTTCTTCTCCAGCGACACGGCCAGGATGACCAGGATGTTCCCGCCCACCGTCAGCGCGATGATCACCAGGATCAGGAGCGCCGGCCAGTTCTTCTCCTCCATCACCGTGCGCGTCACCACCCCCGTCACCCCCGCCGCCGCCGCCGCCGCCTCCGGCGAGGGCCGAGGCTGCGAGATGTTTGAGTCCAGCCCCCCGGGCGCCATGGCGGCGGCGGCCCCGCCCCCCCCCAGGCCCAGCCCCGCCCCCAGGCCCAGGCCCCAGGGCAGCGCGCTCTGGTTGAAGTCGAAGGAGCCATTGGCGGTCCAGGCCAGCCACCCGGGCTCCACCACCACCTCCAGCGGGGAGGTGGCGGTGGTGGAGCCTAATACCCCGAGGAGGTGCCTGCCTGGGGCACCCATCGTCCGAGGGAGACCCCCCACCACCACCAGGCCCAGAGGGGGGGGTTAAGTCAGCGGGGAGTCGCAGTGACCCGTCTTCACCAGCAGATGGCAACACAAGAGAGAAGAGATGTAAATGGAGCTGACATTATTGGTGGGGAGGGAGGGGTGAGGGGGAGGGAGGTGGGGGTGAGGAAGCAGAATCTTCAAATAAAGATGGAGAGAGAGAGCGAGAGCAAGAGCAAGAGCAAGAGCGTAAGAAAGAGAGAGAGAGAGAGAGAGAGAGAGAGAGAGAGAGAGAGAGAGAGAGAGAGAGAGAGAGAGAGAGAGAGAGCGCGAGAGCAAGAGCGAGAGCGAGAGTGAGAGAGAGAGAGAGTGTAAGAGAGAGAGAGAGAGAGTGGGTTGATCGGAGTGTCGTTGAGTCCTGTGTTCTCGTCAGAAAAAGGTGAATTAATCCCCTCTAGCCACAGAAGGCTTCAAAGGGCTCGTTCGCCCTGTTCGCTTTGAATCACGGGTATCTCCACGCACGCAACTCTCGGGCTTACAGGAGTTCAGAGAACCCAAGTCAGAGCCAAAATGTCCGCCCTAGCTCCAAAGTGGCGGGTGGGTGGTGCTGTTGCAGAGCTGTTAGGATCACCTGGGGGAAGAGAAAGGGTTGTTAGATCCAGTTGGAGTAGGAGTACTTAAGCAGTGTTTATTTTGTACAGAAGAGCAGGGCTTTGTCAGATCCAAGCACAGCATTAATGGAAGTACTTAGAGCTAGGGTACAGCACTTATTTTAGAAGCATATTTTTGCATTTCAGACATGTATATATGTCTATGTGTATAAAGTATATAATACTTTATTTTGGCCCGAACGAGACCTACTTGTGTGTCCAGTGCCTGTGCACTCATAGCTCATAACTGGAGTCATCCACATGGCTAGGCCGACCTATTGCTAAAGCTAGCGAGCTAGTCAAGTGTTTTGGGGGAGTGCCTTTGGAGGGAGGCCTGAAGGGAGGGGTGGAATTTTTGCAGTTGGATACTTTCAAAATCGAGCTAACCCTGCCTGGTGTCTCCAAGTTGACTACCCTAGCTTTAAGTTTAAATTCATACCATCATTAGACTTTAATTTTACTAGGATTGTTATTCAGTTGTATGGTTAGGAGATTGTGGAATTGTGACTGCATTGCTATTTATCGTATTATTACGTGCCTTTTTATAGTGGTGTTATGTTTTATAATGGGTGCTTCTGTTAGAACTGCATTTGCCCTCAGGGATGAATAAAGAACCTGTCTAATCTAATCTTTAGTAATTGCCTTCATCTGTGCTTAACTGTGGAGGAAATTGCATAGGTGTGATTGTTTTGTAAATGAGTTTACCAGCCAATATGTTCAGCCCTCTCTGCCCAGTGTGACCCACAGAGCGGTTGTTCTCTGCTCCTCTATGGCAACCTAGATGGACACCCCTGGCTCTCCTCACCTGGGGCTGTGACAACCATATATGGACAACCTTTACCTTTGCTCTGCATCCTCTCTCCCATTTGTTCTCAATATAAAACCATTGTATCTTCTGGATGTACTTTGACTGAAGGGTTTACATCTTGCATGTGTTTTGTAACGCTCCCCATGACCCTGCTTTGTTAAACATCTACTCCATGCTTGGTTTAATGAAGCCCGGTCATGTTTGAAGGCTGAGACAGAAACATATTAAACAATCTCTGTTTAATTGGTACTCATGTACTCAGAACTAGCTAGGTCTCACCTGTGGCTCCATCCTGGTTCTGACTTCCTGCTTCGTTTCTCTCGTTACTGATGTCAGAAGCAGGTCAGAGGTCAGAGGTCAGGTGAATAGGTGTGTGTGTGTGTGTGTGTGTGTGTGTGTGTGGGGGGGTGGTTGATCAGGTAAATCTGTGATGCAGAAAAAGAGTAGATTAACAATTAATGGAATCTGATTGGTGTAAAAGGACACTTCTCTTAATCTTCCATCATTCCTCTTCCATCTTCCAAACACCTGTCAATCATCCTTCCATCCTCTGTTCCAGAGTGGTAGAGAGGTAGGAACAGAGAGAACGAGAGATACAGAGTGGTAGAGAGAGGTAGAAACAGAGAGAACGAGAGAGAGATACAGAGTGGTAGAGAGAGGTAGACACAGAGAGAACGAGAGAGAGATACAGAGTGGTAGAGAGAGGTAGACACAGAGAACGAGAGAGATACAGAGTGGTAGAGAGAGGTAGACACAGAGAGAACGAGAGAGATACAGAGTGGTAGAGAGAGGTAGACACAGAGAGAACGAGAGAGATACAGAGTGGTCGAGAGAGGTAGAAACAGAGAGAACGAGAGAGAGATACAGAGTGGTAGAGAGAGGTAGAAACAGAGAGAACGAGAGAGAGATACAGAGTGGTAGAGAGGTAGACACAGAGAGAACGAGAGAGAGATACAGAGTGGTAGAGAGAGGTAGACACAGAGAGAACGAGAGAGAGATACAGAGTGGTAGAGAGAGGTAGAAACAGAGAGAACGAGAGAGAGATACAGAGTGGTAGAGAGAGGTAGACACAGAGAGAACGAGAGAGAGATACAGAGTGGTAGAGAGAGGTAGACACAGAGAGAACGAGAGAGAGATACAGAGTGGTAGAGAGAGGTAGAAACAGAGAGAACGAGAGAGAGATACAGAGTGGTAGAGAGAGGTAGACACAGAGAGAACGAGAGAGATACAGAGTGGTAGAGAGGTAGAAACAGAGAGAACGAGAGAGAGATACAGAGTGGTAGAGAGAGGTAGAAACAGAGAGAACGAGAGAGAGATACAGAGTGGTAGAGAGAGGTAGACACAGAGAGAACGAGAGAGATACAGAGTGGTAGAGAGAGGTAGACACAGAGAGAACGAGAGAGATACAGAGTGGTCGAGAGAGGTAGAAACAGAGAGAACGAGAGAGAGATACAGAGTGGTAGAGAGAGGTAGAAACAGAGAGAACGAGAGAGAGATACAGAGTGGTAGAGAGGTAGACACAGAGAGAACGAGAGAGAGATACAGAGTGGTAGAGAGAGGTAGACACAGAGAGAACGAGAGAGAGATACAGAGTGGTAGAGAGAGGTAGACACAGAGAGAACGAGAGAGAGATACAGAGTGGTAGAGAGAGGTAGACACAGAGAGAACGAGAGAGAGATACAGAGTGGTAGAGAGAGGTAGACACAGAGAGAACGAGAGAGAGATACAGAGTGGTAGAGAGAGGTAGAAACAGAGAGAACGAGAGAGAGATACAGAGTGGTAGAGAGAGGTAGACACAGAGAGAACGAGAGAGATACAGAGTGGTAGAGAGGTAGAAACAGAGAGAACGAGAGAGAGATACAGAGTGGTAGAGAGAGGTAGAAACAGAGAGAACGAGAGAGAGATACAGAGTGGTAGAGAGGTAGAAACAGAGAGAACGAGAGAGAGATACAGAGTGGTAGAGAGAGGTAGACACAGAGAGAACGGGAGAGAGATACAGAGTGGT
>JACYXH010000783.1:1935000-2007500 GCA_026745465.1 Lota lota
TTTTTTGTTGCTGCGGGTGAATTCGGTTGGAGCCAATGAAACGGGCCAATGAAAACATTGGCCCGTTAAATGACTCAACATCGCAGTGTGTACACAATCCACTTGTGATTGTCCGACACCGCAACGGAAAACCACATAAAGCTGAGCACTCATACGTGTTTATTCTATCCTCTCCTTTACGCGCCTCTCGCTCCCGACGCGACACTGCGACGTGTCCGGTGGAGCAGGCCGTAAGGAGACGCGACGCGACACAACTCCACGCCAACATGCTCAGTGTAGCTCCCGGGTTAGCCACTCCGGGCCCGCCCCAGGCTCAAATTAAACCCGCACCATGTAAAGCTGGGGACAGACAACAGGATAAAAATAATAATAATAATAATAATCTTATACCATTTAAAATTTTGAGTTCAGCTTCATATAGTTTTATATAATGTTACAGCTTTGGCCGTTTTGAGTGGCTATCGGAATCACACGTTTTACGGATTGAAATGGAGATTGCCCCGCGTCGCTTTCATTCGCTCAGAGTTCTCGGGTCGTATCGATGAGCACCTCACCCTACAGGATTTGATCGGGGCCGTGCTGACTTGAAGTCGTCGATATTAAACGTGTTTGATATTATGGGGGCGAGCTCTCCAGGATATCGGAAGGCTTCAGCTTAAATTCGTAAACAGCGCATACTACGAGAGAATAAAAACGTGCCTGTTCACGTGTCAATAAATCAACGGAAAAATGGATTCTTCTGGTCCAAATTTGACCCCCGACACTTTGGGTAATCTCTGATTGATGATTTAGCCATAACCATATAAACGTACATAGTGCAGATGTAATGCAAAACTTCGAACAAACTGAGTCAAAGGAATTTCTTCTGAGTTTCGTTTCAATATGTGCCGTGTTGTTCTGGGTTCTCTGAAGAGCGGGATATAATGACGTTCTCTTTGTCGCTCCTCATCTTTTCTGTGTATCTCTTCGCCTTCAAAGCATCCATCGGCGGCAAGGTCGTAACGTTGTTCATGATTTATCTTACCAAGCCCGCCTTGTTGCCATGATTAAAAAGAGAAAGGAGGAGGCATTCAAAGGAAACACTTTAGGTGGGAGAGAGAATTATGTTTCGGAAAAAGAGGCAGCCAAGAAAAGGAAATATATGTTTCAACCACTGAATAAAGATACCCGTTGAAAAGTCGATTTCATTTTCCTTGATGAAAACCTGTGATGACTGTTGACATCATTCTCTCTATTTCTCGAGTTGTGGGACTCTGATGGGGGTTGAAAATACAAATATATACCAAGTATCCTCAGAAGATGCCAAACACAGACCAGACCAAATCCACCTTGTATTAACCCTATAATAATCCTATACATTAACCCTATATATTGTCACGCTGGGTATAAGTTTGTGTTTATGTGTTGTTGCTTTGCAGTGGTTTCATTGAGGGAGGGGTCCACCGTAGTTGGTGATTGGCTGAGATGCCGGACATGTCTAATGGAGAACAAGCTAACAAGGAGTAAGTCCAGAGGGCCAGCGGGTAAGCCACCCTGCTCAAATGTTTACCGGGGCCACCCCAACCCCGGCTTGGCTGTTGCTGCCGCCAGGGAATGCATCTGGGCTCCGCTGAGCCGTCAAACAATAGCTCCACCTCCAAGCCATTGTTCCTCCATCTGCCTAGCTACCCCGCAAAGCTACACAATTAATTAATTAACCCTATATCTTAGCCCTATATATAAACCTTATATATTAACCCTATATATATATATATATATATATATATATATATATATATATATATTAACCTTATATATTAACCATGTATATTAACCTTACATATTAATCCTATATATATTAACCTTATATATTAACCATGTATATTGACCTTACATATGAACCTCATATATTAACCCTATATATATATATATATATATTAACCTTATATATTAACCATGTATATTAACCTTACATATGAACCTCATATATTAACCCTATATATATATATATATATATATATATATATATATATATATATATATATATATATATTAACCTTATATATTAACCATGTATATTAACCTTACATATGAACCTCATATATTAACCCTATATATATATTAACCTTATACATTAACCCTATTTATAATATATTAACCCTATATACCTTATATATTAACCCTATATATAATATATCAACCCTATATATTAACCCTATTTATAATATATTAACCCTATATACCTTATATATTAACCCTATATATAATATATCAACCCTATATATTAACACTATATAATATATGAACTTTATATATTAACCCTATATATACCTTATATATCAACCCTATATATTATATCAACCCTATATATTATATCAACCCTATATACTAACCTATATATTAACCATAGAACACAATCAGTGTTGTCAATCACTTGCAGTTGTAGAAGCACTGTGCTAGGTAGGTGGTACAGATATCTGTGTGTGTGTGTGTGTGTGTGTGTGTGTGTGTGTGTGTGTGTGTGTGTGTAGGTGTGTGTGTAGGTGTGTGTGTAGGTGTGTGTGTGTGTGTCTGTGTGTGTAGGTGTGTGGGAGTGTGTTTTCTAACCCCAGGGGATCCACCGATATCAACACTAATGGAATATATCTCCATTCATTCAGCTTTCTCTCTCTAACTCTCTCTCTCAAACACACACACACTGTTCAAAAATCTCTCTCCCTCTCACACACACTTTCTAAAACACACATACACACACAATCTCCTTTGCTCTCTCTAGCCCTCTCGGTTACGCACTAGTTCTCAGACAGATTAAAAAAATCTATTCAAAAACCTCTCACTCTTTGTCTGTCTCTACCCAAGAAATCGACTCAAAAATCTCTCTCTCTCTCTCTCTCTCTCTCTCTCTCTCTCTCTCTCTCTCTCTCTAATCCTGTCTCTCTCTATCTCGGTCTCTGTATTCTAAAATCCACACAGAAATCTCTCTCTGTCTATGTCTCTCTCTGGACTCATGTTCAGGGTAGCACGGTGGAGAGACAAGTTGTGGAGAGACAAGTGGTGAAGGCAGGGGCGTAGTCAGGGTCTGCACGTTAAACAGTGATATATTTGCGTTTGGAAGACGCAGAAATGCACACCCGCACACACACACACACACACACACACACACACACACACACACACACACACACACACACACACAGAGGAAGATGAATAAAGAAGTGGCTGCAGACAGATCGAAGACAACCTCGGAGTGCTGAGAGTGACACACACAGACACAAACAGACACACACACGCATGGCCGCACGCACACACACATTTAGACACACACACACACACACACACACACACACACACACACACACACATCCACGCAGCTGGCTGGTTGGTGTTCTGGAGGTGGTGTCCGTGGAGACGGCCTGTGTTCCATTCTGCTTCATTCTGATTGGCAGACCGTTGACAGGAGCCAGAAAGACCCGCCCCAAGACACAACACCCCCCCCATCACTCTTCTCACTGTGTGTGTGTGTGTGTATGCATGTGTGTGTGTGTATGCATGTGTGTGTGTGTGGTACTGTATATGTGTGTGTGTGTGTGTGTGTGTGTGTGTGTGTGTGTGTGTGTGTGTGTGTGTGTGCATGTGTGTGTGTGTGCGGTACTGCATATATGTGTGTGTGTGTGTGTGTGTGTGTGTGTGTGTGTGTGTGTGTGTGGTACTGTATATGTGTGTGTGTGTGTGTATGGGTGAGTGTGCGTGGTATTGCGTACGTGTGTGTATTGTTTCATTGGAATATTTATTTGAATGTGTACCCACTCATCCTCTCAGGCACGTGCACAACGTGCTAGCTCCTCTCAGAGAGGGCCTCTAGGTCTCGGGGGATTACAGAATGAAAAAAATCGGCGACAACTGCATCTCCTCAATGCTAGCTATTACCATGGCTCACCCCTCTATACCAGCCTAAAAGGTGATTTACCAGCCCCAACGCTAACTGCTACACTATCTGATGCTATTGGTATTCAACTGGACCCTCCCCCCTCCCTCCCTCCCTCCCTCCCTCCCTCCCTCCCTAGCCCCTTAACGTCTGGACCGGCGCCAATGAAATACCCATCAACCGGCGTCTGTTCGGCCCGCGCACACACACACACACACACACACACACACACACACACACACACACACACACACACACACACACACACACACACACACACACACACACACACACACACACACACACACACACACACACACACTTAATGATGACACAACTAGGCCAGATGATGAGCTAGCATCGTCTTGAATGCCTAACGAGCTAACACACAACGCAGACATCAAAGCCGGCAGCTGCTCCGGCCAGTTCCATATGATTGAGACCGCCGCGTCTGATTGGCTCAAATTGGAGTCATGATTGCCGTTAGCGACCGGATTGGCCTTAAAAAGAAGGCGTGTAATGAAAACCGACTTTTATTATCTCCTTTGCTCGTTTTCTCTTTCCGGGCGTATTTACGTCGTTCACCTCTTCAACAACAAAACTAGGTTTGGGTTTATAAGGTGTTTTACATTCAAATTGAATCCGCCTCACTTCCACCATAGATCGAAATGGCGCAATACACAAGCCAACACGGCAAAACAAGTTTCAGCCTCCACGCGCTTAAAGACTACGGTGGCAAACACTCTGTTCAACCCCGGAAGGATCAATCCCATTTCCCCTAAGCTTGGTTGATACGCTTGGCTTGAACATTACCCTGTTCTGTTTTGTTTGGTTTTTGTAATGCTGTCTAGTTAAACCAATCAGCGTAATGCAACGAAGCACTTTCTGCATGACTGCGCTAAAATGAACCGCATCGAGCTGATACCCAATTTAGGAAATAGTCCAGTGGTTAGGGGGGGGGGGGGGGGGGGGGGGGGGGTTGACTCACAGCCAAACGGCTTTGGGCTGGATGCTCCGATGTCCTCAGTCTACTTGTAGGCCTCCTGAAGCAGGACGCCCCCCTTGTATCTGAATTCACTATAAATCCCTTTGGATTAAAGTGATCTATATTGAATTCAGATACAAAGGGGGCGTACTGAAGCAGGATGCCCCCCCGTGTATCTGAATTCTATATAAATCACTTTGGATTAAAGTGACTGCTAACTGAGTAAAGAGGAAATAGTACATTTGGATTTGATTGCACTGAAAGCAGTTTGACTGTGTTGACTGCAGTAGCATTGGGTGCATTTGAGTTTTCCCGTGTTCCACATTTGTAGAAATACATTAACATTAATGTAATGGGACATGTAAGAGGTTCATTCCACACTTGGGGCCACTAGTATTGAGAAGGCATGCACTCATGGTATATGCAGTATATATTTAAATATGTATTCATGCTGTGGTGGGACTTCCTGTTAGCTCTGGACAAACTGTACTGGGACTTCTTGTACATAAGGAACATTGGATGGATATATTGTGGTTATAAAATGCACGACGGAACACACACACACACACACACACACACACACACACACACACACACACGGACTGTACTGGGACTACTTGTACAGAAAAAACATTGGATGGATATATGTGGATATACGTGGTTGTGAAAGTGCACGTGCGAACACACACACACACACACATACACACACATCCATCATAAAACACTTCCAGAGAAAGCCTTCAAGGTGGGAAATATGGGAACATACATCAGACAGACATGCTCACACACACACACACACACACACACACACACACACACACACACACACACACACACACACACACACACACACACTAGGTCAGGTGATCTGACAGATGTCCTTTTCACACACGCTTGACCCTCAGTGGAATGAAGAATAGGTCAGAAGATAGTATGGGGTTAAGCCCTTCCTAACCATCACCCTATTCATTATCTCCCTCTTCCTCCTTTTCATCCTTTTCCTCTTGCCTTTCTCATCTTCCTCTTTCTCTCTCCTTTCTCACCTTCCTCCTCCTCTCTCCTTCCTCATCTGCCTTCTCTTCCTCTCCCTCGTTCCCCCTCCTCCTCTCTCCCTCCTCCTCCTCCTCTGACCCTCCTCCTCCTCCTCTCTCCCTCCTCCTCCTCCCCCTCCTCCTCCTCCTCCTCACGTGGGGCCCTACTCAACTCTTGTACCACGAAGGAGATGTGAACCATAGGCGCTGAAGACGAAGCAGGTGGTCACCCCGGCGCGGGCCCCAGAGCAGCGGCCTCTGGGCCAAGGTGTGCCTACGACAGCTACTCCACGCGGGAGCATCGGCGGCCCTTCAGCTGAGGAACCGTATCCGGGCTGGTTGCGTGACGTACCTCAGGGGGACGTGGCGAGCAAACAAAGTCCCACTCTTTCTCTCCTGGCTTCCGCCCGCAGACATTGTAATCCGTCTGTCGGCTAAGCCGCAGAAACAAGCCGTGTGGGAAATGGAACCTTTGCTTTATCGTCACCGATATCTCGGCTGCCGCCATCGGGCTGATCCCCGCTCCCTGATTGGTCGGTTATTTATTGACCTTCTAAGGCTGGTTCACGACTAATATAGTCATATATTTGATAAATATACATGTAATGTAATGTATGTTGTCTTTGCTAGCTCAACCGATTGAGTGAGGCATCAACACTGCCAGGGTTAGGGGTTCCATTCCCACTGGTAAAGCAGGTCATCAACACTGCCAGGGTTAGGGGTCTGAGTCCTCACTGGGGCCACTCATGCTAAGAAATCAACACAATCACGCTTCAAATCAAAGTGTCCGCCAAATCCGTCTGTATTATATAATCAGGAGATGTAATTCACTTTAATTTCACATATATATGTCGCATATGGAGGTGATAATAATAATAAACTACGGTTCGACCTTCTCCCTCTCCACAGAGAATGAACTATAGTCGTGAACGTCTTTCATCTCGTCTGCCTCAGCGACAGCTGACGGATAACCTCACGAAAAAACACTAAAAAATAATCAAGGCTCTCTCACACGCTCTCCTCTCTCTCTCTATTTATCCATTCTCATTGTGTCTCCTCTCTCTTTCTATGTCTCTTCTCTCTATCTATCATCTCTTCTCTCATGATATGCATAGACATGCAAACTGTCATACACAATATAACATATATATTTACACACACACTAACGTAAACACACACATTCTGCCACGTGCATATACACTGTCACACATGCCCACCCTGTTTTACACACTGTCAAACACAATCTGTCCCATATGAACAAACACACTGACGTACAAACACACACACTCTGACATATGCACACATTGACACTCAGGCAATTAGAGATGCGCACACACACACACACACACAGCGGGGCTGTTAAGACGCCTTAACAAAGTGAGAGTGAATGAGAGAGAGAAAGAGAGAAAGAGAGAGAGTATGTGGGGAAGAGAGAGGATAAGAGAGAGAGAGAGACATTGAGACAGAGTGTGGGGAATAGAGAGAGAGCACACAAAGAGAGAGGGAGAGAGCTATAAAACACTCACACACAAACACACACACACACACACACACACACACACACACACACACACACACACACAGAGGACAGTGTGGGAGTGTGTTAAGGTCTTTAAAGGACACAGTGACCATAGAATATTAATGTGATTTCTGACCAGAGTCGGCTGTCTGTCTGTGATATGCAGCCATTAAGTGTGTGTGTGTGTGTGTGTGTGTGTGTGTGTGTGTGTGTGTGTGTGTGTGTGTGTGTGTGTGTGTGTGTGTGTGTGTGTCTGTGTGTGTGTGTGATGAGTAGCTATTGCTCTGTTCTGCTCTCTTACAGTATTTCATAGCATGTTTACGTCATTGCAGGCAATTCGATTATACATTTCTTCACCTTGTTGCTCATTACCATAGTCATAATCCACGAATTAAAGATAGAAAGATTTTTAAAATATTTGTGACGTAAAAAAGAAAACGGAGACTGCACATCACTATGTAGCCAGTGCAGGGTTTGAACCGGCAACCTCACGATTTGAAGACAGTCCAAGCCTAAACCCGGGCTTAACACAGACTTCACATTTCCAACCTGTAATTAGGGTTGGGTACCGTTCACATTTGAACAGATACTGACCCATAACTGGAATTCAGTACCGGTACCCGATGGTACAAATTTTTTTGGTAGTTTTATCTCTCTTTAAAAACCAAAATGTAATAAAAACAATTTGACATTGTTATTTATTTAGAAAATGTTACACAGCACACAGTATAAATCCCCTCCCTACCTCCTGATATGTCCCCTATGTCCCCTCCCCCGTCCCTACACCGTAGTGTGAGAACACGGTCATGGGTCTTGGAGGAAGCACATGTGATATCCTTCCCCAGATCTAGGAGTCGTGGCAGCGAGTGACTCTGGCAGGGTAACAACATCGCCTGCACTAGGGTGAGGCTATCGCAAGCTGGGTGAAACACACGAGAGCTAAGCTATGGGAACAATCATTGGTTCATGCATTCAGTCAATTTAAAGATAAGGCCTAGATTATGTTAAACATACGCTGTGTATATATAAAGTAGGATCTGTTGAATTGAAAACAATAATTGCGTTTTTGTGTCAATGCATTTGTATTCTTTCCTTGCCTGTCCTCCCTTACTTGTTCATCTCCTCTCCTTTCCTATCCTCTTTCATCAGCCACAGATTGTGTGTAGGGTAGATACACGCGCACACACACACACACGCACATGCAAGAGATGTGCTCAGACCAGAAGACTACCTATACATATATAAGTACAGTGTGTGTGTGTATGTGTGAGACGATAGGTGTTATTGGCGACAGGGTAATTTCCTGGACCACGAGATCTCCAATTTGTCATCAGACACCAGCCACCACACACACACACACACACACACACACACACACACACACACAGACCAGTAGAACGCCTATACATATATACGGACACACACCCCAAGCCACACCCTGACGTGGTGTGTGTGAATGTGTGTGGATGTGTGTGTGTGTGCATAGGAACAGCAAACCCGTGGTGTCCTCTGCATGTAATCCCACCCTTGTGTCTCTGCAGCGGTGGAAAATTCAATTTAGTTTGAAATGCTCTGGGATCTCCGCTGTCCTCCGCTACACTGTCTTCATACTTCTGTCTGGATGAATATCACCCATCTCTCTCTCTCTCTTCCTCCCTTCTCCATGTCTCTCTCTCTCTCTCTCTCTCTCTCTCTCTCTCTCTCTCTCTCTCTCTCTCTCTCTCTCTCTCTCTCTCTCTCTCTCTCTCTCTCTCTCTCTCTCTCTCTCTCTCTCTCTCTCTCTCTCTCTCTCTCTCTCATACAAGTGGAGTATGTTAAAAAGTGGTTTTGTACAAAAATAGCATCAATACATTATACAGCATATATATAGTAGTATAAACAGCATATTATATATATATATATATATATATATATATATATATATGGTTGCAGTTTGTGAGCGACTGACGGTATGAGTGAGATAAAAGGTTCCTACGTCTGCAGCCATATTTTCTATTAAACCTGTGACCTTTGGTCTTTCTGGTTTCTCTTTAATCTTCTGGCCACCATGACCCTGTGATAAACCATCGTAGCTGGTGGGAAAAAAAAGAACCCCAGGGAGGACTTCAGCTTTCCTTTCCTCAATGCCAACACATAAACACCAGTTAACGATGGATCGTAAATCCGTAAAACAAATCCCTTTATCCGTCACCTCCTCAGGTGCTGACGAGGTTAATGGTACCATTTAAAAAAGAAATGGTCAAAAAGTAAAATGTTAAAGGACATTTTACTGCACGACAGCACATCGACCGCTGCCAGAATCGTGACAGACATCCCTAAGAAATACTTGGGAGTCTGTGTGAAGTCCTAGCCTGTTTTGCAATCGGCATGCCTCCCTCTTGACGATATTATTTGCGTCTACGGAATTAGCTTTCACGGTTATGCGGACGACACTCAAATCTATATTCCTATTGCATCAAACGCCTCCTCCCGTCTAAGCCCCCCCCCCCCCCCCCCCGCTCCACAAGGCTGAATCTCGCCAGACTGCAATCACAAGATAGATGTCCAAAAAAAAGGACTTGCAGCTTAACACAGGGAAAACAAAGCTGATAATCCTTGGCTAAGAGCAACAACGAACACAACTTAAAGACGTCACACTTTGCTGTGAGGGCTCTGCTACCACCCGAACTTCCTGTGTCAGAAATTCTTGGTGTCCTCTATGCTTTCTTTTGTTCAACATGTAAAAAAAAAGTCTTAGCAGAACTGCATTCTTTCATCTTAGAAACCTTGCTGAAATCAGACCAGTGTTATCCACAGTGGATGCAAAGACGCTCCTCCACACATTTAAATCGCCCAGGCTCGACTAATGTAACGCGCCGTTTACCAAACCCCATTATGGAAAGCCTCCAGCTTGTGTAGACTCCTCACCAGAACCAGAACATTCGAGCACATTACTCTTATTCTCTCTGGCTCCCAATAACTGAATCCTCATATTTGAAGGTGCTTTAGCACCATCCTAAGGACCTTCAAATTCCCCATTGTACGTTCGACCCCTCCGGTCTTCGGGAGCTGGCCTTCTTTCAATTCCAAAGGTTTGAAAGAAATCAGCAGGAAACAGAGCGTTTCTTCATCCTTTCTCTTATCCAGCGCCTTCTCTGTGGAACGGCCTGCCACCTGTAATCAGGGAAGCCGACTGCTGAGAAATGTTAATCCAAACTTAAAACCTGCCTCTTTATTCTTCAATATGGCTTGGGGGGGGGGGCCCTCAGCTCTCATTACAGCTAAACCCACCTGTTGGCCGGCACTAGCCTTCACCTGACAGGCACGAGATAAGAGGTTTCCTAGATGCATCTTAGCCATCATTCTGTCACTGTTTTAGTGTGTTACGGTGACCGTGACTGGACGCCTGGACGCCCATGATGGCCACCAGCTTGTTCACCGGCCAGCACCCCATCACCGTGGACAATACTTATTTTCAAATGTTTCCAAATGATTTTTGAAATGTCTGCTTGTCATACTATTATGTACGTCAATTATGGCACCCGTTACACTCCTCACCATCCCTGGAAGGAGGGAGCCCCCAACTGTGAATTCCTTCTAGAAGTTCCTTCCTTGTTAATGAAGGGAGTACTTTCTTGCTCTTTGGGGGGCTGGTGTTAGGGGATGTCATGAATATACGGCTTGTAAAGCCCTTTTCAACTGTAACTGTGATTAAAGGCTATGCACAAACAACTGAATTGACTTGGGCTGTTGTATAAGACAAGATGTACTTCATTAATCCCAGCAGGATATTAGGGTGTCACAGGAGCCTGCTGGAAGCTAAAACGTTATTTACAATAAATAATGACACGAAACTATGAATTCAGTGGTTTAGAGTGTTTTTTCTGAAGCCCTGTCATCTGCTTTTCTAAGTTTAATTCAAACTGTCAAAACGCTGTCGTGGTTCATTCTAAATTGAGTGGTTGCTTGGCAATTCATTTTCCGTTGTCGACGGAACAGATTCCTTACCAGTCTAGCAAGCCCTTACTATTTACTTAACTTACTTAATATTTGACCCCTACTGGTTACACTATTAGTTATTGTAGCTAGCTCGTCACTACTTATTAATAGCAATTGTAGCTAGCTGGTGACTACTTCATATTAGCAATATTGGATGGCTCTGGAGAAAGATGTGTCACTTTCCCCCTGGTTTCCTTTCTTCTCCTCCTCTTCCTCTATCTCTTGCTCCTGTCACTTCTTCCACTCCACCTCAAGCTGATGAGAGGAGGGGGGGAAGGGGAGGATGAGGGGGGTGAAAGACCAAGAGAGAACAAGAAAGAGTGCATGAGAGAGCGAGAGCAAGAGAGAGAGAGTGCACTCACGGGCAGAGAGCACCTTGACAGGCTGTCCTCTACGAAGACAAGTCATATCCGCCTGTGTCTCCCCCTCCCCTCCCTCTCCCTCTCTCTCTCTTTCTCTCTGTTTCTCCCTTGGCTCTCCGCCCTCTCTCTGATGTTTTCTGTCATTTTATTCAATTCCATGGACTTCACACAACCGCTCTTTTACTCTTTCGCTCAGCAACCATATCTCTCTCCCTCCCTCTACCTCACAATATCCATTTCTCACTCCTCATTCCTCCAAACTTGCTTTTCTCTGCGTCTCGCTACCTCTCTTCTTCTCTCTCAATATGTGTCTCTCTCGTCTGCTCTCTCACTGTCCAACTCTCTTACACACACACACACACACACAAACACACACTCTCTTTCTCTCTCTACCCCTCACCAATCCATATCTCTCCAATATCCATCTCTCTCCCTCCCTCACTCCCAATATCAGTCTCTCCCCTTATTCACAGATGTATGTAGCACTCCATCTTTCTATCTATCCACTAAAGGAGGGCATACAGACAGACAGACATACACACTGAGGAAGCATTGGTAATCCGCCAGAAAGTGAGTGTGTAAGGGTGTACAGGGATACTAGATATATAGATCTTATAAGAACTGCACAGGGCACTGCAATCCTGTGTGTGTGTGTGTGTGTGTGTGTGTGTCAAGTGGAAGATAGGATTTATGTGTTACACTTGAAGTTTAACTCGCTCGGAAATCTTGGAAGCCTGGAAATCACACAGACAGACAGACATTTTGTAATAGTGTGTGCGTGTGTGGGCATGTGGGCGTGTGTGCGTGTGTGCGTGTGGGCGTGTGTGCGTGTGGGCGTGTGTGCGTGTGTGCACCTCCACCATCTCCTCTGTGTGTCATCTATAACCCAAGTCAAAGCATTCTTCTCCGTATATCAAATGACACCTTGCTACTCAGTCATACATGTATTCCTTCATATAATATTCACATATACATCAAATCAACGCAATGTACTTCCATCTGTTCTGTGGTCATTTGTTCTGCTTGGATATAAACGCTGGGTTCTGTTCCTTCTACCTCATACTAATATGCAGATAGATGGCTCCCTGCATGTAATACTGCTCCAGGAGAGATGCTCCCTCTACCTAATACGTCTGCATTTGGTCACTGTAGCGGACGCTTTTAACCCAAAGTGACTCACGGAAACTAAATGGAAACCATTACAACAGATTCCCAAGTGCTGCCTGCACAAAAAAGGTTTCTTAAAACAAAGAACTACGCCGAATGGTTCAGAGCCCAGACATATCATCGTCACGTCATCGTCTACGCGCTTCCATGAGTGCATTGTCAAACACACGCTGGATATTCATGCCAGTTACATGTTGAACTTTATAATGGGACTGTGTCAGCGGGGGTCAACTATGAATCGGTATCAATGGCTGGAGACTGACCTTCTTAGTCTCAGTATCGGCTCAAGGTGCCCGGAGCACCGGCAGTCACGTCAGTACAAAGCAGGAGTGGGATGCAGAACGGCTGCTCGAGGAGGGGGAACACAAGGCGAGGGGGGATCTACGGAGCATCCATCTGTGGCGGGAGGTTGCGGTAGGAAACGCAGGGCTCTGCGGTGCTCTTCCATCACCGCCGCCTCAGAGCCAGACAAGGCGCTGAGTTGGTGTCGAGAGAGGAGGCCAGGGCAACCGACGGCGCCGCCAGAAAACACTACTCTTCTCGAAGGTTTTTATTTACACAGAGGAACCCTTCAAGATGAAGTGGCACGCCGCGCACACAGACACACACACACACACACACACACACACACACACTGTAGAAAGACGCATACACCCACCCACCCAAACACCCGCACAGTAATGCAGAAGGACACACACCCACACAAAGACGCAAATGCATAAAGGCAAGCAAAGACACACACACACTGTAATGTATAAAAACACATACACAGACACACACACACACACAGTAATGTATAAAAACACATACACAGACAAACACACACACACACACACTGTAATGTATAAAAACACATAGACACACACACACGTAGTCCTTTGAAAACAAGTCAAAATCCTTTTAACATTGTGTCTGATAAGATGAAGAGACAAGCTAACGAGTAAATATTGCACAGAGCACGCACACACACACACACACACACACACACCTCTTAAACCAGAATATCATCATCATCGTTCTACAAACACACAGCTCCCCCAGATCCAGGTTTTGGTATTTGAAGAGCTTATCTGCTCGTGGGCTAATTACCATGTGCTATCAAGACGGAGTCAAACCATCCGTTTGAATCGTCAAACATTACCTGAAGCGTTAGCTCTCAGGCTATCCTCCCACGCTAGCACTAACCTGACGCTTGGGAATCCTGTCCATCACTATGAATATGGCTTTGTGTTTGATAGGTGCATAGTTAATAAAGTTGTGTAAAACCTTCGTGGCTGATGAAGATTATTCTGATTCCGTGTAGTGAGTAGCCAATGGTAACCGGTTATTCACTGTAAACAAGTAACACAGCCCCCCAGTTTGTACATATGGACATGAACCAAATTGAATCAAAAAGTAATTTATAGGGTAATTTCTATAACGCTCAGCGTGCTAACACGATCTACTGCTCCGTGTGTCGTCCGAACACAATAGAGAACTGATCCAATTCCATTTACAGTTTAAATCAGTTACAACGACACGACAGGGGAATACTATGAAGCAAACCCCGTTTTTATAGTTTTACCTGCCTTTGGACGTCAGCCCATAATCCCAAATTCCCCATCTGGGATCAATAAAGTTTTTAGATATCTTATCTTAAAATATGTAGTGCTTTGAGATTGGTTAGAGAAATTGGGGTGCTTTGACAACACGTCAAAACATAAATAAGTCACAACGCAATTAAAAGATAAGAGTGTTGTTGCCTTGATTGCAGTCACAAAGTGACGTAATGTTTTGATGGTGAAATCTTTGAAGAAACATCTAACCGACTTTATTATCCTTCAGGGACGGACAGCAAGACATGCAGGGATGGAGTAGGGGTGTTACGCTCTGATAGGTCAGAGCTACAGTGGGCTGGTTGCTATGGTGACGGGGTGTCTTTAAAAGTGGCTCCAGGGAAATCATGGTCCTCATAATTAATAGGATAAAAAAATAAAATGCTAACACACTTTTATTTTCACTAGAACACGCAAAAAAAAAGGGCCAACTGGCATATTCAGTATAAAGTATTACATTTACATTTTAGCAATAAACTGTTAAAAGCCCAATTTAAAACAACAAACATCAACACCATAACACAAGATGTGTTAACTAAACTAAAGTGGACATGATAGCACAACTCCCTCTGAAGTTGGACAGGAAGCCTCAGACGTCCGGCAGCTGTGACTGGTCCACTCGGCTGTTCGTCTAACGGCCAGCGGAGTGGATAAAAACAGACTCTGGGGGAACCCGCCCCCTTTCTTATTCCACCCCACAGATTCTGACGGGTTCGAGAGAGAGAGAGAGAGAGAGAGAGAGAGAGAGAGAGAGAGAGAGGAGAGAGAGAGAGAGAGAGAGAGAGAGAGAGAGAGAGAGAGAGATTCAGCAGCAGGGGGGGGACAGTACAGTTAACTTAGACCAAGAACAGCATATCTATGACCTAAGAGACCCACAAACCACCACCATGGAGGATATAAATAGTACTACACACACGCACAAATACAAAGGAAGATATTGGTGTATATATAATATAATAACTATAACATAATATAATAACAAGATTCTGATGTCCTCCTATGTATTCATTGTTCTTAAAGACAATCTCTCTCTCATATAAATGTATGTAGATATAGATATACAGATATCCATTGTTATATACAGTATTTTCAATTCGCAGATATTCAGTCATCGATGCCAACCAGCAGAGTAATCAATAAACGACATCATGGCTAACCGCCTTTGATGTCCTCCACAACGCCAGCAATAACTATAGGACGCCCTCAGAAAGACCTTTTTTTTGTGTGTGTGTGTGCGTACTTGCTTGCATGTCTGCGTGCGTGCATGCGTGTGCATGTGTGTGTGAGCGTGCATAATGCAGAGCTGAGATTGGAGATGGCTCTTTCACCGTGGGGCGTTCTTGGTCATTCTCTGAGTATTGATCCATCAGTTTATCTCTAAAGGTTGACTGATTCCACTGAGCAGTTTAGTACTGCACAATGTTAAACTCTGCAGTTCTCTCTCTCTCTCTCTCTCTCTCTCTCTCTCTCTCTCTCTCTCTCTCTCTCTCTCTCTCTCTCTCTCTCTCTCTCTCTCTCTCTCTCTCTCTCTCTCTCTCTCTCTCTCTCTCTCTCTCTCTCTCTCTCTCTCTCTCTCTCTCTCTCTCTCTCTCTCTCTCTCTCTCTCTCTCTCCCAAGATAGTTTTGTGGTCGGCCCAAAAAGCATGTGGGCCCACCGGGAAAGTGCCCAGTATGCCTGATGGCCAGTCCAGCCCTGCTCTATCTCTGCCTATCTCTATCCTTTTTGTTAATCTATTAGGATCCACTAAGACTCTCTCTCTCTACCTTTATCTCCACCTCTCTCTACCATTTTTCCTCCATTAGGTTTTGAGTCGTGTAATTGCCTCAGATGATTGGGTCATAATGGGAAAACACATTACATTACTGCACAGTGTGTGTGTGTGTGTGTGTGTGTGTGTGTGTGTGTCTAGAGAGCGTTTGTGTGTCTGAAAGTGTGAGAATGGGTGTTTGCATGTATGAGTGCGTGTTTGTGTGCGAGTGTAGTGGTGTTTGTGTGAATGCGAGGCATTCAATTCAAAGCTGTGTAAGTAGCCTCAGTGTTCAGCGCGGTGGTAATGCAGTCCATTTACCCCTCATGCTATACTCATTCTAATAGCTGCTAGCACAATGGGAGCTCTAGTAGAACACTAAGGCCTTCATGAGAAAACTAAGAGTTCTATTAAAACATTAGGAGTAATATTACAACATTATGACCTCTATTAGAACATTAAGAGGTCTCTTGGAACATAAAAGACCTATTATAACATTAAGAGTTATACTATTAGAACAATAAGAACTCTATTAGAACATTAATATCTCTGATATACAATTAAGGGTTATGCTATTAGAACATTAAGGGTTCTATTTATCCCTGCAGTAGAGGAAAGCCTTCCAGCCCACTGCACATGGCTGTGCAGAGCTAGTTAAAATATGTGGGCGGTCGAGAAAGTGACAAAAATGCAGAGAGTAGAGAGAAAGACGGAGAGACAGAGACTGCAGAGAAGCAGAGTGAGAATTCAATATTGAGACAAAACAACATGTTTTGTTGGATGTACACTGTCAGAACATATTCTTACACACAGTGCAAACGCACACACGCACACACACACACACACTTACCCTTACAGAAACAGATGTTGACCTGCATTTGTACACACATTTACACACCCAACATCTGTCCCAACATCTACACCTTCTCTTCATCTGTGTCGTGCTTCATCACTCTCTCTTCTCGCTCACTCTTTCCTCGTCCAACCGAGTGGTACCCAAGTCAACTCTCTCCCGCTCCTCTCCCCCTTCAGACACCACCACGTTGTTCCTCTCAAAGACCGTGAGGCAACTCTCCGTTCTGGAGGAAGTCCCCAGAAACCAGGCGTGTAAAGGAAAGTCCTGGGTGTGTTGGACTTGCAGCAGGAAGTGACATCGGGACTACGAATTCAATGAAAACCAACGTCAACAAGAATCGGACCAATCACGAGTGTGAGTGTTCTCACCCCCACTCTAAACCAATCGCAGTAGTTCTCTCACTGTCACCAATTCAAGAAGTGTATTCTGATTCAGTCAGGAGTGTGTTCCGGTGGTAACCAATGAGAAGTGTGTTGTCATGGCAACCATTACGATGACTGTTTTCATTCTAACCAATGAGATTCTAACCAAAATTGTGTTCCCGTGGTAACCGATCAGAGGGGTGTAATGTTTCGGGTGCTGTCACGGTAACTAAATCAGATATTCTCCGGTGAGTTGCATCATGTCGCTGCCAGTGAGATTTTAATGAAACATCTATTATCTCCACTGAGACCCCCCACTGGGAGGATAGATGGAGGAGACACACACAGGGAGACACAGAGAAACAGAGCCAACATTCTTTTACTTTGTTTGTTTCTGATGACCTCACAGTAGAAGAGCAGCTTGGAGAGTGAGAGAGTGAGAGAGAGAGAGAGAGAGAGAGAGAGAGAGAGAGAGAGAGAGAGAGAGAGAGAGAGAGAGAGAGAGAGAGAGAGATGGAGAAGGAGAGTAAGGGAGGAAGAGAGAGATAGATGGGTGATATTCATCCAGACAGAAGTATGAAGACAGTGTAGCGGAGGACAGCGGAGATCCCAGAGCATTTCAAACTAAATTGAATTTTCCACCGCTGCAGAGACACAAGGGTGGGATTACATGCAGAGGACACCACGGGTTTGCTGTTCCTATGCACACACACACACACATCCACACACACCACGTCAGGGTGTGGCTTGGGGTGTGTGTCCGTATATATGTATAGGCGTTCTACTGGTCTGAGCATGTGTGTGTGTGTGTGTGTGTGTGTGTGTGTGTGTGTGTGTGTGTGTGTGTGTGTGTGTGTGTGTGTGTGTGTGTGTGTGTGTGTGTGTGTGTGTGTGTGTGTGTGTGTGGTGGATGATGACAAATTGGGAGATCTCGTGGTGCAGGAAATTACCCTGTCGCCAATAACACCTATCGTCTCACACACACACACACCACATCAGGGTGTGGCTTAGTGTGTGTGTGTACTTGTATATGTATAGGCAGTCTTCTGGTCTGAGCACATCTCTTGCATGTGTGTGTGTGTGTGTGTGTGTGTGTGTGTGTGTGTGTGTGTGTGTGTGTGTGTGTGTGTGTGTGTGTGTGTGTGTGTGTATCTACCCTACGCACAATCTGGCTGATGAAAGAGGATAGGAAAGAAGAGGAGATGAACAAGTGAGGGAGGACAAGCAAGGAAAGACTACAAATGCATTGACACAAAAACGCAATTATTGTTTTCAATTCAACAGATCCTACTTTATATATACACAGCGTATGTTTAACATAATCTAGGCCTTATCTTTAAAATGACTGAATGCATGAACCAATGATTGTTCCCATAGCTTAGCTCTCGTGTGTTTCACCCAGCTTGTTATAGGAATGTTGGCAGCCATTTTGTAAGAACACAACAGGTTCTGCAATAATCTGATGCCAATACTATAGTACTACTATTAACCTTGAACATGTGCAGTAGTAGAGGGAGGAAGTGGCTAAAGGGAGATAAAGGTGACAGGCAGAGACTAAACGTTAGGTCAATAATAGGCTACAGGAAAGTCTAGCGAGCTGAAATTCACTGTACGTCACTTGAGATAAAAGTGTTCAAAGCTAAATGACTAAATAGTACTGAAGAGGTGCAACAGGCATAGCAAGCCACACATCGCTGCAGTTTGTGGGAGGGGGGAGAGACAAAAAACAAGCGAGAGCCACAGAGCCAGACAGTAGATCCAAGTGACAGATTACTGCAGAGAGGATGGTTAGAGAAACATCAGGCTTCAGGGCTGCTCTGGAGGGAGAGAGGAGAGAGGAGAGAGGAGAGAGAGGAGAGAGAGAGAGGAGAGAGGAGAGAGAGAGATTGAGAATGGTAGAGAGACATCAGGCTTCAGTGGTGCTGGAGAGTGAGAGGTGATACAGGGAGCGAAATATGAAAGGAGAGGAAGAGATAGGGATGAAAGGATGGAGAGAGAGAGACAGAGGGAAGGAGACGTAGGAAGTGGAGCTCCAGCGTGAAGCATCTGAAGAACAAAGTAGGAGGACCCACGCCCTGCCCTGTGTTCCCTCTCCTCTCTTTAATCACAGGACCTATTTGCCTGTGTGTGATCTAACAAAACGTTTTGACATTTCCCATCTGATATGGAGAACCCTGTTATGAATTCTGCATCACACACAGTGCTGCAGGCCCTCCACCTCGCCCTGTCTAATATCTGTCTATCACCCCCTTTATCTCTCGGTCGCCCTCGCTTTCTGTCTTTCACCCAACCACCCCCCCCCCGTCTATTTCTGTCTTTCACCCCCCCTCCCTGTCTATTTCTGTCTTTCACCCCCACATCTCTTTCAATCTTTCAACCCTCCTGTCTCTTGGTCTTTCTATCCCTCTCTCCCTTTTCCGGTGCATCTCTCTCTTTCTATCTCCCCTTCTCTATTCATATACCCCTCTCTCTTTTGTTCACCCTGTCTTCCTCTCCCATCTCTCTCTCTCTCTCTCCCATCTCTCTCTCTCTCTCTCTCTCTCTCTCTCTCTCTCTCTCTCTCTCTCTCTCTCTCTCTCTCTCTCTCTCTCTCTCTCTCTCTCTCTCTCTCTCTCTCTCTCTCTCTCTCTCTCTCTCTCTCTCTCTCTCTCTCTCTCTCTCGCTCTCTCTGTCTGATATAGACACACACTCTGGGAAAGGAGCCCCCTCTCTCCCGTTCCCACCGGCCCACGTACAGGGCCCTCTCTCTGGGCTTAGCAGAGCAGAGCGCTGACCGGCCCCCGGAACTCCCACCATAGCATTTACAGGTGCAGCATCTGCCTGCTGATTAACCCTGCTCAGACTGAAGAGGGTTCGCCCACCGTGGCTAAAACCACAGCCATACTCCTACACCCTGCTTACATTACACACCGGGGGCTTTTAGTAAGTGAGGGAGAGGGAGAGAGGGAGAGGGAGAGGGAGAGACTTCATGACAGAGTGGTTGCCTCACATCAGTCAGTGTCTCTCTCTGCCTGAGACACTGACCAGAAATAATATAGATAGACAGATAGATGGATAGAGTGATAGAGAGAGAGAGATAGATAGATAAATAGATCAATCAATAGGTAGATGGGTGGGTGATTGATGGATGGACGGATGCAAGATTTATAGATGGATGGACACACTACTATCCCAACAATTACCTAATTTTTATCCTGTACTTGACCTTCTATTTATTTTTCAAACCTTTTTACAGTACTTTGTTTTGTTTCCCTAACTTTGAAATGCTTTGGCAATGGCTTTAATTTCCATGCCAATAAAGCTTCTTTGAATTAAACGGAATTGAAGTGATGGCTGATGATGTACAAGGTGTGGATGATTAATAACGAGATGAATGGATGAATGATGGAGGGTGGATGGGAGATGGCTGGATAGAAATATGGATGAAGATGTAATTGGCGACGACATCACTATGCGATAGCGAATAGTTAGTGGATGTGGCGGCGAGATGAATTGACAGAGACAGAGACAGAGACAGAGACAGAGACAGAGAGAGAGAGAGAGAGAGAGAGAGAGAGAGAGAGAGAGAGAGAGAGAGAGAGAGAGAGAGAGAGAGAGAGAGAGAAGGAAGATGGATGATGTACTAGACATAATCGACTAATGGATAGAAATGAATGAAGGAGAATAAATCCAGGTAATTAAACGTATAGGTGGGACATTTTACAGATAGAATGAGCGGATCAGACAGACAGACGGACGGACGGACGGACGGACGGAGCAGTGGATGTAACTACACTCCAGCACTTCCTCCTCCATGTGCTCCCTCTCCCCAGGGAGTCTGGGAGATCTAGATAACAACATCTGCTGAAACCAGGGGGCCACCTGCTGCTGCCCCAGTACTTCAAACACCCCCCCCCCCCCCCCCCCCCCCACCCACACACCTCCCTCCTCCAGAACGCACACCTGGAAGAAGAGACCTGGTCTGGGCGGACTTCCTGGGTGAGTCCGCGCTGCTCTCCTTAAGACCGCTCGCTCCATTCCCTCTTCCTTAACTGCTGTCTTCTCTTGTATAATCCCCTCTACCATGTACATATTTAGATCACACGCAATCTCATCTCGGCGGTGCTTTATTGACCCCTGATGGGACATTCGGGGGGGGGGGGGGGGCACAGGGGAGTAGTAAAAAAATGAAGATCAAATTGAAAACAGTAAAAGGTTTAAAAAAGAATGGACAGAAAACATGTCTATGTCCACACACACAATAAAACCCATTATAATAACAGGCCGTAGCGCTGTCATACCTAGCTACCATTGTGCGTATTTGTTTGTTTTCATACTTGCACTCGACTTTTGGAGCTTTGCAAATAAATACATACCTGCACGCTGTACTGGTTGGACGCAAAGTGTGTTTTTATTGTATTGTATTTGCAGTTTGCGATGAAGCTCTTAATTTGTAAGTGTATACATATCTGCATGGATGAGCAAATTGTTTGGATTTGTCTGGAAGTCTGAAAAGCTTGAGGGTGATAGAGTAGGCGTAGACCCAGCAGAGTGTAGGGACCCTGGGTTTAGAGACCCAGCAGAGTGTAGGGACCCTGGGCTTAGAGACCCAGCAGAGTGTAGGGACCCTGGGCTTAGAGACCCAGCAGAGTGTAGGGACCCTGGGTTTAGAGACCCAGCAGAGTGTAGGGACCCTGGGTTTAGAGACCCAGCAGAGTGTAGGGACCCTGGGCTTAGAGACCCAGCAGAGTGTAGGGACCCTGGGCTTAGAGACCCAGCAGAGTGTAGGGACCCTGGGCTTAGAGACCCAGCAGAGTGTAGGGACCCTGGGTTTAGAGACCCAGCAGAGTGTAGGGACCCTGGGCTTAGAGACCCAGCAGAGTGTAGGGACCCTGGGCTTAGAGACCCAGCAGAGTGTAGGGACCCTGGGCTTAGAGACCCAGCAGAGTGTAGGGACCCTGGGCTTAGAGACCCAGCAGGGCTTAGAGACCCAGCAGGGCTTAGAGACCCAGCAGGGCGTAGAGACCCGGCAGGGCGTAGAGACCCAGCAGGGCTTAGAGACCCAGCAGGGCTTAGAGACCCAGGGCGTAGAGACCCAGGGTGTACAGACCCAGCAGGGCTTAGAGACCCAGGGTGTACAGACCCAGCAGGGCTTAGAGACCCAGCAGGGCGTAGAGACCCAGCAGGGCTTAGAGACCCAGCAGGGCTTAGAGACCCAGCAGGGCGTAGAGACCCAGCAGGGCTTAGAGACCCAGGGTGTACAGACCCAGCAGGGCTTAGAGACCCAGGGCGTAGAGACCCAGCAGGGCGTAGAGACCCAGCAGGGCTTAGAGACCCAGCAGGGCGTAGAGACCCAGCAGGGCGTAGAGACCCAGCAGGGCTTAGAGACCCAGCAGGGCTTAGAGACCCAGCAGGGCGTAGCTACGACAGCTACTCCACACAGAAGCGGGATGCAGGGTGTACCACTAAGTCGAGAGAGGCTGAGATGTAAAGATTGTCTGTATTTTGTGAGCTCATTTACCCTCCTGTTTGTTGACGTTTCTTTAATCAGCGTCTCTAATCACTCAAAGTGTCGTCGCAGCGCGGCGGTCGTCTGGGTTCCCCGCAGGAGTCCAAACAAACACACAAACACATTCACAAACCCACCCACTCTGTTCTTGTCATCTCAGCTTGAACTAGATGTTACATTCCTATGTCAGAGACCGTGTATTGCTGTCCCGGGCCGCTACGGCTATAGCCGCTACAGCTAACTACAGCTACTATCTGTGCATTGGGGTCCTCATGTTCCATTACACTGCACACCATCTATTTGATTCTTAATCGAGTTTTTTATCTCTTTGTTCTGCTCCGGCTTCGGCGTCCGTTTTATCGCCCAGCGTTTGGGATGCGCACGCCAACATCCCGATCAATTTCAGTCATTTATAACCCTACACCTCCTGCCCTCTCTGCCCCGAACCCCCTCTTTCATCAGCCTTTACACCCTACTCCTCTACCTCTCATCCTCCTCTCCTTTCCTCTGTCGTCCTCCTCCTCCTTCTCTCCTTATCTCATTTCCTCTCCCTCTCCCTTTCCCTCCTCTTCCCTCACACCCTACTCCTCTTCCTCTCATCCTCCTCTCCTTTCCTCTGTCTTCCTCCTCCTTCACTCCTCCCTCTTCTCCTCCTCTCATTTCCTCTCCCGTTCCCTCCTCTTCCCTCACACCCTACTCCTCTTCCTCTCATCCTCCTTTCCTTTGTCTTCCTCCTTCTCTCCTCCCTCTCCTCCTCCTCTCCTTTCCTCCGTCTCACCCTCCTCTCATTTCCTCTGTCTTCCTCCTCCTTCTCTCTGCCCTCTTCTCCTCCTCTCCTTTCCTCTCCCTTTCCCTCCTCTTCCCTCACACCCTACTCCTCTTCCTCTCATCCTCCTCTCCTTTCCTCTGTCTTCCTCCTCCTCCTCCTCTCATTTCCTCTCCCTCTCATCCTCCTCTCCTTTCCTCCTCCTCCTTCTCTCCTCCCTCTCCTTTCCTCCTCCTTTTCTCCTCCCTCTCCTCCTCCTCTCATTTACTCTCCCTTTCCTTCCTCTTCCTCTCCTCTCATTCAATGGCCAACTTTCTGTTCACTGGGCTCATTCTGAAGCTCCCTCCTCTCTCTCCCGTCATCTTTTCTGACATCAGCCTGCTTACGTTCCTTCCTTTCCCCCTCTGTGTCTTCTCTTCCTCTTCTTCAGCAACTTATCCCTCCCCACCCACTCGTTTCTCTCCTCATCCTTGCCATATTGTTTTATCCTCTTTTTATCCCCTCCTCCCCTCCTTGCCTCCCCTTCCATCCTTCCCCTCCTCCTCCTCCTCCTCCTCACCCTCCTCCTCATCTCCCCCCTTCCTCCATTCACCCCCTCCCATTCTCCGCCTCCCCTCCCTCCCCTTCATCTCCTTTCCTACCCCTCTGCCTCGCCCATCTTCTCCCCCTCCCTCCTCCTCATCTCTACCCCCCTCCCCCAACTCCTCCTCCCTACCTCCTCCTCATCTCTCCCCCCCCATCCTCCTTCCCTCCCCCATGGTATCCCCCCCCAGCCACAGGAGGCAGGAGACCGCGATCTGACACACCAACATGACAGGTCCCATCCCTCCCCGCTACCCCTCCCTGCACACACCTGTTCCCAACCCCCACGCGCTGCCTGGCCTGGCGGTGCCACCACGCTAATTAGCATGGAGCTAATAAGCATGGAGCTAATTAGCCCAGACCGCACCGTACCGTGCCCCCGGTGGGACTGACAGACCTCATGCTAAGCTAATTAGCACGGCGGTAATCGAGTGGGCAGTGGCGCTGCGGTCATGCTAACCGCGGACAGCGGCGGGGTCTGAGGTTTTGGGCGGGGACGATGAGAAGGCGACAGTGCGCGGAGACACAGAGCGGACTGTTACATTACCGCTCTGTTGTTTAGTCGCGGAGTAGACACTTTCACTGTAGGTCATATTGCTCAATAATAGGACAGCAAATACATCTGTCTTTAATGTTTTCCCCAAATGATGTATATATGTGTTCTACTTCCCACCATCCCACTATATGCACAAATATGTGGATGCATACGTAGATACACATACCTTCGCTGTCCAATGCAGTGGGCCTACAACATTACCCACAAGATCATAGGAGATCAACTGAAAGCTCGTGTGAGTAGTCACATGAGTCAGCAGGGATGCTTGCACATCTCCTTACAAAGTCAACATGACGACATAGACATAGACATTTATGTCTATGGCTATGTATATTATAATAACATTTCCAGCCCGCAACATATGCGTGTATACACTTTTCTCTATCCCACTGATCATATGAGATTAAAGTGCATGGCTCTGCTTGCATATCTCCATATAAAGTCAACACGAAGGCCTATTAAAAACATCATACACATAGATATATGTATATTTCCAGCAGGTAACATGAATGCGTATATAGCGTTTCCTCTATCCCTCGAGATCATCCGAGATTAAGGTGAAGTCTTTATTATTAGGTAGTATGTAGAGGGGCCCCCTATTATACCACATGGTGTGATGTTGATTAGCCATTACAAGCCATGTGCAAACTGACCCCCTAGTGACATCACAAGTGGGAGTGTCCACCCGGATGTATGATGAACATGTATAATGAATGTGACATGATCAGCCCACCATTTGGTACGGTCCACTGGATAGGCTAACAAACGGAGCGCTTCTTAATCATCTATCGTGATTCGTTGGTCGTTAACTAAAGGCTCATCAATTACTCATGACTGAGCGTTATTATAAAGTGTTAGCGATTCTCTCTGAGGAATGGGCCCCGTCAAGGCGGCTAACCGACTGCAGAGAGCCCTGGCAAATGACAGAGCCTGCCCCACGACGAGACCCGCCCCCAGAGGAAGGAGATAAGTGGAGAACATGGCGGCTAATGAAGAAAGCAGAGGAGAAAGAGCGGCTGATTAGGTGAGGGGGGGGGGGGGGGGGGGGGGGGGGGTGGAGGATGGCGAGGTAGTTCTGGGAGTGAGAGTCTGTTGGAAGAAGTTCTTCCGAGCGAGAGGATCTTCCCTAAACCCAGGGAACAAGGGGAAGTTCTTGCCCCGCCCCCCCCCCCCCCCCCCCCCCCCCCCCCCCCCCGCCCCCCCGGCTGTGTTTGTAGATTTGGATAGGTCTTGGGATAACCACAGAACACTGGGTTTCTAGGTTTAGGTACAACTTTCTGCACATGCCAACTTTGATCAAAGCATACAATCACAATTGGAGTAAGTGCCAAAGTTGCAAGCGCTGCACGACCTAGTTTTTAAATATGAACAGAGGAGCTGTAGGAATCATATCCTGCACGCTGTATTTTAAGCTCCATTCCCCCAGAAAAGCTGCAGCGTCTTATGAAAAACTATAACTGACACCCCTGCTTTGCAGTGTACTCTACGAATAAGATAAATACTTTTTTTCCTTCAGGCTACCACTAAATAAACTGTATGTCATGGTGGATGACCAGAGCGAAGCTCAAAGCTTGGCGAGCAAAATATGGATGATTCAAGTGAAACAACAAAGTAATTGCTTTTCCCAAGTTATTTGGCCCCCAGAAAGTCTGTGGCAAAACTACCTTTGGTAGTCTGTGTACATTTTTTAACCAGGCACTTCAGTGACATTCTAATTAAGCGATTTGGCAGATGCTTTTATCCAAACACAGACGTACAGGTGAGGTTGGGAACCACAAAAGCAACAATTGGAGCAACTACTACCAAAAATTCCACCCAACCGGAGAGTGTGAGAGTGGCGAGTAGCCACAGGAATGAGAGCGCGGAGTGTGTGCGACCAGTGCATTGTGCCGCAACATCTCACCGTAGACACAGCAGCAGTGCATCTCCACAAGGTGCCTTCTTAAGTCAACACAAGAGCGCTACACAACAAACAAGGCGGGAGGCCGGCGCAGCGGAGGACATCGACTCGTGGGACGGCTGGCGGCGGGCTCGGGGATGGCCTTGTGAGAGGCGGCCTGGAAAGATGTGCCGAGGTTTTGGAGTGAGAAGACGAGGAGGAGGATGTGTTGAGAGAGTGATCCAACGAGGATGATGAGGCCGTGTCTCACGATGGCGTCACAGGCAGTGTGTTTGTGTGTGTATGTGTGTGTGTGTGTGTGTGTGTGTGTGTGTGTGTGTGTGTGTGTGTGTGTGTGTGTGTGTGTGTGTGTGTGTGTGTGTACATGTGTTTGTTTTGAAGAACAACATAACACAAACTAAGTAACTGATAATGACAATCTATTAAATATACTCGCAAACAAAGTGATTTTCTGTGTGTGTGTGCGCGCGCACAATAGTGCGTGTGTGTAATCACGGAAAAGGCGCTCATGAAAAATGTTGGAAAATCACACCTTTTAATATAATCTCTGCTCCGATTTCCCACGTATGCAGACTCCCACAAGGTGAGTGTGTGCGTGCGTGCGTGCGTGCGTGCGTGCGTGCGTGAGTGCTTGTGCGTGTGCATGTGTGTGTCCAGGGCTAAAAGGGTCATAAGGATCATAAGCCCGAAAGCTCAAAGCCCACTAGAATACACGGTAAAATGTTGACGGCAGACTCCGACATGAACTTTGTCCTCCACAGCAGATGAGCTACACGAAGGTCCACCTGACCTTCACGTGGACCCAAACCCTCACCCATGATCCTCGCAGTAATGACTACCAGCAAATGGAGCCGTGCGCGTGCACGTGCACGCTCGCCAGAGCGTGCACGTGTGAGGTCTGGTGCGCTGCAGCCTCCTCATTGCAGGCGCTGTGGGCGAACTCAGATAAACACACACAGCATGCACAATGAGGACACCGCAACACACACACACACACACACACACACACACACCTGGCAGCGCATAACAACACACACACACAAACACTGGTGTGTGTGATTGGGTTTTATTTTTGTGAACATTAATCCTCTTCTGTCCTGCTGTTTGTGTGGATGGTTGCTGATTGGTTGTGTGTGTGTGTGTGTGTGTGTGTGTATGTGTGTGTGTGTGGATTATTCATAGCAACCCAAGTTTCTTTCAAATGCATGCTAAACCAATAACAACACTGTTGAGGCCTGCTTTAGCGTCTCCACTATGTATTCTTTTCTATTTAGTGATTTAAATGATGTCCAAATCGCCTTACAGTGAATTTCTTTGCTGATTCTTGTCATTAGATAGGGGTCAGGGGGCCTCTCCCCCTAGGATGCCTACAGTGTGGCGACTGTGGACGTTGGGGATCGAACCCAGAACCTTTGGGCCGGGGGGGCCAGCCACCCTAACAACCGCAAGACTAGTCTGCCCTCGTCTGCAAGGAAAATCTTAATTCATTTTCCACTGAGGGAGGAGAACAAAGAAGGCAGAATTGATGGCAGCAAGGAGGTAGGTTTTATTACAGCTGTCTTTTGTGGACCGCAGACAAACACAACCACCTCGCAGCAAATCCCTGAAACACCCCCCCCCCCTCGAGTTTATGATGCCAGACACACGGAGGAGCTGCAAAGGCGTTGTATTTGCATTCCGTCCTCACGGCCTGGCACATCCCCTCAAAATGTCCCCGGCACAACGCGTCGGCCCGATGACAAAGTGCTTCTCCTGCTCTGTCCCCTCTCTCGGGGTTCGTATCGTCATACTTGCTTCTTCTTCTTTCTTGTCTTGCTTTCCCTGTCAAATCCTTTCTCCCGGGCTCGACCAATGCGAGTGCGCTAGCCCCAAAAGGCAATGTGCCTTGTCGTCGCGACGCGGGTTCGATTCCCGCCCGCGGCCATGCTACGCGTCATGACACGCCCACTCGCTCACTGTCAATCCCCATTTCCTGTCTCTGTCTTCACTGTCCTTGATGCCGCTAAAAATAAGAATATATATATATATATATATATATATATATATATATATAAATGATATTTCTGCTGGCTAGTGGGTATTTCATGCACAGTGACCGTGCGGTCGAGTACAGCGGGGGTGCGATGAAGAAGGTTAGAGTCAACACAACGTGAATATGGAGACTAGCACTTACTTAACAAAGCCCAAAAAACTACAACATACAAAGCGCTTCAGCAATTACCCTTCCTCTCAAAACAGACGGGGTAAGGTGATCATGTGACCAAGTCCATGGGGGCGGGTTCTTCCATTCCAACCAATCAGAAGAACACAGATGGAGCCCTGAGCAAATTTGTTTTTTAACACCGTCGCCGATCATTCAGACGCCATCCCTCCTATGTCTGGCACTGTCCTACTGTCCTGCTGTACTTGTGTGGAATGCGTCACAGCGGTGCTAGCGAGATACGCACGCCAACCGACATTTCACATCTTTTAAATGACCGCTGCTGTTCAATGACGAAGACGGATGACATCACTTCCAGCCTTATTACCTGCTCTGTGCTAATTCTGCTTTCACGGGATTGTTGTGAGAAAGCCCTTTGAGGCTGTATTTGCAGTCTGTGGGCTGTTTGCGACCGCTTCCTCGTTTAGCAGGCGCGTTTCATCCAGAGCAACACGTGGTGAATGCAGAGACGTGTGATTCAAGAGCAGGTAGGGTTCAGGAGGCATCTTGCTCAAGGATGCCTACAGGCGGGCTCTTGAGAGGAGGGGGATTAAACCCGAACCGTTGGGCAATCTGCATCCTCCCACTCACATGGGTGGGACATGCTATGGTGCCCCTCCCAAGGCAAAAAAGCCATTTTCCCCCCATTCTCAATTATTTATATAGTCCATTCAAGGATTTGCTCTTCAACTGCTTTTGCCTGAGAGTATTTGTCCATCTTATGATCAGAGCTCAGGGGTGTAGACATTCAATATTTAATTATACAGCCTCTAAAGCCTCCTTTTGAAACTCCTCGTAAGCTTGACTCCATTTCAGACTTTCCTTCATCTGGCTCCATTTTGTCACTTCTTTTTGTACACTCCTTCTGAACGAGGGGACGTGATTGGCTCCTTTAAGAGCAGCACTAACATCGTTTTTAACGAACCTCCAAAATCGACCGCATACCTCTGCACAGTCCCTTTAATTACCGGGCGATAGCCACACCTGCAACAAAAACACCTTTAATTAGCACGCCAACTGAGATACCACATTCAAAACACACACACAAACACACACACACACACCATGCTAATGAGTCCCGGAATCGCTACGATACAGGCAGACATTTTGCGTGGTAATATGTCTACAAACATCAAACTCTAGGGTATTTTAAAAAAAAATTGGGGGGGGGGGGGAGCATCTTTGACACTCCTGCACCTGCTTCCATGTGAACTATTCAGAGAGAACTGGCGGTAAAACGCATGTGTGTGTTGGAAACATATGTGGGACTCTACTACCTCTAATTAAAGCCATTCTGCACATACCTAACACTTACACACACACACACACACACACACACACACGCGCTTCAGTGACTCAGCCATGATGAACGCAGAGGACAGGTGCACCAGTGTACTCCTGTTAGGAGGCTAGTTCGATAATTGGGGAGAGGAAATGTTCCAGTGACTGTAAGAAGACAGGCTGTTGTAGTCAAGAGTCACTCATCTTCAAGTCCCTGGCCTTCGGCACGCCGACAACGAAAGGCAAGTTAATGTAGGACAGTAACGCTACGATTGGCGTCATCCTCTACCACCTACTACCACCACAACGCCTCGAAATCTTCCTAAGAAACATGCTGCTGACAGAAAGAGATGGAGGGCGAGGTACCATAGGAACTCTGTTTAACAGGTGTGGTGTATGCAAGTGGTCTCTGCGGGGGGGGGGGGGGGGGGGGGGGGGGTTTCAAGCTAATGGTTTCAAGCCCATGGCTTGCGTGAAAGAGAAACTGAGGGAATAGGAGAGAGAGGCAAGGGAGGAATGTTGAATGGGTGGAGTGAAGGATATGAGAGAGTGAGAGAGAGAGAGATATGAAAGAGATGATGAGATGGAAAACATAATAATGTTTGGAATCGCAGGTGAAAGAGTGAAATATTTCCTGGAATATTTTCTATGCCTGCAGACCCTTGACAGTAGACATGTGTGAGTGTGAGGGTTTGTGTGTCTCTCTCACCGGCACTGCATTATGCTGTTCACTTGCCACCAACACGCCTACACCCTATTAGAGAGAGAGAGAGAGGCGAGAGGAGAGAGAGGCGAGAGGCGAGAGAGAGAGAGAAAAGGAAAAGAAAAACAAGACAGCGTGAGTCCATCTTCCACATGTGCAACAAGATTGGCTTCACACACACACACACACACACACACACACACACACACACACACACACACACACACACACACACACACACACACACACACACACACACACACACACACACACACACACACACACACACACACACACACACACACACACGTTGGGGGTCCCGGAGGGAGATACAGTGACTTAAGTCATCACCGAAGTGACATGAGGGGTCAAACTTGAAATGAGCACATCTCTATTGATTGCGCTAACGGCTCCATTCATCACAAGCTCAGGGATCACTTCACCTCCTCCTGCTGCTTTTCTCCTTCCTCCTGTATCTCTCCTCCTCCCTTCAATATCCCTCCAACCTCTCTCCTCCTCCACCTCTTTTTCCATCTCTCCGCTCCGTCTCCTTCAAGCCATTCTGTTTTCTTCACTTTAATCGCGTGGGAATCGCCATCGCTGATACAGACAGCAAAGTGCCTCTTATCAAATCCATCAACTGGTCTGACAATACCCCGGCGAGGGAAGCGAACGGAGACACGGTACAAAAAGGATTCAAACCGATGGAAGGATATTTCGGGAACGGTCACGAGCACAAGCGAGCCAAATGAGAGCAAACAATATGAAACCGAACGTGTACCCCTGCTTAAGAGTTCAATCTCAGCTCTCTACACGACGACTCCAGCTGATAAACTGTTCCAACGCCAGAGGATCAGCAGCGACTGCATTCCAAACATCAGCGTGCATTAGAGTCGGAGAGTTACAAGTGCTTGTTTCTGCAGAGGCGGGAAGGGTAAGAGGACCTCGAGGATGAACGGTCTGTCCTCACTATGTGGTGGCTGTCGAGTGGGTGCTGCGTGTGACCTCCAGTCCACATCCACCTCTATTCCTCTTGTCCAATGACTACTCCAGCGGTTCTCAAACTGTGGCACACGGCCCATAGGGGGGCGACAGTAGGGGACTGTGTGGCCCACAACAACACCGATTTCTTTCTAAATGATATGCAAGTACATTTTCTAAATATATATGCTTGTCTACCTGGCTTGTCTGTTTAATTTGATCATTTGTATGCTTGAAGAGGAAAACCAGTATTGATGTACAGAAAGGTAGGCCTCAGCATGGAAACCTCCTGTCCTATATCTCCAAAACCCACAACTTTGTCATCTTACTTCCTGTTCACTTCCTGTTTCCGTGCTACTTACTTCCTGCTTTGTTCCCCTCTCTCTGTTTTGTTACACTGTTCTGCATTCCTTCCCTGTTCCATCTCTCTGTCAAGAGTACTTCTATGTCAAATCCATTTCCATCCAATTTATTGCATATGCCTCATCTTTTTTGAATAACTTCCCTAAATTCTCATCTTTCCTTAAATTATTTTTTAGTTCAACCAGTTCCTTGCCTGCTCCCGTCCCTTTCCATCTCTCTCTCTCTCTCTCTCTCTCTCTCTCTCTCTCTCTCTCTCTCTCTCTCTCTCTCTCTCTCTCTCTCTCTCTCTCTCTCTCTCTCTCTCTCTCTCTCTCTCTCTCTCTCTCTCTCTCTCTCTCTCTCTCTCTCTCTCTCTCTCTCTCTCTCTCTCTCTCTCTCTCTCTCTCTCTCTCTTTTCTGCTCACCCCCTCCTCCCCTCCCATCTCTCCGTCCCCCTGCTCTCCAAAACCATCCTCTTTTCTCCTCTCCTCCCCAATCCCTCTTGTTCACTGGGTCCTTGCCACTGCTCCTTTACAGTGTGTGTTTTTTCTGCTCTTCCTTTAACTGTGTTCATTCTATTTATCTGCCTCTATCGCAATCCACCAGACACCTGCTTTAGCCTCTCATCCTCTCTAATCCCCTCTCTCATCCTCTCTGCTTCCATCAGCTCTCCTCCCCTACCTCCTCCTCCCTGATTCTGGTAAATCCCTCTTCTATGGTTTCATGTCAGCACACAGTGCAGAAGACAAGTTAATGATTCTCCCTGTTGTTTAGATCATCTTGCCCACTTCTTCTTTCCTAGTCGTTCGTCTCCTTCAACCTCTCTCCTCCCCTCCCTCTCGTCCTCCCCCTCGACTGAAACCCACCCACACCCCTCATCTCCTTTCCTCTCTCCTACCTCGACTCTCATCCCGTTCTGAGCGCCTCTTCCACTCTTTACCTCCTTTACTCTTCTCTCCTCTCCACCCTCTCTCCTGGCTTGTTGTGGGAGAAAGAGAGGTGGTGGAGAGGTCCCCTCTGCTCTTCTCCTCCTCCGCTCTCATCTCCTCCTCTCCCTTCCTCCCCAGTCTTCACTCTTCCTCCCGTTAGGCTGAAACCCATCCACACTCGTCCTCCTCTGCTCCTCTTCGCTGCTCCTCTCCCCTCAGTCCAGGCTCCCACTGTGGTCATCTCATCCCTAATCTAAAGTATAGATGACTCCAATCCTACCACACTAAGGAACCAACAGGTTTTCTATTATCGCCATAATCTATCAATTCACTGATAATCCACATCATCGACAACAGAGGGGAAAGTCATGGTGGCTTCTGTGATAGCTATCGTCTGTAATACAACCATCATTTAAAATTAGCCATTACTATTGGCATCACTGCCAACAAACAACTAGCTGCTAATTAGTGAGTTAGCATCTGAGGATGCCGTGGAGGAGGCATGCATGCATGCTAATGAAAGATGTTATTCAACATGTTGAACATGTTGACTGTCAATGTTCTTTCCTCATCCACGCCGACTTGTGAATTCAAATCATTAGAATTCATAAATAGGTTGGATGTGTTTGGGTGTGATTCACTATCATAATTACCATTTTGAATAATTGAATTAGTGTCAATGTGAATTAGCCTTTAAAAAACCTTGCTAACAGATAACAGAACAGGATAACAAAATATATATATCCTCATTATATTGGATAATATTTTTCTGAATAATTTACCTTTTGGGCTATTTTAGTGGCTAAGGAGAGAAAATAATTGTACACACACATTATATATATATATATATATATATATATATATATATATAGATAGATATAGATATATAGATACTGTATATATATATATATATATATATATATATATTTATATATATAATGTGTGTGTACAATTATTTTCTCTCCTTAGCCACTAAACAAATACTAAACACTAAACAAAACAAATATATATATATATATATATATATATATATATATATATATATATATATATATATGTTTATACATAGGCAACTTTTCCACTGCGGTCATAACTTCCGTTCAAATGTTATCAGACGTCAAATGAATCCAAATGTCTCCGGAGTATGAAAGCCAACCCCCACTGCTCCACCAGCCCAGGCACCGTGTGTGTGTGTGTGTGTGTGTGTGTGTGTGTGTGTGTGTGTGTGTGTGTGTGTGTGTGTGTGTGTGTGTGTGTGTGTGTGTGTGTGTGTGTGTGTGTGTGTGTGTGTGTGTGTGTGGAGGGGGGGGGGGGGGGGGGGGGGGGGGGGGTGCGTGAGGCGAGAGAATCCCGACCATGTCAGACACTAGGACTCCTCACGGAGCAAATCTTGAAATACAAACACTAATCCCAAGTACAGCTTTAGGTGAGTGATGTAATACTCTTATAGTCATATTAACATCCTATCTATCCATCTCCCCTGCCAACTTACTACAGCATCATTACTGGCTCGTTTTTATCTCTTTATCTCTCCATTAAGACTGTTTATTTATTCATCAATTCTCTCTCTTGGTCTCTGTCCATTAACCTATCTCTCTCTTATTTATATATATATATATATATATATATATATATATATATATATATATTATATATAATATGTCTCTATCACTCTCCAGCTCTAGTTTGTTGAGTTTGGAGTTAGAAAGCACAAGATGTTATTGACAGTCTGTGAGAGGCCCAGAGTGGAGTGTGTGTGCTCCCTGGTTTGCAATAAAACACATTGGACTCTTGGATTTTAACACGGAGGCACAATTAGAGGTGACTTTGAAGGAAACAAGACTGTGTTTTCATGCGTGTGTGTTTGTAAAAGTGTGTATGTTTATGTAAAGGGCTTTTGTCTGTGAGGATAGTGTGTGAGAGTGCGAGTGTGTGTGTGTGCATGGGCACTGTGTGTGTATAAATGTGATTGTTGGTGACACCAAAAAACGTTTGGTGTTTCCCTGTATATGTATGTGTGTTAATGTGCGTGTGTGTGTGTGTGTTTGTTAATGTGCATGTGTGTGTCCATGTGTGTGTATGTGTGTGTGTATTAGTGTGTGCGTGAGTGTCTCCCTCCTCCACTCAGTGAAACAGAGAGAGAGAGAGAGAGACACACACACAGACACACAGACAGAGAGGAGGTATCTGAGGGTGCTTTCACACTCTTTAGCGTTCTCTGATCTCAGCTGGTAATAACCCCCTTCAAAGACGAAGGCAGCCCGGAGCAGAGAAGACGGTTATTAAATTCATCCATATATTATTATTATATATATTATATTATCATACTGAGGGAGGAAGTAGGTGATTAAGTAGAGCATCAATAGAGATGAGAGGTAGAGAGAGGAGATGAGAAAAGAGGAGAAGAGAGTTAGAGAGAGGGGAGAGGAGCGGTAGAGAGGAGAGGAGAGGTAGAGAAAGGAGAGGAGATGAGTGGTAGAGAGAGGAGAGGAGAGGTAGATAGATGAGAGGAGTGGTAGAGAGAGGAGAGGAGTGGTAGAGAGAGGAGAGGAGTGGTAGAGAGATGAGAGGAGTGGTGGAGAGAGGAGAGAAGAGGTAGAGAGAGGAGAGATAGAGAGAGAGGAGAGGAGTGGTAGAGAGAGGAGAGGAGTGGTAGAGAGATGAGAGGAGTGGTGGAGAGAGGAGAGAAGAGGTAGAGAGAGGAGAGGTAGAGAGAGAGGAGAGGAGTGGTAGAGAGAGGAGAGGAGAGGCAGAGAGAGGAGAGGAGAGGAGTGGTAGAGAGAGGAGAGGAGAGGTAGAGAGAGAATAGAGAAGTGGTAGAGAGGAGAGGTAGAGAGAAGAGAGGAGTTGTAGAGCAAGAAGAAGGAGAATAGAGGAGAATAGAGGAGAATAAAGGAATGAACAGAGCGGTAAAAGAGAAGGAGACGCGCTGAGAGGAAAGGAAAGGAGATAAGAGACAGACAAACACACATACACAAACACTCTTCTCCATCCCTGTCCCTGAGGGAAGGATGAAAGAGAACGGTCCAGGGACCACCCAGAAGCATTGTGGGTAGTTCCGGCAGAGTACCCCACAATGCTTCCAGGCAAGAGATCCCATGTGTACCCAAAACGCAATGTTCCAGTCCAGACATCCACCCCTCCGTCCATCCATCTATCCATTCTTCCATTCTTCCATCCAGACATACACCCATCCATCCTTTTATCCATCCCTCCATCTCTTCATCCAAACAATTATCTACTCATTATTTTGTTCACATATACCCGTTTGTATTTCTTATTAGATGAATACGTGGATTTTACAAATTTCTTAATTATTTTAACAATCAAAATATACATTGTTCAAGCCTGATCAGTAAAATCTTAATAGAGTGAAACAAACAGTGCAACATCTTTCAATTCAATGCAGAATCGATTTCCTCTGCGCTCCAACTGAGAGTGTCCCAAAACTAAAGCTACTTGTTTGAATTCCTCTGGACAGGGTTGATATTAGTAAAAGTGTTGTCTGGATTCTGACCCCTCCACCGTTATCTGCCCTGTACGAGCGTTTGCTTTGGTCTGGCCTCCAGGAGCCAGATGGTGCAGGGGTTTGCCTTTTTGTTAGCCTTTAGTATGGTTAGCTAGCTGGCTAGCGACTCATAGCAAGGCAGACATTTGAAAGTGACCCTGTTTAACCATTACCTTATTCACCTACCGGCCATCTTGGTTCTTAACAGCTAACGTTTAGAGCCACGATGGCCGGTCCATGAATAAGGCCCATTACAAAGTCTCCCCATTTGTGACATCACAAGTGGAAGTGTGGGGCAAGTTAATAAATCAATAGAACTCAAATTAAAGTATTTACCATCAAGCAGACGCTTTTATCCAAAGAGAATTACAGTGAATTGTTTTCAAGGAAGAGCGAGACAAAAAGAGTAATAGAAAAAGAGATAGAGGAGAAAGGAGATGAGAGAGACTGAAAAAGAGGAAGAGGAAGAGGGAGAGAGAGCGGAAGAAGAGGAGAGAGGATGAGATAGAGAGAGACCAATAGAGAGAAAATCATTTGAGTGTAGGATGAGCCATGGCAGAACCCAAGTGCTGTAGGGGAGCCACATGTTTCCACCCCCACCACCCCCACCACCACCACCCCCACCACCACCCCCACCACCACCCCCACCACCACCTCGACCACCCCATCAGGTCAACAACACTACCGGCTCACAGATCTTCACAGAATTACCAGAAAACCAACAAGCCAAAGAAAGACAGCTCAACAGAACGACAGAACCTAGCAGTAGAGACGGTTCACTGCCATGCTGGAGCTATTAATCCAACAAACATTCACCTCGGCTGTTGGCTCTCCACAGAGTCGCGCCTTCCTGTCGTTTGTGTTTCAAACCGCTTCCAAGTGTACGAGTCTACGATTCTGGGACTTGAACCTGCGACCTCTCTCCAAGCTTAAAATGGCGGCGTGTGGCACACCAAGTGGTGATTGAAGGTATTTGAACGTTAAACAGACGCAGTAGCAGCACCTCGTCAAAGACACATTATTGATTAGAGGAAGAGCAAAGGAGCAAGCCGGAGCTGACACACTGTGTGAGTGCTGCAGTACCACGCGTCATTCTATTGGTTGATTTGAGTCATGTGACATCGCTGCATGCTCACACCCCTTAGAATGATAGTGGGAAAAATATGTAAACATAGAGATTTACATAAATATGGTAAACAAATACACATGAAACACAGGCAAACACATTCAACTTAACCTTACGCGCTAAGCAAACTAATTAATAAATCATGTGACGACGTGATGTAAAGAAGATGCCAGTGAAGTAGGATCCCTACAACACACACACACACACACACACACACACACACACACACACACACACACACACACACACACACACACACACACACACACACACACACACACACACACACACACACACACACACACACACACACACACACACACACACACAGTGATCAATTTTCCTTCCACGCCGTGTTAAAAAGTTTTGCAGGGCTTTATTTTTATTGCAGCACAGTCACGCTCAGATATTTTACAAAACACAACAGAACCAAACACAGAGACAGAGAGAGAGAGAGAGAGCGAGAGCAAGAGCGAGGGAAAATTGAGGAAGGAGGGAGAGGAGGAGGATGGAAGAACTGAGATGAGGGGGATAGAGGAGGAGAGAGAGGAAGAGGGCTGGAGAGGAGGAGATGGAGAGGAGATGATAGGGACGGGAATGGTGAGGAGAAGGGAGGGAGTGCAAGAGAGGGAAAGAGGAGGAGAGAGTGATGGAGGAGGAGAGAGAGCAGAGATGGGGAAGGAGAGGAGGAGGGATTGCAGGGAACGGAGTAAGGCATGAATAAGGAGGAGGGTGAGGGATTGATAGAGAGACATTCAGAGCAGCATGACTGATGGGAGAACAAGGGATTTATTGCAGATTTTCTTTTAACTTGTTTAACCTACCCCCCCCCACCCCCCCACCCCCCACCACCCCCCGCGATTGTGTGCGCCACTAAATAAACACACACACACATACACACTGCAGCATTTTTCCGCCTCCAGAACATAGTATAACTACAAAAGTCTTATGGGAGCGTCCACAGTAAGTAACCATAGCCACAAGTCTCACCGGCATGGAGGCTGGAGCTTAAAGAGATAAGCACTCGTTAAGAACACATGGTCTTCTTTTTTATGAGATCCCGCTTGTTAAGATCACAAGTGAAGGTCTTAACTTAACGAGATAACTACTCTCTAAGAACACAAGAGAAGGTCTTGAATTAACGAGATACTCGTTATGAACACAACCAGGTCTTAACGAGACCGCCAATCGTTAAGACCACTAGAGGTGGTCTTATCTTAACGAGATCCCACCTCATTATGACCACAAGCCACGGTCTTAACTTCACGAGACAGCCACTCGTTAAGACCACTAGAGCTGGTCTTATCTTAACGAGATACCACCTCGTTATGACCACAAGCCAAGGTCTTAACTTAACGAGACCGCCACTCGTTAAGACCACTAGAGCTGGTCTTATCTTAACGAGATACCACCTCGTTATGACCACAAGCCAAGGTCTTAACTTAACGAGACCGCCACTCGTTAAGACCACTAGAGCTGGTCTTATCTTAACGAGATACCACCTCGTTATGACCACAAGCCACGGTCTTAACTTAACGAGACAGCCACTCATTAAGATCACTAGAGGTGGTCATTTCTTAACGAGATACCACCTCGTTATGACCACAAGCCACGGTCTTAACTTAACGAGACCGCCACTCGTTAAGACCACTAGTTCACACCTAAAGTGAAGCGAATATTCTACTCGCGTTATTCGGGCGAGGTTGCTCGCGCAAACCTTTCTTGCGCGAGTGATTCGCCATCAAGCGAAATTCGCGGGAAAGTTCAAATACTTCAGCTCGAGCGAATGGCGAATTTGCATCGTTCGCACGAGTAGAAACACGCGAAAACCGCGTGAACCAGGTTGTTCACGCCGCGCCATTCAAGCCATCCGCGCCGCCTGCTGGACCGGCGGAAAATGTGCATCTATTCGCATCTTTGCATTGACTTTGTATGTATTTGCGCCGCGCCTTTGTTTTTGGTGACACCGTGTAGCATGGCACCGTGTAGCATGGCACCGTGTAGCATGGCACCGTGTAGCATGGCACCGTGTAGCATGGCACCGTGTAGCATGGCACCGTGTAGCATGGCACCGTGTAGCATGGCACCGTGTAGCATGGCACCGTGTAGCATGGCACCGTGTAGCATGTAGCTAAAATGCAATCTTTGAGCAGGAAGATGAGGAGCCTTTTTAGAGGATCCATGACAGAGATTTTATGAGCTTATCTTTTACTTATCTGTTGTTTTATTACTGATGATCTCTGAATAAAATAATATCTAGCTCTCCTTAATTAGCCAGAGCAGGAGACAGAGAAGGGAATGGTGCAAAATGAAACACTGTATGCGGGTGAGTAACTTGCAGTCAACATAAAAACAACTTTGATTTGTATCAGGAATACCTTGTAACTATCCATTACAAGCCTTTCAAACCATTAACCTCTAGTGACATCCCAAGTGGGAGTGTCCACCAATATGTATAGGAGGGTTTCAACCATTAGAACATTCCAAGCCGCCATCTTGGTGCTTCTTGACCAAAGAGTCTGCAACGCCAAGCAACCAGCTGTTATTGTTCTTATTATAAATGGTGAAAAAGTGCCAAGATGGTGGCTTGGGCTTGTGCGTGGTAGGCGGATCTTTCCACCATTCATGCATACATCCATACAGCCACATGCACAGTGCAGCCACTCCCACTTGTGATGTCACAAATGTCTGGCTATTTGAAAAGACTCAGCCAGAGAGCGTTAGGCAGAAAGGCCAATATTTGTTTTGCTACCAAAGGTGTGAAAAAGCTGACGTCAGGGTGGATTACCCCTGCTTGTGTTGATCTCATGGTCCTAATTGACCAATTAAAAAGCCTTTTGTAGGGCCGCATCTGATCTCTTGATATCAGACATGCCAGCTTTCAGGTCTCTCATTAATATTTTACAGAACCAACATTCACACCGAGACCCACACACAAACACATTCACACACATACAAGCACGTATCATGTGCACACAAGTGCACGCACACACACAAACACATTCACACACATACAAGCACATTTCCTGTGCACACAAGTGTGTACACACACACCCACCCACACACACGCACAGTCAGACACACGCAACATATAAACCTTGTGTGTGTGTAAACGCCAGCCAACATTTAGGTGTGCAGAAATGCACCTGGCCCACACAACGTCACCCAGCTGAAAAGACTACTTCACATCATCAACAAAGAGGACGCCGTGATGTGATCCGTGTTTTCAAGGCACCCTTCTTCAACAGCTGCTCCCAAGGTTCTGGCGGCTCCACTGATTTATTGCTCGTTTCTGAAGCGACGTTCTGCTTTTTGGGGGTTTTGTTTCGCTTCAAGTTTGGTCGAAATCAAATGCCACCACCCCCTCGCTGCGGTTGATTGTTTCCACTTGTGTCGATACAAGATGGCGCGCCATCACAGACAAGATGGACGCCATCACAGACAAGATGGACGCTCCACTTCAGAGCGGGATGAAGCCAGGTGCTCCTAGAAGGGTTTGAGCAAAAATGGACATGTCCCCTCCAGTCACGAAAAAGAACATTGGCTTTTTCAACAATTCCCAGTCATAATATTGTGGTATTTCTGTTATTATTATCATCATATTATTGTTATTATTATAAATGACTGTTAATTTTACATATCTTGTTTTACTTGGAAATTCTTTATAATATGGAAGGCAAACGCACTTCGAATGCCATTTAGCGTTGTTTATACCTTGTATCTTGTTTATACCAAGAGCCTTAGCATCTTGTAGCGTAGCACCATTTAGCTTTGCTCAGTGCTGGGATTTCTGACTGGAATCTGTCGGTTGGTTGGTGCGAAATGATGTGCCATTGATTTTGCATATTTGAGTTGTTTGTCATCCATGGATGTGTCAAATGTGGGATTGTGTTCACCAGTGAAAGTCTCCATGTCTGTTGCTCCGTCAACGTGCTCTGGTAAAGGCGAGAGTAAGACCCACACGCTGCTGAAGCACCCAGTGCCTCGGCCCGTCACACAGCACAGCAGTCATACCCATAAGAGAAGATTCCTCCTCATAACACAACACTCCAACCAGTGGAACGACTTGGGCGTGACCTCCACGCGCCCATCCGGTCTGGGAACAAAGAGTCACTTTCATTTGACTTTGTCTCCGTTTCTGCGGAACACAGAATGCGCTCATCAGAACTAGCCGACGCGCTCTGAGCGTTGGCGGACTCCGTTCGTGCATGCAGTGCCAGGTGGAAGGAGTTACAGCGGGAGCCGTCCGGCGGCATTTCCCTAAGGCCCAAATGCGTCCGTTTCATCGTCGGTGCTGTAACATCCTTAGGACTTCCGGTTGGAATGCTCTGTTGAACCGGATGTACGTAAGAAGGTTGCCGAATAAAGATGGCAGCGCCGTATGACTGAATGAATAATGAGTCCCTTTGATTTACAAAGATAACATAAAACATCACAGGCGCGATACGCGACGCGGCGCAGTTCCAAATCGACATCGCTTTGATTCCAACGCAGGGAATGGGATGCACGTACACACACACACACACACACACACACACACACACACACACACACACACACACACACACACACACACACACACACACACACACACACACACACACACACACACACACACACACACACACACACACACACACACACACACACACACACACACGCTCTGCGTTCATGTGGGCGAAATGCCGAGCGGCATCGAGTGACCACAGGGCCACACGTTGATGATTTTCCACTCAGTGTTGAAATCGGGGGTATCCGTTTCCACAACATCGTGCTTGACGTCCCGAAGCACCACCCCCTCGTACACGCGGAAAAAAAACGACAAGACCCGATTAGCACCCGGGACCGATTGAATCCGCCGCTCCCCTTTTCAACTCTTGAGAGCGGAGATCCGATCCGAACCGGTGCGCTTCGCAGCGGCAGTACAAATAGTACATGAACGTGCATCGGCTTCAGGGGGCCCCGGAAGTGGGGCCCGGTATATCCACGGAAGCATCGCGACCAGTGAGACAGAGAGTGGTGTTAGGGGGTTTAGGGAGACATAAAACAGGACTGATGCTCTCTCGATTTACCCTGTGAGGCCATTAAAGAGAGAGAGAGAGAGAGAGAGAGTACATCCAAGAGCCAAGTGGTAGAATGTTGAAGTATTAAAGCTCAGATTACCTTGTTACCAGGGCAACAAAAGTGGACAACCCATTATGACTGTACCAAGTCAGAATAAACTGTGAAGTATGTCTGTCTGCCTGTTTATCTATCCATCCATCCCCTCAGCCATTGCAATATATATATATATATATATATATATATATATATATATATATATATATATAGACTGTATTGCAGAGGCATCATTTTCAGGGTTATGGAGTTTCTCTGAGCCGATCAAAAATCCAATTCCTCGCTACGCTTTTGGTTTAATGTCTAACGACTAATAGCGTCTGAGAATAAAACTGACACCACCATAGGCGACATGAACCCACTACAAGAACGCACAGTGACGGAGCTCTGAGACGCCCCACTCAGCGACGTGGTTATAAAAATACAACCGGCATGGCTTCTGACATGGGGACAGAAGCCATCTGGTCCACGCGCCTGTTGTCTTTAAAACCGCCGTCGCCACGTCTGTTCTGGCTGCATTATGCGAAACATCCATCCAACAGAGAGAGATGCGTATCTGTTGCACTTTACTTGTCAACCCTAACCATGTTTTTCTTTGAGCATACTATTGTTATGCACGTTATCTTAACGATATTGGCATTTCTATTCACGTTTTTGCGCCATCACATCTTCCCAGTTTACCATGTAGTTTAAAAAAGAAAAACATTTTTACTTGATTGTACTTATTGTTGGCTCTATTGGCGTATTCCCCATGCCAATAAACCCCTTTGAATTGAAAATTGAATTGAGAGAGCGAGAGACAGAGACAGAAAGGGAGAGAGACCGAGACGGAGAGGGAGAGAGACATAGAGGGAGAGAAAAAGACTTGGTCGAATGCCATTCAAAAGACATTTCACAGTCAATGAACACAACCGTCTACAGCAGTCAAATATTTGATATTTTTCACCCATGACAGAGAGACCCGCGTAGCTCTGTTGAAAATGCTTTGACCTTCATGATACGACACGAGGTCCTTTCTATCATAGTAGAGATGATTGGTTTAAAAAAAAAAAAGAAGCCAACAACGTCAGTGATGAAGCATCATAAATATCATCACAAACACACCAACACACAGCCCTGGGCCTGAGTCCTCTTCATCATTATGACAAAAGTCTAATAATTAGCCAAATGAAAAACCAATACACTCTAACAGAATCCCAACTGAAATAACAAACCCAACTGGTAATATATTGCAGTTGGAGATGAGCTCCAACTGAATCCTGGTATCCTGCCCTGTTAGGGGAATCAAACCTTGTTCCTTTCTGCTGGGAGTCAATCACCCTGAAATATTCAAATAGTGACCCCAATACAACTCCCATATTACGAATCTCTTTTCCCTTCCCCACAAAAAATTTCCTCATTTCTACAACAATACACCAAACAATAAGCTCCATACTACACTAATCTGAAGCCCTGTGCTTTGAATGGGGAGACCCTGTTGCTCTGGGTCCTTCTTAGGACCAGGAGGATGGTGAGACAAAGGAGGAGAGAGAGAGATGGCGGAAGGGAAGACAAAGGAGGAGGGAAGGGGAGGAGAGAGGAGAAGGAGGAAACCCCAGAGAACTCCAGAGAGATAATCTCTGGAGAGGAGCAATGTCAAACGCACACACCGCACGCACACACACACACACACACACACACACACACACACACACTCACACACACACACACACACACACACACACACACACACACACACACACACACACACACACACACACACACGTCAGAGGGGGACAGCACAATCACATCATATCTTTTCAATTTCCCTCTCTTTGCAAGACCAAATCTACTTGTTCCTTTTAAGCCTCTCTCTTCCTCTCAATCTGTCTCTCTACCTCAATGTCTCTCTCTCATCTTCTTTCTATGTCTCTCTCCCCCTCTTTCCTTCCCCCTCTCACCCTGTCTCCATCTCTCTATGTATCTCTCTCCCCCTCTCTGTCTCTCTTTATGCATCTCTCTCCCTCTCTCTACATATCTCTCTCTACCTCTCCCCCTCTCTTTATGCATCTCTCTCCCCCTCTCTCATGTATCTCTACGCATCTCTATGTATCTCTCTATCACTCTCTTTATGTATCACCCCCCCCCCCCCCCCCCCCCCCCCCCCCCCCCACCTCTCGCTCCCATTCTCCTCACTCTGGGGAGACACAGGTAGTGGTCCTTGATCTACCGCTGATGATATTTGATGCAACAGAAAATAAATTACCAGCAAAGCAACACACACTCGCAGTTAGATTATTAAAGCAAAGAAAGAAAGAAGTCTTTACTATGCATGTGAGTACAGGAATGGACTCACACTGGCTGTCGCTACTGGAGATATTTGCTCCATAAACACATCGATCTAGCAGAGTGTGTGTGTGTGTGTGTGTGTGTGTGTGTGTGTGTGTGTGTGTGTGTGTGTGTGTGTGTGTGTGTGTGTGTGTGTGTGTGTGTGTGTGTGTGTGTGTGTGTGTTCCCACACCTGTGGAGGTGTGGACATTTCGTAAAATGTGTCTATATGTCTTAAATGATCCTGATTTCCAGCTCCATAGTCTGACCACACAACAGTCGGAGAGTCGGAGAGAGAGTCTTTGATTCATGTCAATCTCGCATTGATATGACGTCACTCTAAAACGGTGGACCTTTCATTAGGACACGGCCGAGGCTGGGTACGAGCCAAGGGGGCTTCGAAGACGATACGAAACACAATACCACCACCATTACAATAAATGGTCGCGTTTTGCTTATGTAGGCCTTTTTCAAAAGCAACCAATGAAACACACCATATCTGTCGTGTGTTGACGCATATCTAGGCCAAAGTTAATTTAAGAAATAACCGTTGTGTTTGAAAAAGTCCAATGTCCTGCACGTTTTAATCCGCCCCGAAGCAAGGTGGATTAGCAGAAAACACACACACACACACACACACACACACACACACACACACACACACACACACACACACACACACACACACACACACACACACACACACACACACACACACACACACACACACACACACACACACACACACACACACACACACACACACACACACACACACACACACCAGAATGATTCACCTCCCAATTTGGTCCAGGTATTTTGCGCCAGTCCATGTGATTGGCGGCGCCTCACATAGAATCCGCTCCAATCAAAGTGATTGAGGGAGTGAAGGACTACTTATCGACACCTGCACTTTCTCCAGAAGAGCCAACCTCACACACAGACACATACGTATACCGACCACTGTTACTCGCCAAGGTGAGACAACAATGCGTAAAAATGCGTTTACGCGCTCTAGCGCTCTCTCTCCTCTGCATTACCAGTCCTCAACACCTTGTCACACAAACACACAAAACAACATCAATCCGATTAAAATACAACAGCATAAATTATCTACCGGTCATGAATTTGGATATGCGTGGGCATGTTTTCCAAATAGCAGCCCTCTATCCAACGGCATTTACATGAAACTCGAGTGCATTTCAAGTCGCCAACCTCAAAGCTACAAGTGCGCACTGCTCAGCCGATAAAACCCAACAACAGGAATGCGTGTGCATCTTTCCGCGGAGAAAAAAAAAGCCGCCCTTACCCAAGAAGTCGTCCACGTTCCAAGGCGACACTAGATTTTAGAAGAAATTGTCCATTGCAGCGTCCGCCTTCCCAATGTCCTCCTCGTGTTCCAGTCCGGTCCTGTGCAAGCCAAGTAGGACAGTTCTCCTCAGCGAGGACGGTTCTTCCTTGGCATGCTTTCCACAGGGAAACGGAAAGCGCCCACAACCAATCCGATCACCAAGCCAAACTAAAGGAACAAGAGTGGCTGGAGTCCGGTTTATCCTCTCTCGGCATGTGACGGTCTTTTTGGATCTGTCCTGGAGAGAGTGACCAACAATGTGCCTATGATCAGGCGACCGTTAAAAAGACGCTAAAGTGTAACACAATGCACGTGATGAATGCGATGTTGGTTGGGTGCGTTTAAAACCGGAGGTTCCGGCCGCAATACGGAGAATCACTTGACGGTGGTTCGCCGACAGTCGGTCCACGCTATGGGCCGTAGCTGGTTGGATAGGCCGGAGAGAGAGAGAGAGAGAGAGAGAGAGAGAGAGAGAGAGAGAGAGAGAGAGAGAGAGAGAGAGAGAGAGAGAGAGAGAGAGAGAGAGAGAGAGAGAGAGAGAGAGAGAGAGAGAGAGAGAGAGAGAGAGAGAGAGAGAGAGAGAGAGAGAGAGAGAGAGAGAGAGAGAGAGAGAGAGAGAGAGAGAGAGAGAGAGAGAGAGAGAGAGAGAGAGAGAGAGAGAGAGAGAGAGAGAGAGAGAGAGAGAGAGAGAGAGAGAGAGAGAGAGAGAGAGAGAGAGAGAGAGAGAATGTCTTCCGACTCCCTTCTCAAATAACAAGTTGAACGTGAGCAGGGTTTTCTTGACACACTGCGCCACCTAGAATGTGAGATTAAATCCCATTGTTCATAAAAGGAATTTAGTGGGAACACTTGTCCGTTTGACCGCCAACTGGCTTCCTGTGCAGAACAAGCCGTCTCTGCTCAGGTCACGGGGGCTCCTAAGCGTGTTGTATTACTAGAATATATGTCTATTAAGGCTGCAGTCGCTGCGATAACTCACCACTTTATCCAATTAAGTTAATGGTACCGTACTGGTTGATTAAGCAGGGGTTTGACACTATAGTACGGTGGCCGAGACGTGTCGAACGAACTGCATATCCAAAACGCGTTGCCAATTCGAAAATGCAAGCTCATTAAAGGTGTGCAACATTTCCGCATTAAAATATCAAAACACGACTAAACCTATGTTATATATTCTGTTTGCACTTATTATATCCAAATAGTTTCCAACAATGTTCAAACCCAGAGAAATGTGTAGTTACAGCTACTTGGCTGTAACCTACAGCTAGGCTTGTAGGTTGATCTACCAGCCTACTTTATCGATGGCAGTGACAATCAACAGTGTTGTGTAACAGCCTTCTGAACCAGTAAAACTCTTACCCCCGTTTCATTCCTTTCGTCCTGACCCCTGCGGGGCCTTTCTGTGTCAAACCTAAGCCAGGCGCGCATTGATTGGAGTGTTCCAATCAGCAGCTTTACTCCGTATTCCCATCGCAGGGGCGATCAATAACATGCTCCTCCCAACGGAGAGCGGAAACACACCCTCAACACATGCGTAGTTTGGCGTCACGGGGGGGACCGCCTTGGCGATACCATTCGGTCATTGAGTCGTTTCGCAGGCGAGGCTTTCAGTGAGTACAGACGGGCGTCAGTAAGGAGCAGCTCGGGGTTAGGGCATCTTGCATCCGGGATGGCTGCCGATACGGTGGACCAATAATCATACAATCACACTGTGAGTCAAACACCGTAGTCACTCTCCCCCCCCCCATGACGCCCTTAAACCTCATTTTAATGCAGGTCCGTGGCCCCTCGTCTCATCGTATTCCTCGCCGTACGTCACATGGGGCGTCACTTGTGCGCGAAACGACGAAGCTCGTGTGACACTCAGCGATTCAGCTAACAGCGGTAATAAAAACGCAGAATGGTTTTATGTTCATGCTCCCATCTCCATTATTTCCACATCCATTGAGCTGCTGCCCGAGGGAGCCGGTCCCCATTGTCCCCATTGAAGGGCCCCTGTGAAGCCCCGGCCCCCCCCCCCCCCCCCCCCAGGTGTGACGCTGATTAGCCATTACAAGCCCTTTCAAAATCGACACTGTGACATCACAAGTGGGAGTTTCCCAACCAGACGTTTAACAGATTGACCCGATCTACCCGGTGGACTGTACCAACTGGTAGGCTGTCCGGCTGATCCTTCCGTCATACATCCGGGTCGACACTTCCACTTGTGATGTCACAAAAACGGGCTGATTTTGTAATGGCTTGTAAACGCTATTGGCTGATTTAACGCCACACCTGCGGGGCAAAATAGTGGCCCTTGAAACAAAAAACGTCAGTAAGAAATGTCCCCGATTTTGGGATTCTTCCTCTTTTGTACCGATCTAACCAGCATGGCCGCAAGACATTTGTTCGTTGGTTCCTCTAATTCTTGATAAATATTACATTAGCATCCTCTCATCCTACGCTCTCAAAGCTGAGTGCTTGCAAGGCGCGTCGACAAGTATGGATCCACTAACTAGGCCTGAAGGAAGGAGAGGAGAGTCATGTTGCTCTCCTGGCACCCATCCATCCATGTTTAATTACCTACTGTATAGACTCTTCAACTGGAGACCCGTAGGGCTGCGTTCACATCCTTATTCCCTCACACTCATCCACTCATTTTTGATTGAGACAACTGAGCAGCTTTTAAAGGGGACGTCTACTGTTGATGATCTGGACCAATCACAACCTTCAAAGGGGAGACAAGCACATTTGTCACTCAAAAATAAAGCCATCAAAGGACAATTGGAACTCAAACCAAGAAGTTACTCTTAAGGTTCTCCAAGTCAGCCATTTTGTTGTGTGGGGTTGGGGGGGGGGTTCTGGAAAGGATTTCATATTTTGGTATTCTACTCAGTGTTTTATGGTAGTGTTCACTGCCATTTCTTGCGGTTATGTCCCTCCTATTCGGTGAGACCATTTCATGCGCAAAACCACGCAGCAGGAATTGGAACTGGGAACCTCCAGATTGGAAGTCAGGCTATGCCTAATGGCGGCCATTTTGGAGTTCTTAAGGAACGGGCGGGATGTACCGCTGCTTCAGACGCTTGTAGGCATCCCTACGATCCTTCTGTCGCATGCTTTTATTTCTTTTTCCTAAATGTTTTGTTGTTCTTTGTTTTGGTGGGCCGGGAGTTTAGGGCTGGCGGCGATTTGTCACAGATGTCAAATATGCAGAGCTTGTAAATCTGCTTCAAAGTGTAATAAATGGATGGGAAAACACACCAGTGTGAGTCGATTTACTGAAGAAATCCAGCTCTGTCTCTCTCTCTGTCTCGTGTTCTCTCTCTCTCTCTCGTGTTCTCTCTCTCTCTCTCTCTCTCTCTCTCTCTCTCTCTCTCTCTCTCTCTCTCTCTCTCTCTCTCTCTCTCTCTCTCTCTCTCTCTCTCTCTCTCTCTCTCTCTCTCTCTCTCTCTCTCTCTCTCTCTCTCTCTCTCTCTCTCTCTCTCTCTCTCCTTTCTTACCGTCTCTCTCGCCCCATCTCTTTTCTCTCCCTCTTTCTCCGTCTCACACTCTCTCCATCATCTCAGTTGTTCTGTTGGTGTTGGCGGCAGAGAGGGGGAGCGAGGGATGGAAAGAGAGAGAGAGAGAGAGAAAGAGAGAGAAAGATGGAGAGGAATGTGGAAGAGTAGGGTAATAAACCAGTGGGGAGGGAAAAATGGGAAAGACTTCGTAAACATAGAGGCTAAAAAAAGGAGTGAATGCAGGGTTTATGATGGTAGTGTGAAAGAAGACTGCCAGGTCCATAAAGGTAGATTTACATAACAAGAGATATAGACACAGTCAGACAGACAGCGATACATAGCGACAGACAGGCCCATAAAAGGTATATATATATATATATATATATAGCTGGAGATATAGACACAGTCAGACAGACAGAGATATATATAGACAGACAGGTTCATTAAGGTATATATATATATATATATAGAACAAGAGATATAGACACAGTCAGACAGAAAGAGATAGAGACAGACAGGTCCATAAAGGTATATATATATATATAGCTAGAGATATAGACACAAAAAGACAGACAGAGATACGTAGAGACAGACAGATATATAGATGGCTACAGAAATAGAGATAGATATAGAAGATAGATAGAACAATATGTAGACAGGAAGGTAGAGATAGAGAAGTAGATCAATAAAAATAGAAAGACATAGGTGGAGGTAGACAGAGGAAGAGGGACAGACACTGACTTCTTTCCTTGTCCGTCAGTCTGATTCTCTAAGACAGAGCAACATTGCATTGTATTTCAGTGTTAACCACGAAAGGGCTTTGTGCTTTCAGGTTATTCAAGTTCAAAGTCAATGTTTGCCTTCCTTGTGATTTAAGTGGGTGCACTTCAATAAGCCAAGCCAAGCCTTAACACCCAAACACACATCTCCTTCAGTAATAGATTCCCCTTGCCTCGCTACGAAGGCTAGCGACCACGCTGCTAGCCTGCTACCGTTTACATTTACCGTTCAGCAGACGCTTTCATCCAAAGCGACTGAGAATTCATTTCTGATGCACATCATTAAAGAGGAGGTGTGTGTGTGTGGGGGGGGGGGGGGGGGGGGGAGTGCCTACAGGTAGGCCGTAGGCAGGTTCTAACCCACAACCCTACGCCTGGGAACCAAACGCCCTCCTGTTTTACCACCAATGCTAAGGGGCTCGGCCATTTTCCTCACATACACACGATCAGCATGGTCGCCGCTGGTCGGCGGCGGACAGGAAATCCATTTGGTTCCAGGAGAGCGAGCCCTTCCGGCTTATCCACAAGCTGGGCCGCCGTCCTACTCCTCTTCCTCCTCCTCCTCCTCCTCCTCCTCCTCCTCCTCCTCCTTCGAGGTCACAGGTCACCGCCCGGCCGCATGGGCTGAAATATTAAAGCGGTATGTCACCGTGCCGCCAACGCCGCATAATACGCCTCATTTACCTTCAAATGCTGGTCGGGGGGGGGGGGGGGGGTATATCGGTAACCACGGCAATATCGGTTGCCGTGGTTACCCTGGAGTTCAATTCTCCGTGTACTACTGAGAGGACATATGGGTTATGTGCGTTTATGTGGGGGGTGGTCAGGCCCGTACGATGTCAAACGAGCTCGGTCGTACCATGTTCACGGGGAAGAGAGTTGATGATGATTTTTTGGCAGCTAGGGTGTGGACGGTGGGTCTGCGATTGGGCTTTACGACACGGATCCAAACGATAAAAAATAAAGAAAGAAAACGGTTAAGACGATGACACGGTGAGTCTCCAGACATTAAGTTGTATTAGCATACATATTGAAAAACAGCCAGACGGTCCACGTAAGGGGCTGATGATCGGTTGTGCGTTTTCCCACCAGTCCTCATTTGTGAAAAACGAGGACGGGGCATGTGGACACATGCACCAGACCTGAACTGAAGCGTCCTCTAAAAAAAACTCACTGCTTGAGTTGAGAACAAAGACTGTGATGGTACCTGGACCTGCATTTAAATTACCCCTATTCTATCTCCTAGGTCCTTCCAAATACAGTTCCGTACAAATACAGGTGCTTAGAAATACAGATCTTTACAGCTCCATGTCCTTAAAAATACAGATCCTTAGAAATACAGATCCTTAGAAATACAGGTGCTTAGAAAGACAGGTCCTTATAGCTACAGGTCCTTACAAGTACAGATCCCTACAAATACATGTCCTCACAACTAAATGTCCTTACAGCTTCCGGTCCGTACAGCGTTTGACTTATGTCGAATGCCTCAACAATGATGGCTGTCCCTTTGCATTCACAAAAAAACCCCTCTGTGGCCCTCTACCAGGCTGAGCGAGCCTTGACAGACATGGTCGACAACATAAACACACGTTGAGGAGTGACAAGTGTCCTCCGGGGCCGAACCTCACTCCCGAAGCCTCAACAGCGTTCTCCCCGCCGACCCAAAGGGTTCTGAAGTTGTTAAGCTTGACGGTTAGAGCGTCTTGCACTCAGGAGGTTACCGCTTTCGACGCCTCGTTGCGTTGGGGCGCTTTGGGGGGGGGGGGGGGGTGGGGGGGGCGCACACATTAAACAGACACGAAGCCAGCCTGATGTGAAGACATTAGTATCACGTCAGATCGTCATGTCGTGTCATCGTATCAGGTCGAGTGCTGCCGGCGTAACATTGATCACGGTGTTTCTTTTAAGCGCCAACACTGACGTGGAACCCTGCCGTCAGCGCCAGCCTTGACCTCCGACCCCACGGCCGGGATAGCCAGGGGCGGGATTCAGTCAGCTCGTGTGTTTAAAGCCCTCGTCACTTAAGCGATGTTTAAAACACCTTTATTATATTGATTATGTTGTTCCCACAGTGAGGATGATAATCATGGCTAATCAGTGCTAGGAGAAGAGCAAAACCATGACGGCTATCAGAGCCAGCTCCTTAACATTTAACACCTTTTTTTTTTACGAATATTAAGTCAATTAGCAGATGGTTTTAACTAAAGCGACTGACACTGAGTTCAGATACATGTCATGAAGGAGCAGGTAGGTGTTGGTTCAGTGGTTCCCAACCCTTGACTTTAGGAGTACCACTAAACCTTTTCGCGGACCACCACATATGCAAACGATAAAAATGAGATAAGTACGTCGAACACCATGGCCACTAGACTACACGGTTCCTATAACTAGGGATTTTCATTGAGAATAATTTTGCGACTGCCAACTGAGAATTTTCGGCCAACCGGTTATCATCATAGTTATGACCCGACATATGGCGGAGGAGGTCGGCCATCTTGTGAAGGTCGGGCTGGAACATCCTGAGGTGAGTGTTGGATCTTAGTCGGTATGTTTCCCTCCGCACCTGCTCATTCCCGGTGTTTCCGCCCGACAGACACCAAATGATCTACAGAATGGACCCAGCCGACTGATTCATCAACAGCTGTTGTCATCGAGGCTGGAATTGACTCCCCCTCTCCGAGCGTCGCTGAACGACTCAGCAAACAGATTCATAATGCCATTGTTCTGCATAACCTTGCATACATTTTGTACGACGGCTTGATGTGACGTTGTCTTTCATTGTTTTATTCTAGTCTCTTATTTGTTTATTGATTATTTTGATCTTCTTATTCAAAGGTGCTACATAAATACAACTATATATTAATATAATATTTACTGTGGGTGCAAATTAGAACCAGGTACTTTTCCTTTGGGCATTATGTTCGCGAGGTTAGAAGCTGGTTAGTAGTGGTGCAAGTCTGGCCCTGCGAATCTGCTGTTTGATGGCTCGTTTTCGTGTTCGCTGAGCATTACTCGACTCTTGTGACTATACAGTCCTGTCCTGGATAAAATAGATTGTAATTGAGGCTAGGATAACGACAGGCCATCATATGCTAATGACTTGATAATGGAAATGATATTTTCTGCCAATGGGGGTGAGGAGGAAAAGGGTGATTTGGTGTGGGGGTGAAATTGAAGACATTTCTATGGCAGTAATCCCTGGAGATGCCATCGTATAGTGATATAAATTATATAAAAGCACATTTGTCCCAAGGGATAATGATCACCAAACCATTACCATAATGTTAAACAACAGACTGTTCACATTGCTGCCGTCTGGTAGCAAGCATCCAAGTATACGGACTACCAGACTCACAAACCTTCTCCCAGGCCGTCAGGCTTCTCCACCAGCCTGAGTGAACCTCAGTGATGACATTGATCACCCCAATGTATGCTCTATCACTTCCTATGGACACTCAATGTACATGACCACAATAAAAATATTCATATACTGAATACTCGTATTCCCATGTCCATATTCCCCATCCTTACAGGCTCTGGAAATGCTGCTAGTGTTTGTTTTTTTACTGTTATGCATATTTCTGTAATTTTTTTCAATTTCATTTGCTTTTCTTTTGCTTATTGTTTAGCCCTTATTGATGACTCTTAATATTTTTTTGTCTATGCCTACTACGTAGTGGTTGCTGGCATGTCCTTGTTCATGTTCAGAATGATCCTGTGTGATACTGTGCATTTGATCAATAAAACACCTTGACTTTGACGTTCAGAACATCTGCCTGTAAACCACACAAACACCAGCTCACAAAGTCGGGCAGGCTGAAAATGCAACGCCACCTTATATGTGCGAATAGAAAAAACAAAAAGATAAAACACGGTAAGACCACAAAACAGACAGGCCTCGCAAACCATAGGACGTGTCTTCAGCGGACAGAACTGGGACTCATCTCAAAGACTTTGAGAGGCATGTGTGCATGTGTGTGTGTGTGTGTGTGTGTGTGTGTGTGTGTGTGTGTGTGTGTGTGTGTGTGTGTGTGTGTGTGTGTGTGTGTGTGTGCAATATTTAACCCCTGGGGTCTCCCAGGGTGTTTGATGCGAGCGTGAGACCACGTGGCGAGAGCTGTCCGCCGTCTACACACCGCGCGCGCGTGTGTGTGTGTGTGTGTGTGTGTGTGAGAGAACAGCAGAGCACTGTGAATACATGCATGATGGAGGACCGGCCATGTGACAGGATAACACAAGGGGGGGGGGCTTCGGACCACCAACGGCCGGGCCCCTTGGAGGTTCTGCTCTGGATTCTGCGGGGGGAGGGGGGGGGGGGGGTGACAGGAGAGGAAAGGAAGTGTGAAAGAGAGAGAGGGTGAGAGAGACGGAGAGAGAGAGAGATGGAGAGAGAGATGAAAGGGGGTAGGGGGAAGAAAGATGGGGGGAAAGAGTGGGGAGGGAGAGAGAGAGATATGGGGGGGGGACATGGCGGGATAGAGAGAGAGAAAGAGCAAGAGAAAGAGAGAGAGGGAGAGGAAGAGGATGGAGAGGGGGGAGAAAGAGGGAGAGAGAGGAGGATGGAGAGAGAGACACGTAGAAGGCCATAGACAGTGAGCAAGAGAGAGAGAGAGAGATGGAATGGATGAAAAATGTAAAAGGACCCACAGATGTCACATTATGTAAAGCTGATGGTTAATGGCGGTCCCTCTCTCTCTTTGTCTTGTTTCTGCTTTATCCATCACTCTTCCTGTCATCCCTCCCTCGTTGCGTTCTTCCTCTCATTCTCTCTGAATAGGGAAATGAGTATGTATGTATTGGACTTGATCTATCAAAGCCTTTTAATCGAGGGCCATATGACACGATATTCTACACACATACACAGCATAGATTGTAGATTTAGATTCCTAATAAGACTAACAACCCTACAAACTTTCTAAATGTGTTTTAATCTACCATTATTATTATCTGTTGTAATGTATTCCAGGTCATTTAACGTGGCAGAATAGCAGACAATTTGAATTCACAACACAGGTTTGTGGTCTCTCTGAATAGTTTCTTCTACAATTCATAAGCTAAGCTCTTGAGAAACGTATCCAAACAAACAAAGGTGCTTCTGAATCAAAAGGAGACTATGTGGAAAGTTCCAGAGCAACATTCTGTAACTGCCAGCAAACATTGATTAACTATGTTCTTTCACAGAAAGTTTTGGAGTACAACAACCGAATTTTCGGGTTACAGAACGTTCCGGAACATTATCCTCAATGTTCCGTGTCGGGTTCTTCGGAACACAGTCTGAGTTCTTACTGGAAATGCATAGAGGGGGTGGTGATTCCGTTGAGAGGTATTTCCACCGCAATAGAAACATACGAACAGGACGGATATATAGTTTGGGTAGCACACACACACACACACACACACACACACAGATGTGTACTGGCAAAGGCTAGCATCGACTATAACTAACTATGTGTACGTTAATATGCACACATATGCTCTGAAATATGTAATGTGATGGATGTAGTTGATACTGTATTCTGAGAAAGATGTACGGAATAGAGGGAGATGCGTTTAACTTGGCTGGGGCAACCACCAGAAAGATACATATTTGGCGTAGTCTTATGAAGGAACAAATACAGGTTTTGGTGGCATAACTGAACTCCTCTAATGGGGCTGTTCATTCATTTGGATGAAATTTGAAGGCAGGAGTCTGCTGGTGCGTTTCACTATTTTAATCATCTCGGGCTTTGACGACACAACCAACTGGGACCTTCAAATTAAACCAATTACCTTTGACCTACATACTCCAACCAGCCAATCAGCAGCAAGTGGCTCGTTAATGAATGAATGAATTAATGTTCTCAATAAAGGAGTGAAGGATGAGCCCTCCAACAATAAAATAATAAACAATATTGAGATGGTATCTTAGGAAATTATCCATCTACAGTATCTGTCTATCTCCATCTATCCATCTCTCCTTCTCCATCCATCATCTCTCTTTCTCTTCATCCATCCATCCATCCATCTCTCTACCTCTATCCATCTGTCCATCTCTCTCTCTCTCTCTCTCCCTCCATTTATCCACAGTAAGCCCACCAGCCCGGCTAACAGACGACAAGAAAGGCAGGGGTCAGGGGTAACTGATGTCCTTGATGACGACCTGCTCCTCTGCAGAAAACCCGCTAACACACACACACATGCACACACGCATACAAAAAGACACACACACACACGCACACACGCATACAAAAACACACACACACACACACGCACGGATACAAAAACACATACACACACACACACACACACATACAAAAACACATACAAAAACACAAACACACACACACACACACACACACACACACCTCATCTTAGTTGTAAAGTATTTTCAGGACAGCATTAAAAGACAGACCGAGAGATGGACTGATGGGGGGACAGACAAACAGGGTCTTGGGTTGTATTGTGTTCATTATATTTCTTGTTCGTGTTCACTGATGTAATTACAAATCTGTTCCACTGTTCGAAGTTCACACAAACACACACATGCATACAAAAACACACAAAAACACATACACACACACATACACAACCACATACACACACACACACACACACACACACACACACACACACACACACACACACACACACACACACACATACATATAGGCAAATATACACACACACACACACACACAACTTGAGGAGCGAGAGTGAAGGGGGATGACTAACATTGTGGGGGGTTTCCTCTCAAATAGAACACGTCTCATCCTGTTATAGAACATCTCATTGCTCTTCATGTTCTTAGAATATTCCCTCTTTTCTTGTCTTTCACGTTCTTCCCCTTTTTCTCTTCATTTCTCTACCTTTTATCTCCATCTCTCCTTGTTCCCCTGTCGTTTCCTGTCTGTTTCTATGTTCCTCCATCTCATCTCTCTATTCCCCTGTCTCTCTCCACCTCTCCCTCCCTATCTCCCTCTCTCTACCTCCCTGTCTCTCTCCCTCTACCTCTCTAAATCTTTCTCTATCTCTCTCTCTCTACCTCCCAGCCTCTCTTTCTCCCCCTTTCTAATGCCCCCTCTCTCTGTCTCTCGACCCCTTCCTCGCTTCAACTTTACCTCTCTCCCTCTCCTTGTCTCTCTACCTCGACCCCCGCTCTCCATCTCTCCTTGTCCCCCTCTCTCTCCTATGTCTCTCTCCTTCCCTCTCCATCCCTCCCTTTCGCTAGCTCTCTCCCCCTCCCCCCCCCCCTCTCATCATTTGAAAGGTAGCCTTAGGCTAATTAGCTGCCGTGGGCTCCTATACCGTGGTGCATCAGAGGAGGAAGGGGCGAAGAGGGTGGAGGGAGAGAGGAGGAGGAGGAGGGGCTGGACATGTCTAAACATAGACCTGGAGATGATCTGCTCAGGAGTGGGGGGGGGGGGGGGGTGTACTTGCCCAAATGCCAGCGGAGGTCAATTTAGCCGCGAGACGGCGACGTTAGTGGCGGCGGCGGCAACGAGCTGGGCTAATGACAGCAGGGCTAGCCGTCGCGGCGCACAGGGCAAATTGCTTTTTGCACTCCGCCATGGCAGAAGTGAATTAGACACCATTAGCTTAGCTTAGACACGCTGCGGTTAACAAGCCTCGTAGACGTCATGGTATAGCGGCTTCCGCTGGTCGTTAGGGGACTGTTTCGCGGAGCCAAGGTGGCGGAAGACATAGAAGAGTCCTTTAGGTTTTCAACAAACGTTATACCGATGTCTCTTTCCGTACTCGTACGAAGGCAACAACACGAGCGGAAAATATAAGACGTTGCATCGGAAATGTAAAAAGTGTTAACACTAACAAAAACCGTTTTTTTTCTTCTATTTGGCATTATTCAGAATTCTAAAATCATGTTCATTTTTTGTTGTCTTATTTGATGGATCATGTAGGAGGTGACTATGGTCTGAGCGTGTCTTAAACTGCAAAACAGCAAACTAAACAGCAACGCAGCGGTTCCTTGACCTTTGACCTGCATTACCAGCCTGCGGATTGGATCTTTACGGCAAGGCCAGGTTGCGTACACACACACACACACACACACACACACACACTCTTACACACAGTCAAAGGCATGCATACACATTCAAGACGCACGCACATAACTTAAGAAAGAACCATACACACATTGCACACACTTGCTGACAAGCACACACACACAGACACAGACACACACACAGACACAGGTTTATACTGACACACCCACACAAAAATCTACTACACCCACCATGAACCTACTGGCTTGGATAAGTATACATTACTCACAGAGACACACACACACACACACACACACACACACACACACACACACACACACACACACACACACACACACACACACACACACACACACACACACACACACACACACACACACACACACACACACTCGTATATGATGTCTGTATGTGCAGATGGTTTTTAGCGCTAGTTTCCAGGTCACAGTTTATATTAGTTTCTAACAGGAAGGGGAGAGGGGCATTAAACGCAACATAGAAACTGTGGAATTCTAAAAACCCAGACGTTCACAGAAGTTCATAAAAGTTGAAAGAGTTGTAAAAACGGTATCCGTGGTCACTATTAACTCACTATCTACCCACTGTAAATTCACTATTAACCCACAATCTAGTCAATGTACCCTGCATTACCCACTGGACAGGATATATGACTATATATCCATTTAAGTATAAATTCTATTATGTATCACGACAAGCCCTTAAGTTACTCTTATTATCAATATTAAAATAAACATCATCGCTCCATTCATTGATTCATATTTTAAACACTCATACAATGTATGTCTGCAGTGCTATGTTCATTCATTAGTTTTACATTTCTCTTTGAAATGATTGTCTTTCATTGTCTTTTGTACATCGTCCTTCAAATGCACTGCAAATGGCCTTTGTGTTTCAGGGGTGCTATTGAATGAAGAAGTACCTGGCCTTAGCCCGAACACTGTCATGTCTGTGGCCTTATCAGCTCCTGAATAGAACCAGGAGATGAATGTTTACACGCAGCTCGTCTAGTAATTAGCGGAAACATCTACAGCTATGTGGCTTCCTGTGACATCACCTCTGGTTCCATCTCGCTAACCGAAGTCATTAACGACATCGGGAAATGGAGGTGCATGTTCTCATCTTGTTAGCACATAATTAGTCACTTTTTCCAAGAAAGTAAACCAGAAAATGGTGATGTCTATGACTTCTTTTACATCTACGCATGCACAATTATTTATGCAATTTAGATTCCATTCAGCAAAACTTCTTCTATAGCTTAAAACAAGTTTGTGTGGACGTTTCAATTGATAGTTTATTTATAAAAACAAAATTTCTACAAATACACCTAGGGCATGTTAACTTTAAGTTAAAGGCCTCAACTTTCAAGACAAGAACACAACTGTGTGATGCAGTCAGACAGGAAACAGAGCAGTAAGACAGGAAACAGAGCGGTAAGACAGGAAACAGAGCCGTGAGACAGGAAACAGAGCCGTGAGACAGGAAACAGAGCCGTGAGACAGGAAACCGCAGTAAGACAGCAAAGAGTGAAGACTAGCTTGGATGACAACCAAACAGAACCCATGGAGGCTGACCGTTGGCCAGAGCGTTCTGCCTTTGCTCCCTCCAAGGTCCACACATTGGAAAGAAAAGGTCAACACTGTAAAGTTGTGTTTTTGTTCTCTTTACGGCCTGGTGTCTTGTTGCCAGTACCGCCGGGTGGGCAGACCTGCTGCTGTGGACCAGTTCATCATTTATACCAGCGTCCACTAAAGACGACGCGGTGGCCGAGCTCGTCCCAAAAAAAGACGGAACAGCGTTGCGCTGCACGGACCCAGAAGTCCGTGTCTTTCCCGCGGCGCTGTGTGGAGGACGTGGCCCGAGACTTGGGCGAGGACGAAGCGAGAGGGAACGTTGGGTGTGGAAAAAAGAGGGATGGAACCTCGCCGGAAAAAAACCCCACGGAGGGAAGGGGTAGAGAGGGGGATCTACGAGGGGTTGAAGAAATGTTGACAGCATAAGAGATGGAGAGAGAGAGAGACACTGACAGACACACAGTGACATCAATCCAGAGAGAGCGATAGAAAAAGATGGAAAAACAGAGGTCATTCATTAGCTGACAGCCCATCCTGTGTGTGTGAGCACATGGTCTTCAGTGTTTTCTTCTACCTTATGAATCAGCGCCGGAGTGTGTGAGGTGTCAGAGAGGTGGGTGCTCTCCGCGGTCCGCCTCAGCTCTCTGGGTGAAGGGTGTCCACGTCCCCACCAGGTGGGGTGGGGACCACCCGTGGAGGTACCTTTGGTCCTAGGATCCACCCCCAAATAATTAGTGCGCTAAAGTACACAATACGTGCTCATTGCCATGTTGAAGAGGGGACATAATTAACATGTCTCTGTGTGTGTGTTTTATCAATACAGCATTCACCTTTTCATTCTTCAAACAAATGAATGATCGAATGAAAAGGACTTGGCGTGAAGGCATGCATCTACAGTGAAAAAGGTGTTGGTCAATATGTTAATTGGACAGACTTGGTCCCTTGCACAGCCCACTTAAGGGTCGCAACCCACAGTTTGAAAGCCACCGATGTCATGGTTATTGTACACATCATCCAGTGAATATTGAATTGATATTATACAGTGACAAATAAACCGGAAAGGAAGCTGGAACGGTTAACTTTCAAAGGATCTTCCAAGAACCTCACTAGCAGACAGTCTTCAGTGAGCCTTGAAGTTGAGAATTCAAGGACCTTACAAGTCCCCCTATTCTTTCCACTCCTTTCTATTCCGTTCTGCATGTCCTTTCAGCCCTCCATTGATCTGTAATCCAGCCCTCTCATGCACACCACTGTAGGCTCCAACCAAATGCCCCGACAGCAATTAACCATAAACAAAAGCGACTAATTGTTTTCCAATTGGTGGATAATTGCTTTAAAAAATAAAACCCTTTGTCTGTATTGATGTCGGAGTTTCAAACGTTGGTTGCGTTCAAATTGGATCAGATTAGCGTGTGTTATGTCAGCCCAGAGTTGAGACTAAAGTTCCTCTTCCTAGTATCAGTTATGCTCCTCTCCTTCTTCTGGAATCTTCCTCTGGGTTCAGAGCCACTTGGTTGAAGAGTTTGAACAAGCAGGATAAGTTCCAGTCATCTTGACACGGCACAGACGGAACAGAAAGTGCTGCGCTTCATGCAGCTCAACCAGAGGCGCCACACGGCTTCAAACACTTGTTGTCATGTTTTCCAACCTGGTGATTCTGTTTGGAACACGCCCCGGTGGGATGTCATTTTAAAGCGGTTACTCTCACCCGCTCTTCCTAAGTCTCCAGATGCTCTACTTGGTTGACATTGTATCCCCTGATCCAATTTGTGAGTAAATATGCAAGTTTCACATTTCAGTTTCACATTTGTTATACTCTTGACCAACCCGTAAAATAGTACTTGCTTTATGGGCGAATGTCTAAAAAGCAATTCGGACACGCTGCTATATCTTCAGTCCAAAGCCGCTTCAGGCTGCTTCTCTAGCTTTACTACGTATATCTCCGACCGTGGGTTGAATGGCGGTGAAGGAGGAAATTCTCGAGGACTAGGCCGCAAGCAAGAGCTGAATCGCTATAGGAGTACAATGGGAATGCACCCCGAGAGTTGGGGCTGCTTTGTTCGCTAGCTGCTAACATTTACATTCAGTTGGCGAAAAGCCTCCGCTGTGCCTCTGGTTATATATTCTTACCGTTATTGCTTCAAAAGGGGAGGGAAACCAATATGGCTCCTTCCTCTAAGAACTATTGACTCTTGCCTCTCTCTGGCGGGAGCAGTTTAATACTCAGTTCTTTATTAACAATTCCAGACAACGTTTTCACCCCTACAACTGTATTAGTTCTGACTTCCCTTCAAGAAACGACTGAAAAATTATTTCAGTATTGTGAATGACAACTACTCAATCATTTTGGGGCAGACAAGGTCCTGGTGGGAGTCTGTAGAGTCTCTAAAGTGACACTCTAGTGACCCTCAAAATAAGCATTCATAAGACGATGATGAATTGCTGTCTGGTGTGAGAAAATGAACAACACTTAAAGAACACGTCAATACATTCATGCGTTGTCACAGAAACATCCTGTGATTACAAAAGGAACGGTCCTACCCTGTCCTCCACAGAGATCGAGTCAGCAGCTGTATATCCCAGGCTAATCCTAATCTACTGGTGGCTTCCTACCAGGTGTGATGTTGATTAGCCATCACAAGCCATTTCAGCGTTTACCCTGCAGTGACATCACACGTGGGAGTGTCCTTCCAGGACACTCCCCCTAGTGTCCTAGACACTAGTGGTGTCCACAACACTAGTGATGTCACTATCAACACAATCCACAGCTTTAAAACACCGGCAGTTAGAGTTTGAATAGCTGGAATGATGGCGAAAAAGGTGGACAACTGGATGTACGGATGGATTGTTTTCACAGGATTGATGGATGGAACAGATTAATAATAGATGAATTCATTAACACAACGATGAAAGGATGGGACAGCTGGCTTTCATGTCACTGCCATATACTTGGCCCATATATCCCTCTCTGGCACCCATAGTTATCTGGAATATCTCCCTGACCGTCCACACCTGCAGTAAGCCGATAGCTGGAACACCCCCGTCCTCTCCCTGCCAGGAACCTAAGCCCTCCAGAGCGCTGGACTGACGGATACTACAGACCGACCAGGGGGGGCCCTAGGTGGCCCCTAGGTGGCCCCTAGTCCAGGTCAGCTGGTCTTCAGGGGCCTCAATACCTCATGTTCCCGTGGTCACAGAGAGTGGTGTGTGTGTGTGTACCGTGGCGTCCGGTCAAAGTGTGGCCCCGGGGCCCTGGGTCTGAAGCCAGCTGTCACTATGTCACGCGACTCCACTCTCGTTAGCGTCAGGGAAACGTAGCTGTCGGGGGGGGGGGGGTCGTTATTTATACATGAACTGTCAGACGTAGTGCCTCACAGGAGGGTAGAGGGGGGGGGGGGTTATTAGACATGTGCAGAAAGACAGTGGGTGAGAGGGACAGAGAGAGAGAGAGAGAGAGAGAGAGAGAGAGAGAGAGAGAGAGAGAGAGAGAGAGAGAGAGAGAGAGGGACGGAGAGAGAGAGAGAGAAGTACGGAGAGAGAGAGAGAGAGAGAGAGAGAGACAGAGAGACAGAGAGACAAAGAGACAGAGACAGAAAGATATTGGGGGTCTGTAGGCTAGGGGCACAACATACTGATTAAGTTGACACTTGGATAGAAGACGATGATGAGGATGATGATGATGATGATGATGATGATGATGATGATGATGATGATGATGATGTTGTTGTTGACGACGACCATGTCTGGCCCTGACTCAGAGGTCAATGTTCTACGACTCCACTGATAAAATCCTGATCATAATAATAAAAACAATCACTAATATCATCATCATCTTCATCAATGTGATGCTGATGCTGTGTCGCCAAGACAACGCTGAGTGGCTCCGTGGGGCTTTCTACCATAGGGGAGGTGATAAGATGCATGCTCGGAATACGAGAAGGTGGGAATCCTCACATAAACCAAGATGAACTTCAAGGCCATGGAAAACATCAGAGTGCATCATCTCGTTTGTGTTTGTGTGTGTGTGTGTGTGTGTGTGTGTGTGTGTGTGTGTGTGTGTGTGTGTGTGTGTGTGTGTGTGTGTGTGTGTGTGTGTGTGTGTGTGTGTGTGTGTGACAGTATCTAACGCACTGTTGAGTTCAAACAGGAAGATTCTGTGTCATGCTGTGTCTTCTCCTGTCTGCGGGCACTGCATTTCATTCCCTCCCAAGAATAACTCTCCTTTCTCTAACACTGCCTGTCTCCGTGTCTGTGTCTTTGAGTCTCTGCTTCTCCAACTCTGTCTTTGCCTCTCTTGACAGTCTGTCTCTCCGTCTTCTCTTTCCAGCCTGCCATTCCATCAATCAATCAATCAATGAATAAAAGCACATCAATCAATCCAAACCACCACCAGTCCCTCTACACCACAACCCACACATGCAATCCTTTTTCCACAAGGTTGGAAAAATAGACAAAAACAGAAAAAACAGAAAAGAGACAGTGTGCGTATGTGTGTGTGTGTGTGTGTGTGTGTGTGTGTGTGTGTGTGTGTGTGTGTGTGTGTGTGTATGCGTGACACATCGCACACACAGCCAGCCCACTGTTGTCTCTTGACCGGAAGCTAGTGGCCTAGTTTCTCCAGAGGAAGTAATGTCGTCTGACAGAGCTAGAAATGAAAACGCACTACGGTAGTGGTGGAGGAACCAAGGACCCAGGCCTTCCCCTGGCAGGCAGGGACTCTATCTAGGAAACTTTAAACCACTTTTGACAAAAGTCAAAAGTAGCAGCGGGAGAGATTTTTCAGCTAGGGGAGTCCGCACGTTCAGATGTACACACATAGCGTAGTAGCATAGACCAGAGTTAGTTTCAATTAGTTTGTGTTTGTTAGTGAGCTCAGAAGTGAGTCAGCAATTATTTTCCTTTTATTAACACCATGAATAAAAAAGAATGACACCAACCAGCACCATTTCCAGGTAAATGGTTTAGGATGACGATTCTGCTGTCTAGGACTTTTTCGAAAAACTACATTTGAGGACGAGGGTTTTCAGTGACTGTTAGTCATCCCATTGGACATTAAGAGTTCTGTGGACAGGAAGGTCTAGACTAACAAGGCCAGAGCTGGACCTAGACTCACAACGTGTGTATTTACACTTTCTCTGCTCCGAGAAGAAGCCAACTGTGGCTCTGGTGGAAGTCCTTGGTTGATTGCGTATTCATTTATTTATAAGTGGCATGCCTTCCATTACTCGTGTTACAAGGTGTTTTGGTAGTCTGTGCTTATAACTCCACAGAGCTTTTTAGGAAATCGTTTTGTGCCTTCCGCTGTTAAAATTGCCAACGCTTGAATTGTATTCTTGTAGACTCTGGTAGCCCTGTTGTTTGTAATGGTGTCTCACTGCTTTAACTGTGACATCAAATGTCTGATCACAGTGTTTATCTTGTATATGGTGTGCACTGAGCAAGGATGATGCCCTCTTGGATTGTGTTGTCATGTACACATCTCTGTGAGGTTGTGAGCATGGGTGACCCCCCCCCCCCCCCCCCCCATTTTCTCCCTTGGGGATAAATAAAGTCGATCTAATCAGTATTGTACTGTATTTTTTCAGCAGTTCTTTCAATGCCTTTTTTTCACAAATCTGTCACATCTGTTTCAACATGAATCCATGAAGTTTTCCTAGATTAATTGTCCATGTTTTGTTTTAACATTGTAAATTATAAGAATTCCTTCATTTATATCGAGCAAGTGGTTCTCAGACAACGTTCCTTTACCCCCTGTACGCTATCAAAACTAAAAAAGAAAAGCTTAAAGCAAATATCTCACCAGACATTACATCTCACCTGGTCATCGCGGTTCGCCTCTTCTCCCACTTCCTCTTCCATCATCTTCCATGTGAACACAGAGTGAATGTCTTTTTTTCAGAATTCCATTTGCCACAGCTGTCGGCCCTTTGAATCTCTCTATCCCTTCGGGCATCTGCAATCACTTTCTTTCTGTTTCTCTCCTCTCCTTTCTTCGATTTTCCTTCCCCTGTCAAGGTCTGGATCTATGACAAATTGTCCCCTGACTTCACCCTCTCACTTACTGTCTGTCAATCCATCAATGCCTGCCTCTGACTCTCTCTTTCCATCTTCTGTTTCACTGTCTCTCCATTTATCTCTTGCTGTTTCCATTTCTCTCGCTCTCGCTCTCTCTCTCTCTCTCTCTCTCTCTCTCTCTCTCTCTCTCTCTCTCTCTCTCTCTCTCTCTCTCTCTCTCTCTCTCTCTCTCTAAAACATACATATCTCTAGTTGATTGACAGGTGGGTAGTGAACAAAGTTAATCACAGATGAGGGGAGGTTTGTTGAAGTCAGAGATAGATCAAAGGAACATCAGCTCACCGATCATTTCTCCCTCTCCATCTGTTCCTCCCTCATTTCCTGTTGTTCTCCACGCTTTCACACTCACATCCTGTTTGCTCTCCATCTACCTACCTAACTACCGTTCCACCTGTTCCTCTCTCGCCCCCTGCCTGTTCGGAGTTAAAGTGTGGCCATGCACTTTTTTAAATCGATGGTAATTTACTTTGAGTGGAAAAGAGATAGCTTAAGCCATGATCTTGTATTTGTTGGTATTTTGACAGTGGTTCCCAACCTTTTTAGTCTTGTAGTCTGTGTACCCACACAGCCAAACCAGAAACATGTTCCTTTAGTTTGACTAATATTATGCTCTTATCTTTCAGCATCGTCATTAATATTAACAGCCTAGGGGCGCTTTTCAAAAAGGAAGAAGCTCTTTTCTCACTTTTATTGTGACACAGATCAGTCACCCCATGACAGCAGTTCTGCCTAAAGAACCTCAACGTGCCGACCATCTCTACTGGATGACGCCAACGAAGACCGCTACGCGTCATGGGATATAGCGCAGACATACTTACTATTATGGGTGTTAGGTGGTGGGCTTTATAAGGAACCCGAGTCGTACACTCACATTTCGGACAAAACGCCACAAAATGGCGACGCGCTGAACAGCGCGCGACATCAAGGGCGCCAGTGAGCCGGACGGAACAGTGTAGGTCTTCCCTTCAAGTTTCACTGAAGGGAAGCAGAGAGGGAAACCCCCGCAGGCCTCCGGAGATGAGAAGGAATACGCTGTGTTAGTGCTCTACACCGCTCAGGTCAAGTGGACTCCGCTTTATTTGAGGTGATGTTCTGTTTGCTTTTTCACTTTCCTCACACCAGTCCAAGATCCAACAGGCTTTTTATCGTCCCCCAGTGTGGGCTTCAATCACCGCCCAGAGCTACAGAGCACCCACTCGGCAAACGGTTCCTCTCTTCCAACGTGAGGGCCCGTTCACGGCACTCAAGACGGGACGAGACGGCAGGGAAAGGAACCCGTCTCACCTTTCGTTTAGTGGAACGCTCGCACTTGAACTGGACTAGATTGATCGACTGTTTGCTCAGAGAGAGGTTTGCCATGTTGACGGTCTACCGTCTCTCGTTGGGCTGAACCGGCCATTACTTTAAGCCACAACAGGTGACCGCCTGGACACAGAATGTGACCCAATGATGTGAATCTGCCGGAGCGCTACAGATCTTCAAGGAATTATATCCCCACTGTTGTAAAAACAAATACGGCTGACATTAGCGAAGCATTTTTACAACCGCCATAGTTGACTCCTGATACTCAAAAAGGAATTGAATTAACATACGTTTTGACATGAGAGATTACTGCCACAGCAGAGAACCAACTAGCAAAACGTATTGCTGCAAAAAAAAAAAAACAACTCGTTCTGTCGGAAGGCTCAACATGCAAATTCTTTAACGATAAGTCACATTTCTACGTATGAAATGTTTGCAGATGTTGCCATGACACAGTATCATATATTTGGGAATATGGCATTTGCTCATATAAGCCCCTTATTAAAACACTTATCTTTGCTGAGGACTTTGTAATGAGGGCATCACAGAAAGAAACACAGTTCTGCAGAACAGCCAAAGAGTAAACAAAAAGCATTAAGGTAATATTTATTTTTTTATGAACCACTTCAGCAATTACAGCTTTGCTGCTTGAGACTCTTCCTGAGCTTCCACACTGGGCGTCAGAAAGCTCTGCTCAGAGGCACTGGGGAAGGTCTGGACCTTGTGCTCCTCCTCAACAGGATTATCACATCTGCGGTAGCGGTTCACCTGCCAATCGTCTCTGCCATGCTCGTCGCTTCTGGTGTAGTCTGGGTGGGTTCCTCGAGCGTACTGGCCCCTGGGGAGCCTCCAGTCATAGGGAGCAAATAGCCGAAGGAGCCAGAGGGCACGGGGGCTATTGGTTGAGGTGGGCTGGCGAAGACCCCTGCTCCTTCTCCAGGAGCCTTTTCCTGGGTCTCTGACTCGTAGCCGCTGTCGTCCATTGTGCCCTCGATGCGGCGCAGTTCTCCTGGGATGAACTGTGGAACAGATGAAGGGTCGGATGGCCCATCGTCTCCATCAGAGAAGACGCTTGGAGAGAGAACCCAGTAGACGCCTAGTGGCAAACAACCACATAAAAAAAAAAAGGAACATGTGAACGAATAGAATAAAAGAGTTGCATTTAGTCAACACATGCCAAGATAGCCTGTAGCTTAGCCATCAACCACGTCAACTGTGTGGCCGGGACGGTGGCTTGTTTCACCCGACAGGAGCCATAGCGAGGCATTGAGCCTCCACTACAGGTTTATGAGAGAGATACTTTACCTAACCCCCCCCCCCCCCCCCCCTGTGTTACACATCAAGGACACAGGTCTAGGATGGGCAAAAATAAAAGTGGGCTGTGAGAAAGTGCTCATGAGCACAATACATTGACATCAGTGGTTATGGAGCGTCAACTCATTCCAGGTGACCTTGAGGAGATTCAGGGCTGAGGCCGTGTCCAGAGCGAGGAGCAGGGATCTCCACTGCAGCATGGTCCTGGCCCCCAGGTCTAGACAGGCGGTCATAGCCAGGGTCCATCTGCCCTTCAGGTTGGTAGAAACCTGGAGCTTCAGAAGGACCATCTCCAGTGGAACCACCGTCACACATGAGAGCCAAACCTAAGTGTAGAAGATCAGCCTTCAGTAAGAATTTAAAACACTTTTGTGAAGAAAATAAAACGTTTTATAAACCATACCCTTTGCAAGAGGAATGCAGTGTATATCCAAAAGCAGCACAGCGAGGAAAATGACACTAAAACAAAATACAGAAGTTTTGAACAAGAACTAAACCATCGATAATAAACCACCACACCAGTTACAACTGCTTCACTTACACCGTGACCAGCATTGAATCCATTTCTCCAACTAGACATAACCTAATGAAACCAAAGCGTGGTGGAGGGTTTATAAATGTTGCCAGCTGACCAATCACCCCTTAATGAGTTGATGATGCACAGCTGCCACTAAATGATTGTGTAACAGGTGGAGATTGGAACGCAGCCCGTGGCTGTGTAGTAAGCTAGGGAAGCAGCTTCAAATCGAGGATACGTCAGTGTATCTTATTCAGGAAATCATGCTGTTGATGTATTTGGAGTTATACTTTGTATGACTGTGTCTGGTTAGGTGGTTAAAAGAGTCAGAAAGTGTGTGATGGTGTGTGTGTGTGAGAGAGAGAGAGAGAGAGAGAGAGAGAGAGAGAGTAAAAGGGAGATGTGACACAGAATAGTTACTCCCAAAATTGAGTTTTTCATAAAGGCTTTCATAAACACGCTGCACACAGTGTGAATTTATTTGTGTGTGTGTGTGTGTGTGTGTGTGTGTGTGTGTGTGTGTGTGTGTGTGTGTGTGTGTGTAAGAGAGAGAGAGAGAGAGAGAGAGAGCCCTTAGCCTAGCCACAGGCAGCAGCAGATGGTGGCACCAAACGCAGTCCTTGGGTTAGTGGGTGGTTGAGGAGGAATGAGAGCAAACTGAGCACAACCCTTAACCCCCCCCCCCCCCACACACACACACACACACACACATCAGAACCCATAACCATCACCCTAAAAAAACAGAGGAAGAGAGAGAGAGCGATGAAGAGATAAGTAGAGGAAGAGTTAATTAGGCAGCAGAGTAATGCCGTGTTTAAAGAGGGCTTTGAAGAAACGATTGATTAAAAACACTGTCACGTCACTCTATTATCCATAACTCTCCTACTCTCTAACAACTCTCGTTCCCCCTCTCTGTCTCTCTCTCCTCCTCCACTCTCCGTCGCTCTCCATCCGTTTCTCCATGGACACACAACAGCAGACAGTGGAGCTACTTCAGCGTAGATGAGCGCTGACTGTCGATGAGCAGGACCGATCACAACCCCCACACTTGCTTTATGGGTAATAACATCAAACCACTTCCTGTGCAAGAGACATTGATGTCTCCTGGTCCATAGACCCCCCCCCCCACCCGTTGGTCTGAAGTACATTTCATTTGTAAAGAGCTTCATCCCGGTTACAGCCTCACATTGTACGTTACCCCCCCTGACATTAAAACCCTCTGAAGGAATAACGTCCCCAAACCCAGAGGGAAGAAACCTTGAGAAGGAACAGAGAAGAGGGCTCCCTCCTCCAGGGACCGTTGGGAGTGGAGCGGGTGCCACACTGGACACACATAATGGTAGCATTACAAGCACAACAGTGGAACTTCTCAAACGCCTGTCTCTCACTTGTTGCCCTATATCTCTCGCCCTCACTCATGGCACAGAGTGATGTTACACAGAGTCAGACGGCCGGTCAGTGTGTAACCATGTGTGTGTGTGTGTGTGTGTGTGTGTGTGTGTGTGTGTGTGTGTGTGTGTGTGTGTGTGTGCTTACTAGAGTGCATGCCACAAAGTAAGTGTATGCAAGCGTGTCAGACAGGAGCCTGGGGAATGAGTGTGTTTATGCGTGTACCTGTGTCTCTGTTTTGTTTTTAGATATTTGTAAGGGCCTCTGATGGACATGGACCTGAGGAGAAACAGAGAGGAAATGACATCGTCAAAGCTGAATCAAAGCTGGCCATTAATGCCTACATGCTTAGCGCACCCGTGGGTTGAGTGAACAAGCCGCCCATCTCAATCCACTCTTAACCTCAATTTACATTTACATTAAGGACATTTAGCAGACGCTTTTATCCACAGCGACTTACAATAACTACATTTGTCAGAAGAAAGAGAAACAACAATATATCACTGTCGGTGTGTGAGTGAGTGAGTGAGTGAGTGAGTGAGTGAGTGAGTGAGTGAGTGAGTGTGTGCGTGCGTGTGTGTGAGTGTGTGAGGAAGGGGACGTATGTTGTCAGCAGGTGGTGTCTCAGACTGTAAGCTAAAGTTTAGGTCTCCAGTTGGACTGCTTGGCAGAGAACCTTCCAGACTAAATGTCAAACTTACCATATCCTCTCTGAGCTCATTAACACCGGCTTGGTCCTAAAACCCTGGGGACCGCACCTCCACCTCCACCTCCAGCTTCAACTTCTAGAAGGTATAGCTCAAGTTCTACAATATTAAAGTTAGGGTTCTAGAAGGTCATTGTTCAAGTTATAGAAGGTTAGAGTTCAAGGAATAGCATTTCAAAGTTCAAATTATTGGAGGATAAAGTTGAAGTTCTACAATATTAAAGTTAGTGTGCTAGAAGGTTATAGTTCAAGTTCTAGAAGGTTATTGTTCCAGTTATAGAATAGTAAAGTCACATTTCTAAAAGGTGAAAGTTGAGGTTCTAAAATATTAAAGTAAGGTTTTTAGAAGGGTATAGTTCAAGTTTAAGTTCTAGAATTTTAAAGTGAAAGTTCTAGAAGGTTACTTTGAACGTTTTACAAGGTTAAGGTGAAAGTCCACAAATACACACACACACACACTCACACACACACACACACACACACACACACACACACACACAGTTAAGACCCCCCAGGTTCAGTATTCAACGTGTGCTGTTGTGAGTGCACGTTAGCTGCAGAAGCGAGGTCTCACACACACCCAGGCTGCAATGTCTGCCCCAAAGGTATCAACCAAACATCTGTCCCACCTCCCAGAGTCGCAGGCTGCAGGCCCCGATTTTCCACAACCGGTGTCGTATGAGGCAGCATATCTCTCGT
>JACYXH010000783.1:2012500-2027500 GCA_026745465.1 Lota lota
CCCTGCCTCGCTCTTCATATACCCCTCTCCAACTCTCTCTCCCACTCTCTCTCCCCCACCAGCGTTGGATCAACAGTTTGTTGTTGGGAATATTTCATGGCCTACCACCGAAAGCATCAGCTCAGGAAAATACTCTGACATGCCATGTAGCATAAGTTGACCCTGTGTGTGTGTGTGTGTGTGTGTGTGTGTGTGTGTGTGTGTGTGTGTGTGTGTGTGTTTGGTGTGTGTGGTGTGTAGTGTGTGTGTGTGGTGTGTGAGTGCGTGTCTGTGTGTGTGTGAGTGTGTGTAAATGTAGTGTGTGTGTGTGTGTGTGTGTGTGTGTGTGTGTGTGTGTGTGTGTGTGTGTGTGTGTGTGTGTGTGTGTGTGTGTGTGTGTGTGTGTGTGTGTGTAGGGGAAAAGTGTAGGTTGATGAAACTTTTAGTCATTCTCAGCAAAGAGGGAAGCCATTTTGTTCAGAATTGGTTGAATCCTCACCCCCTCTCTAATTTTCTCTCCCCCTTCCTCCCCTCTTTTTTTGTCCCATCCTCTCACACCTCCCCTCTCCTAACCTTCCCAACTCTGTTCTCCTCTTCCACCTCTCATTTTAGCTCCTCACCTTTCCCGTTTCTCCATCGTCCCCCTCTCCTCTCCTCCTCCCCTCCTACCCATCTCTCCTCTCCCCGCTTCCCCCCTACGTATGTTTCCTTTCACCCTCTCCTCCTCTCTCCCCCTCTCCTCCTCTCCTCCCATCTCCACTCCTTTCCCCATCTCCTCCTCCCTCCCACTCTCCCATCTCCCCCTCCCCCACTCCCCTCCCCTCTCCATATGGTATTGTGCAAACCAGGTCCCCCCTGGGTTTGGATAAAAAGCCAGGTTCCTCTGTCTTGGGGACCTGGTATTGTGGTATAAGTGCTCATTGTTCTGCTTGTAAATCAGTCATGGTAACGTAACATCCCTCCTTAACGCACACAGCCAGGAACACCAGATCTAACGAGGCGTGCTTCAGAACTCTCCTCCTCTTCCTCCGTGAGCACAACGCAAAGCCGATTACAACCAGTCATCTTGTCGGCCCTTTATCGACATTCTTTGGATAATTTAGCTCGTGCCTTAATGCCACACTCCTCTCAGCAAATCTCTCTCGCTCTCTCTTTCTTTCGCTTTGACTCTCTTCCTCCCTGTGTGCTTCTCTTTCTCCCTCTGTCTCTCTTTCTCCCTTCCTCCCTCTCCTAGCCATCTTTCAGTTGCTACCACCATAGCGCCAGGAAATAAAAAAAATTAAAACCAAATATAACTCTGTCCCCCCACTTTCATCCAAACCACCCATGTGGTATATGTGAACCAACCAGAACGACCCATGGCATCGATCAACCTATCACAATCCTTCATATAAAATTTGGACCAATCACAGGATGGGAAAGATATGAAAATCAGCAGAATATAGTCAGTGCCTGGGGTGCCTGGAAACCTGTTGGTAGCATTCTCAAAAACCCATGGATAAACACTCTTTCATTTGATGGGAGAGAAAGAGTGAGAAGGGAGGGAGAAACTGAGAGAGAGAGGGAGGTAGTAAGGGAGGGAGGGAGATAGAGAGACAGAGGGAGGGAAAGAGGGATTAAATGAGAGTGAGGGAAGGAGAGAGAGAGAGAAAGAGAGGGAGAGAGAGACAGCGAGAGGGAGGGACAGAGAGAGTGGGGTGGAGAAATGGAGAGAGAGAGGAATGGAGGGATGGAGAGAGAGAGGAGAGGGAGGGAGAGAGATACATATAGAGAGGGAGAGAGGGATGGAGAAATAGAGCGGGAGGAACGGAGTGATGGAGAGAGAGGGAGAGAGAAAGAAAGAGAGAGAGAATTTAAGATTGAAAGAACAGAGTGTAGCAGAGTCCAACAGCGCTTACATTCCAATACACTCTCTCTCTCCCCCTCTTTCTCTCTCTCTCTCTCTCTCTGTCTCTCTCTCTCTCTCTATTTATCTCTCTCCTCTGTCTCCATATTTGTGTTTCTCTCTCTCCTCATGTCTCTCTCTCTATGCACGAGTCTTTCTCTCTCCACCGCCGTCTCGTTCACACAGATATTGAAGCACCCGAGACAAAAGGTGGAGAGCAGGGACATGCTATGTTTCATCAACCCAGGGGGAATCCAGAGGGTTGTACTGGTATTGTCACTCATTTATAAACACACACATGCACACACACACACACGCATGCATGCATGCATGCATGCACACAAACACACACACACACACACACACACACACTATAATAATACCTAGTAGCAGAGATAAAGGATCAGATCTGTTTAAATCTTTAATCTTTACTCGAAGGCTTCAGCTCCAAACATACAAACACATGGAATACTGGAAATGGGCCAAACCAGGCATAACTAAACAGTAAGCCAACTTAGTACATGAAAATCACCAAACAAGAACAGAAATCAAACTAAAAGCTAAACAGAGATTGGGACGAACTTGATTTGACAACAAGACGTTTTACAGCGTAGTTCTGTAGTGGTAGTAATGTAGTTCTGTGACAGTAGCAGCGTAGTTCTGTAATGTAGTTCTGTGACAGTAGCAACGTAGTTCTGTGATGGTAGTAATGTAGTTCTGTGACAGTAGCAACGTAGTTCTGTGATGGTAGTAATGTAGTTCTGTGACAGTAGCAACGTAGTTCTGTGATGGTAGTAATGTAGTTCTGTGACAGTAGCAACGTAGTTCTGTGATGGTAGTAATGTAGTTCTGTGACAGTAGTAATGTAGTTCTGTAATGGTAGTAATGTAGTTCTGTGACAGTAGTAGCGTAGTTCTGTAATGGTAGTAATGTAGTTCTGTGACAGTAGTAATGTAGTTCTGTGACAGTAGTAATGTAGTTCTGTGACAGTAGTAATGTAGTTCTGTGACAGTAGTAGCGTAGTTCTGTGACAGTAGCAACGCAGTTCTGTAATGGTAGTAATGTGTTCTGTGACAGTAGTAATGTAGTTCTGTGATGGTAGTAATGTAGTCTGGCGTGATTCCAAGTTTCATCGGTTTTGGAAGTTAATGGACACCAGATGATGAGAACAGGAAGTGACATCGATGAAACGGACGACAGACCATCACTGAAATGAAACGCACCTGTGTTTAGACAGCACCCGCCATGGTGGCCTGCCTTTGGGATCAGGCAGCCTACTCACAAGTGATGCTTGTGAAACACACACACACACACACACACACACGCACACACACACACCGACTCTAAAGGGGAGGGAAAGGGGTGGTTAGGGGTGCAATAGGTGCCCAATTAACCAACACATGTTGATAGCATAACCTCAACCGCTGCCTCCCTCAACACTCAAGTCTTCAGCTCACCTACCATGAATGTTCCGTGTTTGTTTGTTTGTTTTATGTTGTGGACCCCAGAAGGATAGTTGGTTGCTGAAGCACCATCTAAGGGGGACCCTTTAAATAAATTAAAGAAAAATAAATGAAACACAGATTCGGTCTCTGCTTACCGAGATTGGGAGGGGAGGGGCGGGGGGGGGGGGGGGGGGGTGGCAGAAGTGGTCGGTCGCATTGAGGCGGCCATTTTGTTTTCACACGTTTTTCGTCCTCATCTGCAGAAGAAATGAGGGGCCGGGACGACCGCGAGCGGGAACCAATCCCCTGTCTTCTAAATGGACAAAGAAACAAGACGAGGGTCTTCATTGAGTCTGACAAACAACACGGGTCCTGTTAGCCACCCCCAATGAACGAGAAGCAGTGTTTATTAATGGGGGAGCGGGGGAGCGAGAGGAGGAGGAGTGGCTTAAACGCTTGTTGTTCTTCTTCTTCGCCCCCCCCCCCCCCCCCCCCCCCCCCCCCCAGCCCTCGTAGCCCGTCAAAGCAATTTGTTTCCGTGAATTTCCTTCTTGTCGAGAGGGTCAAGCGGGTCGGCATTAACTCCCAGATAACCTTACTCTAGTGAGGTCAGTGTGGCTGTCGCACCTGAAGCATGAAAAACCCCTATCCCATAATAACTCCACTGGTCCACTTGGGATCTCAGCGGAAGTGGGAGCGTCTAGTCACCTCCCCACACCTGTGAGGTCACAAGTTGATCGATTAGTTTTTACTATTATTGCTAAACACACCCTAACACCTGGTGATAAAATAGGGACAGTTGAAAAGTTAGTGATTTTATTATAAATATCTGTATTTTATTATTCATTTCTATCTTAGGCAGACTGGTGCAGCACAGCAAGAGGCATCAGCACGGGGCTGATTTTCAGATTTTTCAGACATGAAGGACCTGTCACTCATGCGTCGTGTATGGAGACAGATTCTTCTGCATACTGTAGCTTTAAGAACACGGGAAAAAAGGCCTTGATGCCATACAGTGAACATTTTTGCTTTTTACCTCGTTGGAATGTTATATGATAATCATATTCATATGATTAACATATGCAGCAATGTACGTTGTTTGATTAATACAATGTGTGCTCAATAGTTCATTTACACCAAAACTGAATGAACCTAACTTCCTGTATGACTGAAATGACTTAGTGATGGCTTGTGCTCATCGGATATATATGGAATACTTTGGGGAGAGACAGTAGGGTGATGGTAGAGAGAGAGAGACAGAGACAGAGAGACAGAGAGAGAGAGAGAGAGAGAGAGACAGAGAGACAGAGAGAGAGAGAGAGAGAGAGAGAGAGAGAGAGAGATAGAGACAGAGACAGAGACAGAGAGAGAGAGACAAAGAGAGACAGAGACATAGAGAGACAGAGAGAGAGAAGCAGACACAGAGAGACAGAGAGAGACAGAGAGAGAGAGAGAGAGAGAGAGAGACAGAGAGAGACAGAGACATAGAGAGAGAGACAGAGCGAGAGAAGCAGAGACACAGAGAGACAGAGAGAGAGAGAGAGAGAGAGAGAGAGAGAGAGAGAGAGAGAGAGAGAGAGAGAGAGAGAGAGAGGGAGAGCTTTGGCAACGTAAATGTGCTTGTTCTATGCCAATAAAACCTTTTGAATCTTGAGAGAGATGGAGAGAGAACGAGGGAGACCGGGATAGAGCAGGGAAGAGAGGGAGAGCGATAAAGAAGGGTGTGGAGACTGAAGTGTGGTGATTGACGATAGAGTGTGGTGATATAAAGTGTGGTTGGACTGAGAAGCTCAGAGTCTTAAAGTGTTTGGCACGGTGAAGAGACACTGGGAAATGTTCATCTGGTATAATTAATGCAGGCCATGCCTTCTCAGTGAACCGTGTGTCGCTACTGGGAAAACACAAATTGAACTGGAATATTATGCAGGAATAACAGGTTTGTACACGTCCACAATCTACCTCAGCACAATGTCATCAGTGTTCATCATTAGCTTGTGTGTGTGTGTGTGTGTGTGTGTGTGTGTGTGTGTGTGTGTGTGTGTGTGTGTGTGTGTGTTTGTGTGTGTGGCTGGTATCTTGGTATGCAAGAGTTTGTGTCGATTATGCAAATATGTTATTATTTTTGCAATAGGCCTACAGCCGAAAAATACAACATTCAAATGTATGGACTCTGCTCTCACGTTATTCTTCCATGCATTCCCAATATCTCTCATGCACACCCACACCCACACCCACACCCACACCCACACCCACACACGCGCGCGCGTGTACACTCATACACTCATACACTCACACACTCACACACACACACACACACACACACACACACACACACACACACACACACACACACACACACACACACACACACACACACACACACTATGGGATGAGCCCTGAGAAGCCAACGCCCACTTCATCAGTCAAACTCCCCAAATCAGAGATCAGAAAGTAAAACGTACCTGCCTCTGTGTTAAACCATGAAACATTAAAAGCGTAACATTCTTAGGGGGAGGGGGGGGGGGGGGGGGGGGGTGGCTGTAAGCGTGCAGGAGAACCTGGGTAATGGTGCTTGAAAGGGATAAGAGACTTAGAGGGCTTGGCCCTGTATGAACTTATTCACACAATAGGATTACCTTCCTAATGGAGTGGTTTCTTGCACCCTTGAAACCCACACCCCAGACGCCGAGCCGCGAGAGAAAAGGAGTACCAAATTACAGTGTTGGTTTTCGATTGGTTCACTGGCACATGTCTGCAGTATTAAACAGCATTTTTGTTGCTATTTTCCCCCAGATGTTACGCTTTCGTTAGGAGACTTGTATTTCTTCAAATAGGTGTCAAGCAGAGATGCCGGTGCCTTCTGAGAAGAATTGAAATGCAGTAAAATAATGCAGTATGTAAGAAGTTATTTCATCAGTTAGTGCTGCTTTAAGTTCCATTAGTGCAGCTTTAGGTTGGGCAAGTGCAACATTTAGTTTTGTTAGTGCAGCTTTAAATTCGCTAGTGCAGCTTTTAGTTATTTTAGTCCACCTTTAGGTTCCGTTAGTTCAGTTATAATTTCCGTTAGTGAAGCTTTAAATTTGTTAGTGCAGCTTTAAGTTCCGTTAGTGTAGCTTTAAATTCCATTAGCGCAGCTTAAATATCAATTAGTGCAGCTTTACGATGCGTGGGTGTCCTTGAAGTTCTGTTAGTGCAGCTTTAAGATCAATTAGTGCGGCCTTAAGTTGCGTTACTAGTGCATCTTTAAGTTCCCAGACACCTTCCAGACCAGAGGAACTGCTGGCTGACAGAAAAGAACAACCGGCTGATGGATGGTTTTGTAATCTAACAACCAGAGTTGGTTTCCGGCACTCACTGACCGGGGCACTGATGAGACTTTCAGCAGCTTATTATGTAAAGAGGTAAATTATTTATCTCACCCTAAAGATAGTTTCTCTAAATGTTTCATTCATCCACCTACACCCTCGAGAGAGCACGTGTATAACCAAACACATGTACATGCACTTAGATTCACGCGCACACACACACACACACACACACACACACACACACACACACGTGTGCATGAACAGATTTGTATACACACACATATGCACTTACAGACGATTACACATAGATATGTAGATTGTGTACTCAAACACACGCAAACATGCAGAGGTAGTTGAACGTTAATTTCGATTATTGATAAACGAGGGGGTGTTGGATTCACAGGGTCCTGTGGTGGAAAATCAGGTAGAGAGAGGTGTAGGTAGAGAGCAAGAGCGAGAGAGAGAGAGAGAGAGAGAGAGAGAGAGAGAGAGAGAGAGAGAGAGAGACAAAAGCATAGATTCATTTGTTTTGATAGGTTTGCTGCTGATATACAGTGAAAGAAAAAAAACATGTTCTAGCAAATTCACCCTCTGCAAATGGGCCTGGCCTCCATCTTGTTGAAAGCTGTTTATTTGTATTTTTTTAATGGCATGACCAATCAGCGCTCGCTGGAGGGTTCCGTTCATGACGAACATGAGCACGGCATTCTGCCAAATTTCAGCAATCTACGGAGCAATCAAAACGTTTTTTTATCCAAAATAAACGGAATAAGGATGTTGAAGGACTAATAGTAATTTGCACCTTTCTGCAACCTCGGTGCACATCTAGGAACAATAGGATACTTCCCCTAACCATGGTTCCTACCTATGGCCCTGAAGATGCTTCCTCTAGCCTTGATTGGTATCCAGGAACCCTAAGGTGCTTCCTTTTACCTTGGTTCCTATCTAGGTACCTTAAAAGGTTTCCTCTAACCTTGATTGGTCTCCTGGAAGCCTAAGAAGCTTCCTTTTACCTTGGTTCCTATCTAGGTACCTTAAAAGGTTTCTTCTAACCTTGATTGGTCTCCTGGAAGCCTAAGAAGCTTCATTTTACCTTGGTTCCTATCTAGGTACCTTAAGAGGTTTCCTCTTACCTTTTGGTCTCCTGGAAGCCTAAGAAGCTTCCTTTTACCTTGGTTCCTATCTAGGTACCTTAAAAGGTTTCCTCTAACCTTGATTGGTCTCCTGGAAGCCTAAGGTGCTTCCTTTTACCTTGGTTCCTATCTAGGTACCTTAAGAGGTTTCCTCTTACCTTGATTGGTCCTGGAAGCCTAAGAAGCTTCCTTTTACCTTGGTTCCTATCTAGGTACCTTAACAATTCGGTTTGAATTGTATTCTTGTAAGCTACTTTTAGTTTATTCCAAACAGAAAAGAGTTTAATCGTTCCCCAGTGTTTTAGTTTTGTCGGTTTTGGTGGCATCCCTTGTTTTGTATTTGGACGGCAGTTTTTTTTTTTTTCCTCCCCCATCTGTCTCCACTTTCTGCATTTGTCCCAGCGTTTCACTGCAAATCAGTGAACTCTTTTCCGACACAGGTCATTAGGGAGCAGGTAGGGCATAGGGGGCATCTTGCTCAGGGATGCCTACAGGTAGACTGTGGACGTTGAGGCTTTGAAGCCACGACCTTCCACAGCTGGGGCTCAGACACCCAAACCCCTAACCACTGCGCCCTGCTGCTCCTTGATGAAAACCATGGAGGGTTTGAATCCCCTCAACACGGTGTTCCAATCAAATCAAGAACTACAGGGGGGGAGATCCCACTGACTCACCACTCCTGGACGTCCCATTAGGTGGAGGAACATGGAGTCAGGGAGACAGACTCTATGGTCCCGCTGGCACCCTGAGGGAGAGGAGGGTCGATCCCATCCTTTAACACCGCCAACACTCTTAGCACACACAAACTGATGTTTCGTACACACACACAAACACACACACACATACGCACACACACTTGCATCGATCACACACAGGCTGACTCAGATGCAGATAAATACAAAGGCACACAAACACTCGAATTGCATGTGTGCGTACAGACTAACACACACACACACACACATACATACACACACACACCACACACACACACACACACACACAAAGAGAGTGAACTCCGTGTTCTCAGGTCTCTGATGTCTGTATTGATTGACTGGGTCCAACACTCAATACCTCTCTGTCCATCTCTCCCTCCCTCCCTCTCCTCGCCCTTCCTCTCCCTCTCTACCCCTTCCCATCTTCAGCTGTCCATCTGTGTATCTGTCCCTCTTGTCTTTGTCTCTCTGTCTATCTGTCTGTGTGTCTGTCCCTCCATCCATCTCATATGTGTATCTATCTGTCAGCCCTTCTGTCTCCCTGCCTGATAGCTAGCTGCCTGTGGTCCTCAGGTGGAGGTGTTACGGAGGTTATGTGCTTAACAGATCAAGACCAAGGTAATTACTATGGCCCATCACTCACACACACACACACACACACACACACACGCACACACACACATACACACATATACGGACGCGAGCACACAAACACACAGACACGCACAAGCACACACGGACCCGCACACACACACACACTCACACGCACACACACACAATCATTGGGCTTGTTTATACAGTTGGGTCCCTGAATATAAGGGACAGTACATATAGGCTTAATATATTTTGTCTTGGTAGGAAAAGATGCAGTGAAATGGCGAACTGGGACAGAGTGTGAGAGAGAGGGAGAGAGAGGGAGAGAGAGAGAGAGAGAGAGAGAGAGAGAGAGAGAGAGAGAGAGAGAGAGAGAGAGAGAGAGAGAGAGAGAGAGAGAGAGAGAGAGAGAGAGAGAGCACTGCACACCATGTAAAGTAATGACATTAGGGTTGAGTTGAGTTGATTTGTTAGCTAAAATAAGTTCTACTGCTGTAATTACATCCTAAATAAATAAATTATAAAGAGATTAGCTTTGTTTTATTTTTGTGATTAGATTAGCTATACACACATACTACATCCTGCCTGGTTTTGTTTGTATTGTTTGTTTCCATATCAGAGCTAAATGAATAGAGAAGTTAGACAGAGCTGGAATAAGTGATGGTGCCATGCCATGCCTTATATGGGCATAACCTGACATCGTACCTCAGCGGCCTATCACGGCTCAGCATGATCGGCTCGGCAACATGCTGATTTCTAGCTCTTCCAAACCCAGACAGCATATGTCCCCTGCATGTGTGACATGGTTGTGTGTGTGTGTGTGTGTGTGTGTGTGTGTGTGTGTGTGTGTGTGTGTGTGTGTGTGTGTGTGTGTGTGTGTGTAGTGAGTGTGAGTGTGTGTGTGTGTGTGTGTGTGTGTGTGTGTGTGTGTGTGTGTGTGTGTGTGTGTGTGTGTGTGTGTGTGTGTGGAAGTGAGTCAGAGATAGAATAAAGAAGAGAGGATGAGAGGAGAGAGAGAGAAGGCATGAGAGATGGAGGGATGAATGAGAGAGCTGGATAAAGGGAGAGACCTGAAGATGGTAGACTGTTCCCTCTCTTTTAGAGGAGGAAGAGAAGGTGAAGGTGAAGTACTATTGGGTTTTAAAAATAGAAGTCAAGGACAGACACACTCACGCACCCACAGAGAAACACTTTAAATTTCCCCATCTGTCTCAGACATAGCTGAGCGCACCAATACATACACTCCCACATGCACATGTGCGCAGACACACACACACACACACAGACCCACACATACACACAGACCCACACATACACACACACAACTCAACCACACAGAAACACACACACACACAAACGTGCGCACACACACACACAACCAAACACACACCCACACAAACACACACACACAGACACACCCAGCCACACAAACACACACACACACACACACACACACACAACAAACAAACTGCAGACCAATGTAGCCTGACTAGTGTGTGGAATTAAACAGATACACACACACACACACACACACACACACAGTATGGCAAGGTTGATAATGTTCTCCAAACATCTATCATGTATTAGTTAGGACAGTGGTTACCAACCTTTGACTTAAGTTGTACCACTAAATTGTCATCAAGTCCTTTCGCAGACGACCTCATATGCAAATGGTAAAAAAAGTATAAATACACATGCAGTGGCTGAGCAAAGAGTGCCAGCGTCCCATTTGTACACGATTATTACTGCAAGAAGGCCAGTGGGAAACACTGAATAGAAAAGGTCAGCGACGCTGCTTATGCTTCCAGTGTGTTTATCTAGCAAACACAAATCAACACAAAACATCAATGGAAAACATTACAATGATAAACTTATGATGGAAGGCGCGATCGTCATTTCATCATATTATACATGATGAAATAATAAACCGTAATACTATTTCATTTACTGAACAATATTTATAATATATATTTTTTCAATTCTCTGTTTTACATATTTCTAAATGTGTTTCAACAATAAAATTCCACGTACCACCTGCAGTACCCTCACCTACCACAAGTGTTCACATACCACAGGTTGAAAAACACTGGATTGGACACACGTTCACACACACACACACACACACACACCAAACTCACACACACGGAACCCCCCCAAACACAGACACACACACACACACCATAACCCATTTCAACTTTACCACCAAAACGAAACCGCACACATACACACACACACACACACAGTCCCGCTATACCTGGATGTAATCAAGCGTGAAGCATCAGGGGAGATGAGGTTGGGGGGGGGAGTGAAGGTGAGACAGGAGAGAGGGGAGGGGAGTGAAGGGCACCTGGGTGACAAGGGACCAGGTGCAGCCCATCAGGCTAATTAGCGTTCAATCAGGGTGAGTCTGAATCATCCACCTGCTCCGCCCTCCTCCTACTCGGGATGGGAGAGGCGGAGTCTAGAGAGAGAGAACACACACACACACACACACAAGCACACAAACTCACACACATAGTGAAATGCACGTGCTGAAACAGACACACACACACTCAATCCTGTACAAGCACACACAAACACACACACACACCCACACACACTTAAACACACAAGGGCATACTCACTCCCTCCCTCCCTCCTTCCATCCACCCACCTCAGTCTCTTCCTCCTCCCTCTCCCTCCCAAGCCTCCCTCCCTCCATCAGAGCATGAGGAGGTGGTCCTGTCTGTGGAGACTGTGACATCAGCAGGAGAATTTAAAGTGCCACTGTTTTACCACCAGGTGTGAAGCGGATTAGCCTAAATCAACCCATTTGTGACATCCCCAGTGGGAGTGTCCACCCAGATTTATGATGGATGGATCAACCTACCAGCCTACCAGTTGGTACAGTGCACTGGGTAGACTGGAAGGCTGATCCATCTATCATGGGGGCTGTACCATCTGTAGGAGAATATTAAAGAGAAGAGAGGGGAAGAGAGGAGCAGATAGGAGGAGAGGGGAGTATGGAGGAGGAGAGAGGAGCAGCGAGGAGGAGAGGTGAGTAGGGAGGAGGAGAGAGGAGCAGAGAGAGGAGGAGAGAAGGAGAGAAGACCAGAGGGCAAAAGAGAGGAGCAGAGAGAGGCAGAAAGGAGAAGGGAGGAGCAGAGAGGAGGAGAAAGGAGAAGGGAGGAGCAGAGAGGAGGAGAGAGGAGAAGGGAGGATTAGAGAGGAGCAGAGTGAAGGCGGGAGAGGAGGAGAGAAGGGAGCAGTGGGGACCAGGGGAGAAGAGATAAACAAAACAAAAAAGGGAGGAGAAAGAAGAGATGAATAGGGGCAGAGAAGAGCAGAAGAGGAGTAGAGCGAAGTAGAGAGAAGCGGGAGAGGAGGAGAGAGGAGAAGATAGGAGGAGAGAGGAGGAGCAGAGAGGGGAGTTGGGGTCTGACGTCTCTCTGCGTCTGTATCCCATGACTCACCTTCAGCGGTCTGGGGTGATTAATGGTTACCAAACAGCGTACATCTTAACACCAGCATGACTACAAACAACACACACACACACACACACACACACACACACACACACACACACACACACACGCATGCATGCAGACAATGACACAAAGAGTTAAGATTGTTTCATTTATTTAAGCTTTGGTTTAGTTTAGGCTAGTTCAGTTAGGGTTGGTTCAGCTGGACTAGTGCTCTTTAGTTTAGTTTAGTTTAGTTTAGTTTAGTTGTTAACTCTAGGCAATTTCCTTAGGCTAGTTAGTTTAGGCTGATTTAGTTTAGGCTTGATTGTTTAGGCTACTCTAGTTTAGGTTACTTTGTTTAAGATGGTATAGTTTAGGCTTGTTAGTTTAGGTTACTCTAGGTTAGGCTAGTTAGTATAGGCTGGTATAGTTTAGACTAGTCTAGTTCAGGCTAGTTAGTTTAGGCAAGGCTAGTTTGGCCACCGTCCCGCAGAGTTCCTTACCCCTAACTCAGACAGACTGTTTCCATTCACAGTCTGTCAGCCCTGCTCCAACCCACCTGTTTGCTATTCTGGTCCAGGTCTTGTCAAGGTAACCGGGTCACCGCTTCCATCCCTCACTTCCTAGTTGGCTAACCCCTTGGGGGGAAGGGGGGTGGGGGGAGCTGTTCTGATTGGCCCAGATAGCAGATGAGTCATTGGAGGATAACTAATTCATTATCATTTACATTTAGGGCATTTTCATGAAAGGGAAATATGCAAGCATCCCCCCCCCCCCCCCCCCCCCCCCGCTGCCAGTTTACATATTAAAAAGGTGAGGTGTTTTATACAAGTCTTATGAATAGAGTGCTGACTGTTGTGCTGATCTCATCTTTAAACATTAAAAAACAAAAGGAGTCAGAGGGACACAGAGAAGAGAGTGAGAAAGTCAGAGAAAATGACAGAGGGAGAGAGAGAGGGAGGGAGAATTAGAGGAGTGTATTAAAAAACAAAGTGCAACCTTGAGAGAGAAAAGAGAGAGACAGAGTCACAGGGATAGAAAGAGGGTGTGAGGGAGGGAGGGAGGGAGGGAGGGAGGGAGGGAGGGAGGGAGGGAGGGAGAGACTGAGTGATGCAAGTCAAAAAGCAACCTTGAGTGACGAATAGAAAGATGAGAGCAGGAGAGAAGAGAGAGAAAACCAGAAGCGAGGAGGCCTAGAAGACAAGATGATAGAAAGATCAGAGATAAGACAGGCAGAGATCCAGACAGGTAAACAAAGGAGGAAAGGAAAATAGAAAGTACAATATATGATGGAAAGATCCCAGATCAGAGAAGAGAAAGAGAGAGGAGAGAAACAGAAGGCAAGATGATGGAAAGATGCCCTTGCATAATCTCAGCTTCAACCATAAACCAATTACAGATAAGCAATGGGGTGTCATAAACAAATGTGATTGGCTGTAGCCCTGGTGGCTATAAACCAATGTTTCAATCACATTAGTTGCCCTGAATAATCCTGTAATCTGCCCCACCAAGGAGTTGGAGTTTGTAGTGGTGAAAGTTGTGGATCAGAAAAGCATACTGCTCACAGGCCACACACTCACACATATATTGTATATGATTTTCTATATTTCTCTATTGTATTGCTCCATTGGCTTGGCTGTGTTCTACTGAGTTCTAGCCAGGTGTGACGGGGATGGTTGGGTGTGTCCGGTGCTGTATTCTCCTGTTGTGCCTCCAGGCTGACAGGGCTAGGGGTGACTGCAGTGGGTGTTCTGTGTGGCGCAGGGTCACCCTTTGTTCAGCACCGGTGAGGTAACAAAGACGACACGATGCGAGATCCTCCGAGTCGAGCATTTGCTTGTGCTCATGACAAGGCGGCCGTCTGCAAAAAAAAACGGCTGCTTGTCCGCCCGCACGGCTCTCTCTCTCTCTCTCTCTCTCTCTCTCTCTCTCTCTCTCTCTCTCTCTCTCTCTCTCTCTCTCTCTCTCTCTCTCTCTCTCTCTCTCTCTCTCTCTCTCTCTCTCTCTCTCTCTCTCTCTCTCTCTCTCTCTCTCTCTCTCTCTCTCTCTCTCTCTCTCTCTCTCTCTATTCAAAAAGTGAATATTTATGTTCTAATATTGTTCAGGGTGCGGAGTAATGGGCTTTAAATAAGTAGAAGACCTGAACTTATAAAATGCTGTCGTTTAGCATGGTTTGGCTGCTGAGGCCAATTTTAATTTTAATTAAAAGAGCTGTTGACATTTAAAAACTCTACTCTAGTTTATTTTTCTCCATACAATAGTCCAGAGTTGTCCCTTTGTGTATTGAAACACAATTATTTCACTATAGCCCTATAGTGACTTCACAGGTGGGCGAGTGTCCACCCAGATGGCTCATAAATACATACAATACTCCCCTACCAGTTGGTACAGTCCACTGGGTAGGCGAGTAGGCTGATCTATACCATCATATACTGTATCTGTGTGAACAGCGCTCTTACTTGTGATGTCACAAAGGGGTCGATTTTTAAATGGCTTT
>JACYXH010000783.1:2035000-2175000 GCA_026745465.1 Lota lota
AGAGAGAGAGAGACAGAGAGACAGAGTGAGTGAGAGAGGGAGGGAGAGAGAGAGAGACATGAATTACAAGTCAACGACTAATAGCTAATCATGCATCCACTGTATATCTTGATTCAATCCCTGCCAACAAATAACACTCACACACAAAACACACACACAAACACACACAGAGAGCAGTTAGACCGCAGTCTTTCAAAATGTTTAATATGTGCGCCAGTACGTGTGTTTGGTTATTAGCAGAGTGCTCCTCTATCGCCCCAGAAGCACACTGGACTGATGTCTACTCAGATCTCTCTTCCTCAACACAGTGGAGGTCATAGCCTGGGTGGGACGATGGGGAACAGACGTCATTACCGGCTTATTATCTCCATCAGGTGACTCATCTTGTTGATTATTCAGAGTGTTTTTGATGATTGTTTACAGTGACTACTTAGTCATTTAATTGATGCTTTCATCCAAAGTGATTAAGGGTGGATTGTTTTTAGATACATGATGTCATTAGGAGCAGGTAGTGGTGAGGGGTCAAGGATGGCAACAGGTTAGGCTGTGGACATTGGGGATCGCACCCGGTACCTTTGCACTGGGAGATGAGCGTCTGAACCCCCGCTACAACGTGGCCTTGCAGAGCCACAACCTTGCAGACAGTCTGAACAGGTAAACAGCCTCGGCATTCACCTCACTAGCAACACACCGCACTCACAATCAACAAGAGCTTGGTTTGCATCCACACACGCACTCACACGCATGCATGCACCCAAACACAGACATACCCACGCACACACACACACACGCGCGCGCACACACACACACACACACACACGCGCGCGCACAGGCACGCACACACACATGCAAACATGCACGCACACACACATGCAAACACGCACGCACGCAAACAAACACAAACACACACACACACACACACGCAAACACGCACACAAACACGCACACACTCTTGACATCTGGAATAATCCAGATTGGTCACAGTGTCAACCCAAATGCAACATTACACCTTATTGCATCATACTGCATCTGCGATTCAGCTGGAAGAATGCCATGTGTTATCAAATTACTGTCAGACAGGCCCCACACTCTTACTGTGAAGATATACCCTTACCCTCCCCCAAATGAAATGAGCTATAGAAAGGAGGCTTTTATTTTGAAAGGGACCTCAAGTGCGGGAAAGAGGAAAATGGTTAAATAAATTAAAACTTAGGACACAGAAAGAAAGAAAGATATACACACACATGCAAGGGGAAAAGTGGTCATGCTTGGATTTTTATATAAAAAACATCCTCAGACAAATTAATAATTTCTTTTAACAAGAAAATTTACAAAAGAATTATTAATTCCACAGCACTGTGGTCTGAAGCACCTGTTAATAGAATACATTGAATAAATATTGAATCATGAATATCAATTATTCACAAGTGTTCAAAAAAGAGAGAAACTTGTAGAAGATAACTAGATAAACTGCAACTTAGCCACTCACACCAACATATAGATGCAGTTGTACTCATAAAAGAAAGAAAAAATGGAAAACCCCAACAAACTCCATTATTTTTCAATTATTTTCGCTAAAAGAAGTAAGGCGCTGTTTTGAAATCGAAAGTTTCAAATGTCTAAACTTTCTCCTCCGGCAGACTGCTTTTCAGCACGGTTTGAAAGCTATCTCGCAGCGAGAAAAGCCGTTCTGCTCCAACACCTGATAGCAGAATTATAGACGCTACCTTAGCTAGCATGGGGCTACAGTCGGGATATTCTCTGATCGTAATCTTCTTTAGAAGCAGCCTCCAAAGCAAATATATTTATATGTGTGCTAGCCGTGAGCAAACCACCACCCAAACTCTCTTTCAGACAACATAATGAAGAAAACCCCACCGCATATCGAAAGCATGATGATACGTAGCTGGATTTTACAGCCAAAAGGGACAAAATGTAGAAGCGATATGATTGGTTCCAATCTCATTTCGTGTTTGCGGTGACAGAAGAAACCCAGACGGGAGAGATATATGTGAGACTAAATGGAGATGAACGATTAGACGAGAAGGGTAAATTGGAGGGGAAGGGAACGGATGGAAACCCAGGCGCGGTGCTTAATGTCAGATGCAAATGTCACACCGATGGACCTGTTGTTGCTGTTATTGAGCTGTTTTGCTCCCCCGTCTTCAAAACAGCTCAGCGGAAGACGTGAGGAGAGTAGAAAACAAGGTAGAACTCCAAGGAATAGACCCGGCAAGGAGAAGAGTCACAGAGGAGAGAGAGCGGGGGGGGGGGGGGGGGGGGGGGGAGATAAGGGAGAGAAGAGGGGAGAGGAGATAGAGATGAAGGGGAACAGAAGACAGGAGAGAGGAGAGAGAGAGAACCGAAGAAAGAGACGAGAAGAGAAAGAAGGGAGAAGAGGAGAGAGATGAAAAGGCAGAGAGTGGTTTGGTTCATGGAGCAAAAATACTTACCCCACATTCATCACTTTAATGTTTTTACGACATTTCTGTAGTTTTACCCTTGCAAAGGGTTTTCAAGCCCATGATTTGTTTCCCATGCCATTCCCTCTTTCTATCAATATATATCTATGTCATCCTGCCGAATATAAAAAAACAGTGGAATATACTGCATAATATTCTAGATCACAACAAAATACTGAATCCCAAATGTCAGCATTTTGCTTGCATTTGTTTTGAAGTTAAATGTGTGTTATGAAGGTGTGTGAGTGTGTGTGTGTGTGTGTGTGTATGTATGTGATTGTATGTGTATGTGTGTGTGAATGTATGTCTGTCTGTGTGTGTGTGTCTGTGTGTGTGTGTGTGTGTGTGTGTGTGTGTGTGTGTGTGTGTGTGTGTGTGTGTGTGTGTGTGTGTGTGTGTGTGTGTGTGTGTGTGTGTGTGTGTGTGTGTGTGTGTGTGTGTATGTGAGTTACAGATAATAAAAAAAATGAACACAATGAGAGAGGGACAGAAGGAAAGGAAGACAGAAGGAAAGAAAAAGACGTGTCAGCGATAAAACAGTTAATAAAAAGTTCACTGGGCACACATACACTCTCTCACACACACACTAGGTGCATAGAATTTTCACGCTGCAGTGAACAGAGTACAAATTGATTTGCTCATGATTGTTGCTCAGTACGACAAAACCTGGAAAACGATTAACCACACACACACACACACACACACACACACACACACACACACACACACACACACACACACACACACACACACACACACACACACACACACACACACACACACCACTAAAGGCAATTCACACCTTTATTATTTTTTCTCTCTTTCTCAGCGAAACATGCCATCCCTCCCCTTTTCTTTCTTTCTCTCTCTCTCTCTCTCTCTCTCTCTCTCTCTCTCTCTCACCATTCTGAGGAAAATAAAATCCACCAATTAAGAAAATCAAGAACATCCAACCGATATAATTTAAGAGCCCATTTTACGTTTCAGGCTATTTTTCATGAACTCAAACCAAACAAGCTTCAATAAGAAAGCTTTGATCTCAAACACCCACATATTCCATCTGACTTCTCCACTGGTCTGTCTTATTCAAACCAATCTGTCCAAGTACATATCAACTTTATAATATACAAGTATATAACTGTACGGAATGAGGTACAAGTCTGGTCCTACATTTCGGGTGGCAAAGTTGCCCTCCATCCAAAAGACACAAAGAGCTTTGCCATTATCCAAGTAGTCGTGGACTGTCCACTATCCAACACCAAAACCAACAATAACAAACCAAATGAAAACATAAATATACCATGATTAAACCACCTTTGTAAGAGTAGCTTTTACTCGGTCAATCCATGAAATATTCATCTTCGTATTGATGACTTTTATGAATTTTTATCGTAGAAAACAGTTGATATCTCTTACTCACCAGTCACCCTTGTCGGAAGGCGGGTCATCGTCAGGTGAACTCGACCCATAATTGGCTGAGACTTCATCTGTCAAATTAAATGAAGATGTTTCATAGGGAGGATCATTTAGGGCTTCCTTACAGTTAAAGAAACAGGTTTGTTTTGTATTTTGCTTGAAAACTAGGACACTGACACTACAGCCTGTACTGTTGGAAAGTAAATCCTGCATTAATGGTTTCATTAGCCTGGTCTAGCAGATGCTTTTACCCGAAAGAAGAACAGGTGAGGCTGAGAAGCCACAACCATGCAATCAATTCTGAAGCAACTACAGAAAGAGCCACAAGAAAGTTTAACAAACACCAAAAACAAGTGCAGACTAGCCCAGAAACAAGAGGTCAGTTGAATGTATTATTATTATTTGTCTGTTGGTAAGTTTATAAGGTCTGGGGTCTGCTCGGGTTTTTCTTGCTTGTGTGGATAAGAACATTTGTGTGTGGGTGTTGTAGAGTCCAGGATTAATGTATTGGCATTTCTATTTCCTTACCAGATGCATTGTGCTCTTTTCGTAAAAATTCTGTCTGGTTTCCTCTCTATTTCCCAGTCTCTGATAAGATTAGATTTTACTTTATAAAAGTACTGACCAGTCAATTCCCCATGCGTGAAATAGTTTATCTCGCTCTTTTCTGCTCAGAAAAACGGATAAAGAACCAGACAGGTAAAGAAAACCTGCCATCTTTTCACTTCCTCTTCCTGGTTTCCACTGTCCAATGGACTCTCTGCATCTCCCCACCATGACAACAAAACCCTTCGCTCATCTGTCTCTCTCTCCACTGCCTTGCTTATCGTCCGCGCTCTCTGTGGGTGCTGCACTGTCGCCCAGGACTGCTTTTGTGTCACCCCTGAACAGAAAGAGAGAGAGAGAGAGAAAGAGGGAGAGAGAGACAGCGAGAGAGAGATAGAGAGAGATAAAGAGGGAGAGACAGACAGAGAGAGAGATAGAGAGAGAGAGAAAAGAGAGAGAGCGAGAGAGCGAGAGAGAGAGAATTAAAGGAAGGGAAAATAGGATGAAACCCAGAATGGGTGAGTTTCTATACAAGATGGTGGTTTTATGCTAAAGTGAGGTAGGGATAGAAATGGTTGAATGGAGAGGGGGAGATGGAAGGGGAGGATGATAGAACGCGTTGAGGGGGAAGGCGGAAGGGGGAGGTCATGGTGATAAATAGTGCAGTTACCACTGAACTGTGTAGTTATATCGTTGTTTAGGTGTGTGAATCATTTTATGCAGATGGCGTTTCAGTGTTAAGTGGATTTGTTTGAGCTATGTAAACAAACGTAAATAAACGCCTACGAACCATGCGCACACACACTTACAAACACACACACTTTCACACTCGTCCTGTTTTTCTTACATCCTCTCTTTTCATCGCTTTATCCATCGAATAATTATTATTATTATGCGGTATCTCTCTCTCTCTCTAAGTGTATCTCTATGTCTCTCCCTCTCGCACTCCTGCTGTGTCTCTATGTCTCTCTCCCTGAACAGCAGGGGGTCCTATATAACAGAGGTATGGGGGCTGACCTGCTGATGCAGAACGCTAGGGACACACTGATACACACGCCTTCTGGGCTCCAAAACACACACACACACACACACACACACAAAAACAAACCAAAGCTACGTTCTTCCAGGAGTACACAAGTGAACACACACGTGCACCACTCAAGGGTGCAATGTCCATTTAACGTGCACACACACAGGTTGTTATATTTAGTGTTCAGTACACTAAATACACAGTGCACACACCGTAACATGCTGTATCTCTCTCTCTCTCTCTCTCTCTCTCTCTCTCTCTCCTCGCTCTCTCTGCAGACTGTCAATCCCAGGTGACATTGGCGTGTTGTTGACATGTTTCTGTCGTGTTCTCCATGGTAACTTCTTGTTCTGTGTTTCGTTAAGTCTTCCTCTCCCCCCCCCCCCCCCCCCCCCCCCCCCCCCCCCCCCCTCTCTTTTTCTCTCTCTCTCTCTCATGTCTCTTCTATCTTGTTTGGGGACAACACTTTAACTAAAGATATATTTATCAATTACAAATTCATTGCCATCAACTGACCGGACCTTAAAGTACTCACACACACACACACAATCCACACATGGTTACACACACCACAAACGTACGGACACACGTATGCCAACACACACTAACGACATGCACATGTTTGCATGTTTTACCCCAAACACGGTACACAGGTCAGGCTAGAGTCGAGGGTGAGGGGGTGAGGGAGTGAGACGGTGACTCACTGGTGATGACTCACCACCGTGTAGAGAGAGAGAGAGAGAGAGAGAGAGAGAGAGAGAGAGAGAGAGAGAGAGAGAGAGAGAGAGAGAGAGAGAGAGAGAGAGAGAGAGAGAGAGAGAGAGAGAGAGAGAGAGAGAGAGAGAGAGAGAGAGAGAGAGAGAGAGAGAGCAAAGCACCACCTTGAGAGATGACAGCTACCATCGCGGTGATGATATCGAACTCCCCCGGCACACACAAACACACACGCAAACACACACACAAACCACACTTGTTCTGCAAATTCACTAGTTAGTTCCGAATGTCTAGTGTGGTTAGTCTTTGACTCACAGTCGAAAGATACTGTGTTCGATCCCCTGATGTCCAGTCTACCTAGAGCAAGAAGCCCTAACCCCTACCTGCTCCTTAATGACGTGTCTCTGTACTGTCTAACACCTAACTGCTCCTTAATGACCTGTCTCTGTACTGTCTAACCCCTACCTGCTCCTTAATGACCTGTCTCTGTATTCACTGTCTAACCCCTACCTGCTCCTTAATGACCTGTCTCTGTATTGTCTAACCCTTACCTACTCCTTCATGACCTGTCTCTGTATTCACTGTCTAACCCCTACCTGCTCCTTAATGACCTGTCTCTGTATTCACTGTCTAACCCCTACCTGCTCATTCATGACCTGTCTCTGTATTGTCTAACCCCTACCTGCTCCTTAATGACCTGTCTCTGTATTCACTGGTAAATAAAATAAAGCTGGTATTGTTTTTATTTTGTTTGTTTGTTGACTCCCAGTGGAGAGGTTCTGGGTTCAATCCCCAGTGTCCACAGTCTACATGGTGGCAAGATGCCCTAACCCCTACCTGCCACTTAATGACATGCATCTACAAAGCATAAAAAATACAAATACACTGTAGCGCACTTTGTGAAATGGGAAATGACTAACTCAACAGAAGAAACTGCTACCGTTTCATTGCGTTTTGTTTATTTGCATTTGTTTTCCGGCGCTCGGAGGGGGGGGGGGGAATGATGTGAAGCGGGTTCTAATGCGTGTTTCTGAGAAGGTTCTGCGTCGCTAGGCAGAACAGATGGGGAACCACAGCCCTGGATGTTCCTGTCGTAGTGACACCGTTCGGGTCGCTCTCCTCTAAGGGGTCAAATTGCCTTGTTTTCCTCCGGTTCTAATTTCACACACCGCAGTCAGCTGCTCCTAACACACACTCTCCCTCTCCCTCTCTCTCTCATCAAACAAACCACTCTCTATTCCCCCCCCTCATGTTCTAAAGCTCATTAAACGACGGCTTCAAGATATGGTTTTCTTTGTAAATTACTATGTTATGCTTGATTGTACACAGGACGCACACACACACACACACACACACACACACACACACACACACACACACACAAGAGCGACCCACTGGCTGATATAATATGCATATGCAGCTCAATGTCTAACAATGATTAAAAAGGCATCTTTAAATTCATGCATCACTGGTTAATTGGTTGTTTTGCGCCATTGCACAAATGCATGTATATACACATGGACCACACACATTCACCGACACACACACACACACACACATACATACACAGACAGACACGCACACATACGCACGACAAGAGACGGAGAAAGGGAGAATTGGCTAAGTCAAGCAATATAATATTCAATATTACCATGTTCCATTTGGCAGATGGTTTCACCCAGAGCGCGTTACCATACCGCAAGTGCGCACAGCTCTTAGCATGAGGGTGGGAATGGAACCCCTAACCCTGGCAGCAGTGTTAACCTCCGCCACACCGCACCTGCGGAACTGGACAGGAACGCCAGGTAAACCAGACGAGACAGAGAGACATGGAGCTTTCAGAAGGAACAGCAGGGGTTGGAATTCTGAAATCTGGAGGCGTCGAGGGTTCTAGAATTCTCAGGTCACGTTCCACGCTAGTGGGGGGGGGGGGGGGGGGGGGGGGGGGGGGCACCTCATAGGGCAGCACCCTCTGCTGGGGTCTGTCTGGGAATGGGTGCTGTTGCTCCTTCTCTCTCCAATATCACACACACACAATCTCAGTCACTGGAGTTACATAGACACACACACACACACACACACTATCTCTCACAGATATTGGGAGTCAATGGAGTTACACAGACACTTTCTCTCTCTCACACACACACACACACTTAATTAGCACGTGTTCACATGATAAACGATGGCAATCTAATTGAATCGGCACAAGTCCGCTGTCGGCGACCTGTGGACATTTGTGTTTATGCGTGTTAAGTGGTGTGCGTCGTGTGTGTGTGTGTGTGTGTGTGTGTGTGTGTGTGTGTGTGTGTGTGTGTGTGTGTGTGTGTGTGTGTGTGTGTGTGTGTGTGTGTGTGTGTGTTGCTGTCATCGTAGGCCTGCAAGCTACGACCTCAATCATACATGACATGCCCTCTGCCCTCAGCCATGCGTCACAACCCGACTAATTACTGCAAACCGATTCAGCCCGTTAGAATCAGCACGGAGACATATTGGCAGAAGGTTGGCTGCTGAGAATACCGTCACCGAGCTCGATAAAGAGTTTACAATTGTTGTTGCACTGCTGCCTTCACGAAATGCCACTTGAAAATTGCATTATGGTTTTATTTTTGCTGTTACTCAATTTAAAAAAAAAGTAAAGAAAGAAAAATACAGTTTGTCTGTTTCCTTCAACACTTCCACACGACTTTCTCTCGGAAAATGTCTAGTCACTGTTCAAATCGCATTTCTCGAATACAAAGGGTGACGTTAAGCCCATGCGAGGCAGAAGGCTGGTTATGATAGTCAGATTTGGCAACGTTTGCAGTTGAAAACAAAGCCTACACATATCCCAGTGATCGTGGGATGGGTTCGGTGAGTGGGACATAATAGGGCAACAGACCTCTTCAGAGGATCAAAATGAAATGGTTTTTTTTTTGCTCCAAGAGATTAAAAAATAGTTTAGTTGTGCACTCGTCAGTGATTCATTAAAACAGCATTGTAATCACCAACATCCCCTATGTGAAACTGTTGCCTTGGTAACCCTGCATCCCATTTCCAAGTTGACCCCGTTCTTTTAGACGCATCACTACACCGTTACTTTTTATTGGTTCTTACGTGCGGCCGCATTGACCGGTGCGGATAACTACGTTTTAAAACGTCCACCCCCCTCGTCTCTGTTTAGACGTCCACCCCCCTCTCTGTTTAGACCCTAGAAAGTCTCAGCCTTCGCTCGTCACCGGTCATAACAAACCGGCGCCCAACACTCGGGCCTGTCACCCGGCGACGGACCAGGCACACACCGCGCAGCACATTTCTCGGGTGTTCTGGACCGTGGCCCGCGACTGTTTGTGCACTTTCAACGGCTGTCAGCTTCGCTTTTCTGATCCATGAAACCCGTCAATGCTGGTGTTGAACCGTGGCAAACTGTTAAGAGAGAAAGCTTCACAAAAATCTGGAGTACTCTGCATTTTAAACTCCCTGCTGCTTCGCAATCCATATGCCGCCTTTGAAGCCTTCCGTTGCTTGAATTAATCTGTCAAGTGAATTAAATGACCCATTATGGCGACCACCGAGCGGGTATATTTATAGACGTGAGGTTTGTTTGTAATATATCGCCAAAAACTATAAAAAACGACGCCGACAAATGATATATTTGTGACAAGTTTGGTGGCATCTGGGCAGGATAGACCGGTGCATCACTGACCCCTGGTGATGACACCGTGGAACAACATGTAGTTTTTAATAATGATCCAAACGACACTAAAGGAACTACAAAACTATTTAGGGCAAAACAAATAATAATAAAGACTAACCCATAAAGATAAAAACGTCAAAAATATATCTTGTGGTGTCAACCTTTATAAAACATGTAAAATAACACTTTATTTTCATGAGCATGTATGACAGCCATTTTAAACGTAGTCTTCCATACAAATTTGTTTTTTCTTTCCATTTGTCAGAGAGGGCATGAACATGATTAACCCCATCATGTTTGATTCACCACAATATCCCTCTCAATCACATTTCTAATAAAACGTTTATAAAAACTCTGAACACAAAAATGTTCTTTAAAACGTATTGCAATTAAGACTGGTATAAAAATAGTACAACCGAAATACAAATCTGGAAGACGTTTTTAAAAACGTTTTAAACTGTTAAAAATGTAAATTTATAACGTTTTGGATCAAGCTCAAATATAACCCAGAAACAACTGTATAGCAGACAAAAAAACAAAAAAAAAACAGAAGCCACAGACAACATCAATATAAATATTACAACCATTATTATTCACAGAATATATACAAGTTTCCTGGTCTAGAAAATGTACACGTCGTATTTTCTCTCCTCCGTTTTTTGTCTCACTGAGATAACGCGTCCTCCAGAACAGCGATGTCCACCACCGGTAGAGAGGCAACCTCGAAAAACACCCTGAAAGAAATACAAATCACAGAATAGACTGGTGCCTTCTCTAATCACCATCCGTTCTCTCATCTAACCAATCACCATCCGTTCTCTCATCTAACCAATCACCATCCGTTCTCTCATCTGACCAATCACCATCCGTTCTCTCATCTGACCAATCACCATCCGTTCTCTCATCTAACCAATCACCATCCGTTCTCTCATCTGACCAATCACCATCCATTCTCTCATCTGACCAATTGCCATCCATTCTCTCATCTCATCTGACCAATCGCCATCCATTCTCCATTCTCCAATCTCATCTGAACAATCGCCATCCATTCTCTCATCTCTGACAATCACCATCCAATCTCTCATCTCATCTGACCAATCGCCATCCATTCTCTCATCTCATCTGACCAATCGCCATCCATTCTCTCATCTCATCTAACCGATCACCTTCCATTCTCGAAACTCATCTAACCGATCACTGGCTGCATTCCTTAAGCTGTTGTTGAAATCTCTTTAACCACTCCAGTCTATTGGCAGCGCATGAGATCGGCTGTAACGAGGACCAATCAGAGAGGGGTTACTTACTTGTGGGCGTACTTGCTGCGCACGGCCTTCAGTCTGTTGTCGGGCGGACTGAGGAGCATGGCCTGGAGGCTCCGCGCCACGGGGGCCACCTGGTCCACCCCGTACCCAGAGTGGTACTCCAGCATGGGGGACTGGAGGGGGGAGGAGAGATGGGGCAGGGACAGGTAAGGAAAGAGAGATGGAAACATAGGGGGAGGTGGGAGAGGAGGCAGAGGGGGGAGGCACAGGTAGGAGAGAGGAGGCAAAAACACAGGGAGGAGAGGGATGGAGAGAGGAGGCAGAGGGGGGAGGCACAGGGAGGAGAGGAATGGAGAGAGGAGGCAGAGGGGGGAGGCAAAGGGAGGAGAGGAATGGAGAGAGGAGGCAGAGGGGGGAGGCACAGGGAGGAGAGGAATGGAGAGGAGGCAGAAACAGGGAGAAGGGTGGAGAGGAGGCACAGGGAGGAGAGGGATGGAGAGAGGAGGCAGAAACACAGGGAGGAGGTATGAAGAGAGGAGGCAGAGGAGGGAGGCACAGGAAGGAGGGATGAGAGAGGAGGCAGAGAGAGGAAGAGAGATACAGAGGGATTGAGAGAAAGAGACAGGGTGGAAGATGTAGGGAAAGAGAGGAGAGAAAAACAGGGGAGGGAGAGAGGCAGAGGGAGAAGAGGGATGGAGAGAGGGGGAGGGAGAGAGACAGGGACATCAGGGGATGGAGAGAGAGACAGGGACATAAGGGGAGGGAGGACAGGGAAGGAGAGAACCAGAGGGAAGATGGATATATAGACAGGTGTAAAGAGAAAGGAATGAAAACATCAAAAGTTTAGTAACTAATGGTAACCATGTCCTCAGGGGGAGTTTCTCTTTTTGTGCATGTTTATGCATTTTATGTTTTAGTTAGTCAGTATATTAGTAAGAACGTGTGTGTGTGGGCGTGGACCTACCCATCCTCCCAGGTCCTTGGTTACCAGGGCGACCAGCAAGCAGGCAGCGGCCAATAGGGAGCCGCGCACCGGCAGAAACTCCGCCTCCTGCAGACTCAGCTCGCACAGGTAGCGTGCTAGCGTCAGCGTGTCCATGCCAATGCCTGCGCACTGCGCACACACACACACACACACAAATGTCAGTGGAATTGAAGTCTCACAGTGTGAGACTGTGAGAAACATTTAGAACCATTTGCAAAGCTCCGCCCACTTCATATCTCCTCCATTAGAATTCTAGAACCCCAGAGGTCACCTGGTCAACCGAGGTCATCGACTTTCCAAGTTTCCAAAAAAGAAAGAAAACAAGCAGCAAAAGTTTCCACTTGAATGTGTTCCTCTCTGTTAGCATCCCTGCCCTTTACAATCAGACACAAATTCATTACAGAAGAATCCTCATTCCTACGCCCAGGGGTACGCATGGGTGGGTGGGTGCGCACGCACACACACACACACACACCTCTAACATTTCAGTTCTCGTAGCTTCGCCCTCCAGCAACTTTAATTAAGCGCTTTGATGAATGATTTGAGGACGAAGGAAAGACGGCAGGTGAGAAGGTCAAGCTAAGGTCAAAGACCACCGGTGAAACCTCCAAGAGCCCGGTTGAAACTTTAATGTTCCCATCGTTACCCTGCCCTTTGAAGACATAAATATGCAAAAAGTAATAAATGAGTGCGAAAAATACTCATTTATTCTCCCCACAGAACACGAAGGGAGACAAGCACTCCATAACCCCCCCCCCCCCCCCCCCCCACACACACACACACACACACACACGGGCCCACACACTCGCTAACCACACACACACACCTTGGCGTAGCGCCGCAGGAAGCGGTAGGGAATGGGGATATTGATGTCGAAGCATAGCGTCTGCAGGATGCTCGTCTCCATGGCGATGATCTCCTCCCGCTTGTAGGCGTCGTCGCAGATGTACATGAAGTCGTCGACGCAGGGTGGGCTTCGCTCCTGTAACGGGGGGGGCATCATAGAGTCAAGGCCGGATGTACTTCAAACTTCCCACGGCTTGCTACTCCCTCACTGTGAGTGGACCGCAGCAGCCGCTCAACAACAGCTGAAACCCCCCCCCCCCCCGCGCCGCAGACTGAAAACTATTGTTCAGACCCCATCTTGGCCCGTGAAAGAAAAACTCATAAATAGCAGTTTGCCTCTTTGATCCATTTTATGTACTCGCATTATTCGTGCAATTTCTGGGCTGTATATCCATGGCTGAACGCACTTATTGTAAGTCGCTTTGGAAAAAAGTGTCAGTAATTAATGTAATGTAATGAGGGGGGGGTACAATATAGTCACTGAGATGTTTGTCTAAGGACACCAGTAGTGGTGGGAGGAAAAGACCCAAGCGTCGAGGTGGTATTGGTGACCAATGAGAGGCAGCGGTGCGTTAGGGGGGCGTGTAGGGAAAGGTTGGGACTCGTTCCGCCGGGCACCCTGCGGCGATCGTCGCCCACCGAGGTTTGGTCGCAAACCGCACACTTCGTCTCTGAGAACTCGCCAACTGGATTTGGTTCCACGTGTTTGGCCTTGTTTCCAAGTCTAACCCGGCTGTCATCTAAATCCTCCCCCCTGGAAACTCGTATGGACCAACTAACTCTACTCTGTCCGTCCCACACACATAAATACAGAGACAGAGAGAGACGGACAGACGGACAGACACAGTCAGTCTCCCTCTGTTTGTAGATCATCGTGCCCAGACCTCAAACTTGGAGGCGATAAGCATGGCGGTGGATCCGATGAGCTGCAGCGTTTCCCTGGCGACGGGCGTGATTGACAGGAAGTGGTCGACCATCTTCACTGCCAGATACAGTGTCTCGTGGTTCAGCTCAAAGTTCTCCTGCAAACACACACACACACACACACACACTATGTGGAGGAAGTTCTACATAAATGCAAACTTCTGTGTGTGCACGTTGTCTCAAACTTTCTCTCGTCGAGGCAGTGTGTGAGACAGCTTGTACAGAAGAGGAAAAACTTTGAAATAATGGTGTTCTTCACCCAACTTCTTGCTTGTTTTTTGCCGCCCCAATTTCTGACTTTAGGATACCCCCTCAGGCACCTTCTTTGGTGCCTGAGGGGGCGCCCTCAGCCTTCCTTTTCTTTCACCTTCTTTTCTCCTTCAGCTTCTTTGGTCATTCTGGCGCATGCGCACGTTCGGCAAAGCAGCACATTGAAAATATCCGGGGTTAGGCAGTTAAAACGCGTCCACCCACCTGGACCTCCACCAGCCAGTCCACCAGGATGGCCCTCATCCCAGGGTTGAGGTTGGGCTGCTGGGACATGTAGTCCAAGAGGACAAACTTCTCCTGCACCACCACAGATGGAGAGAGAGAGAGGAAACTACAAATCAAGTATAGCCGTTACAATACACAAGGAAGTGGACCACTAGACATCGTAAAATAAAGAAAGAAATCTGGGAGTGTTCACAAAGAGAAAAAGGGCATAAAAGAAATCTGTTCTCTTCTGTTGTAAGCGTAACAAAAAAGAAATGAAAGACAAAACGTATCACCTGCGGGGTTTGACATGTAGGTGGCAGAAAAGAAAAGAAAAACCATAATAATCTAGTGTGTTCATACTAGTGCTGGGCAGTATGGCCCAAAATAATGATTACGGTATAAATGAAAATGCCTACGGTATACATCCCGGTATGACACTAGCACGTGAGCTGGGTGTCTTTGCTTCATATAAAGGTCCACCGTACGTCGATGTTTAACCGAGGGGGAAAATCCATCAAAACGTTCCACCCTCTTACGGTAACCGAGTCAGGTAATGCACTCGCTATAACGTTATTTCTTTCCTTCTCTGGCCACTCATCATCCAGAACAGTGCGGGTGTTTTTCTTTTCTTCCCGCGCTCTAGGGCGGCGCTAACTTCCAGCGCTGCTCAGGACCCCATTACATTAAACACACAAAGACACCTTGGATCGTCCTTCCTACGACGCAACGGTTGGCCCGTCTGGCGTGCGACCCGCTTCCCCTCGAAGCTCTTGCCGTAGCCAAGCGTGGACGCCGCGGACTTCCTTCACACATTTTACTTACGATATTGTCGTTTTGCTTTTCCAAGCGATGCTTCAAAGAAAACGTGTCTTTTTAACCACGGGCACCATTTCCAGAGATCAAATGGGGGGGGGTGGGGGAAAGACGACGACTACGTCAAGTAAATGTCAGCGTCGCGACGGCCCTAGTATTTTAAAGAATGTTATACGGGGGCGCAGCGCCACTATGACGTTACTTTGGGGGAACTCTGGAGAGGGGGGGGGGGGGGGGGGCGCGCAGGAGGTGTGACCGCGTCTCAAGTGTCAACACGTCGTCACACGCACAGATCAGTGGTCAAGTGCTTCTCTTTCATCTTTTTTTTCTTCCGATCACTTTACTCTACAACGGTTGGGCCTGAATGAACACCGCAGGGCGAATTCATACCGGCGTGCTTTCTATGCAGATCGTACCGTCCACCCCTAGTTCGCGCTCTCTCTAGTAAAGGAAACACCACCAGTAATAGGCTGCTTGGTCCTTCACAGTCACTTGGGTAGGTCCGTTAGTTGGCGCCGGCTCACCTCTCGTTGCTTGAGGTAGTCAAATATCTCCTTGGCGTACTCGGGGGCCATGCAGCAGTCGTCCCAGTACTGCATGTCCACGTCGAACTCCTCAGGGACCTGGGCAGACGGGAGGAGAGCGAGAGGGACATGCATGTGGATGTTTCGTTTCCTTGCCGATAAAGCTTTGCTGAATTTGAATCCCGCTGTCCTGAGAGTGCGACGGGGCTCACCTCGGGTCTCTGGGGGGGCGGGAAGGTCCCGGGGGCCGGGGAGGTCTGGGCGGCGACCTCCAGCTCTCCTACTGTGGTCGCCAGCTGCTCCACCTCCTTCTTGAGCTCCACGTTCACCACCTCCTCCCCCTTTATCTCCACTACCTGCTGCTCCTCCACCTGTACCGGGAGGCCATCAGAACTCAACGAGGACGACCTAGAGAGAGAGAGAGAGAGAGAGAGAGAGAGAGAGAGAGAGACAGAGAGAGAGAGAGAGAGAGAGAGAGAGAGAGAGAGAGAGAGAGAGAGAGAGAGAGAGAGAGAGAGAGAGAGAGAGAGAGAGAGGTTAGCCATGGAACGGAGCATTAAGAACATTCCCTACAATAGGATTTTACTTTGGCGTCTTATGTGACTTTTCACCCGCATGAATTGAGTGTGTTTAGTTACTTTTCTAAGTTGGCCTGGTTCCTGGAGGTCACCGTCTTAGTGATGGGTTTCTTCGTCGCCTTCTTGGTGGCATCCTTCTTCCTGCCAGGCAGGCTGATCTGGACCTTGTGGGCCTGAGGGTCGCCGTGACAACAACATCATAAATATACCACATATGTATAACCACATTAAAAAAAAGCAGCATTAGGGAGTGATGCAGCCGCTAAACCCTCTGAACATAGAATATACATTATCGCTGTAGGCAAGAAACACAGTGCAAAAGCTCAAGATCTCTGGATCCGACGCAACACCACGTTTTTTATAGAAACATGTCATTAAGGAGCCGGCAGGGGTCATCTTGCACTAGAATGCCTACAGGTAGACTGTAGACATTGAGGTCTTGAACCCAGAACCTTCACGCTGAAAGTCAAAAACTCCTATCCCCTACACTATCCTGTGCCCACCATGTCATTTTATCGTGTGCTGGAATAACAAGAGGCTTGGTTTTGATTGATTTTTGGCATTGAGTTTCGTTTCTGCACACCTGCGCTGAAACGGAACTCAATGCCAAAAATCAATGAATCCAAGTCATCACACACACACACACACACACACACACACACACACACACACACACACACACACACACACACACACACACACACACACACACACACACACACACACACACACACACGATGTTCACCAGATGACAGTCAGGACCTAAAGCTTGACTCCTGACAACAAACAAACAAACAAACAGTACACTAGGTAGACTTAAATGTATTGGGGGCGTGGATGTCCAACATTGCAATGGAAACTATATTCTTTAACAAATTCTTAAAACATACCCACTTTTTAGATGAACTTTCTGTGGTTTCACCATCTCTGTTTAAATCTACCAAACAAATTATTTGTCTTTTTACTGTAATTTTGCGCTTAAATCTTGTGTTTCCTGTAGAGCACTCGATAAATAGGTTGATGTGATTGTCGGCGGTGTGGACATACATTAGTGATGTCAACAAAGGCTGTCCTCTTCTTTGGGGCCCCGTGTGGGGGAGATGACGACCTCTTCACTTGAGGGCCGTCCTCCTAGACCGGAAAATAAAAGGTTTTGCAATAAAACTAAAGTTCAAAGTTCAAAGTGTTTTGTTTATTATATGGACAGCAAAACATAGGATCATTCTGAACTGTGAAATTTCTTGTGACAATGGCAAGCAACAAATACGAGGGAGATATCTTATTATTAAAAAGAGTCACAATAAGGTCAATGAGAGCAAAAATATGGCAAGACTAGCAAAAAAAGTAGATTTTTTTAAAAGTAGACACAACATTTAATTTAGGTACGGTACATACGTTTTATTGTACACTTTTACCGCGGTTTGGTTATGCATGAGCCCGGTATGTGTTTGTATCCGTAGAGATGACAAGCATATACATATAAAAACACAAAGCTATTTTGATTTACATTTTTCACTAGAAGAGGAGATTTCAACCGGTCCACAGGCGCCCTGCAGAGCACCATTGTTCTGCAGGCTGTTGGCCCGCCGGGCTATTTAAATGTTGCAGGCTCCTGCCTGCGTTTAAGTTTAAACTTGGTTGAATGAGACGCTTACCTTCTTCTCAGTGTTAGCGTTACCCAGCCTTGGCATTTTGCTGCCAAGGACAGTCGTGGGTTTCTTTCCCCGTGTGAAAGGCATAGCTTCTCAATCTCCTTGCGCGGTTTCTTGCAGACGTTTTAAAAGTGAAACACAGGGGTCACTAGAAGGAGTAACAAAGTAAGTATACAATTGGCGGGTCAGTTAAAACCAAAATGCAATGTACCGATTTTCCACTTGGATGTTGCCAGCATGTAGCATTACCAGCTGACCAGTACGATACAACATTTATCAAAGTATATTTGTTGCGTTACAAGTCACTGAACTATGCATGCTTCCGTTGCGTGTGCAAGTTTGTCGGCAATGAGACGGAGCCATGTCACTTTATCTTGTCCGATATCAACAAAGGGAAGTCGTAAAAAAGCTATTGGGAAGGTTTTCCTTACCGTGAAGATAATTTTCGGTGAAAACAGACTTCATGTACGCTGTAATACTCTGTTTTCAGGCAAGCTTCGCTGCTTTGTACAGTTTGTTTCAAAGGTCCAAAACTCGGAGTGAGACTGCGGGGGTTCCAAATGTTCTACCCTGCATTCCCGTTGGCTGGAATGGTACAGCAGCCAACCAATCAGCATGCGGTGTGAGATGCCGTTGTTAAGGGGTGCTTGTTTTTGGTGGCGTCAACCGTCATGCCGTCTAAAACGAAACGAATACCACATTATATTACTGTGTCAAAGACAATTCATGTAAACTATTTAGCTTTCTGTTTTGGTAAAACATTGATGTTTTCATATTAAGACATATTTAATCTGATTTATTTTATATTTTATTTGTTATGAGTTATGAGTTATTACCCCGTAGGTGAATGGATAATGTAGACCACCGCCCGTCTCAACCGACTGCTCTTTACAAATCCACACATCAAGTAGGTGGGGCGCTGGTATTTTCAAACTTCATAGCAACCAATAAGAGCTCAGTGTTTGGCACTTTGTTGACGTTTTCCCCTGGACTGAGCACGTCAGTTTCAGAAGTGTCATCATTGTGTTTTTGGTTGGTTTTGAGTGCTAGATGGACTGTTTCGAGTGAATACATGCATGTCGGTTTTCTCATGAATATTACAAACTTAGATAGGATTACACTCATGAGTGTTGTGTAATGTTAAAATAATTAAATAAATCTCTAATTAGGACTATCTTGTTCAGAATACTGTGAAATCAATTTATGAATACAAACCAAGTCCTCATACTCTCTTCCCAAATATACTTAATTTAATTCAAGATAGAACCACACTTGGGTCTATCAAAATGTGCTTTATTTTGACAAATTGTAGTTTGAAAAACTGCCCGATTTCACGGGCCGTCGCCAGTAATACAATATGTATCTATATACTATCTGAATATTGTATAACCTTGCATGTTTTATTTGGTCTTCTATTTTCTGTTTCTATCATTCTCATCCAAAGGGAAATGTGCTTCATAATGAAGAGAGAAATATGCTTTAGTTTGCGATTTTGTTTCCATCTCACAGTCTTGGAACCACACCAGTGTTGAGTTAAATATTAGTATATATACTAATATTTAACTCAACACTGGTGTTATATATATGGTGTTATATATATATATATATATATATATGCTCTTATGTCTACCAGAATGGTGGAGGGCTTTTTCAGTCTCCCCATCAGAACAGACAATAATATTAGTAGTAGTAGTAGTAGTAACTGTGTGTATTTGAGTGCCTGAGAAAATAATAAAAAATAAGCACACATATATATCGTAACACACACACACAGACACACACACACACACACACACACACACACACACACACACACACACACACACGATCATCCACACATTGTGGACACGTTCAGGCACAGGAAGGGAAACTAGACATGAGTGTCAATCTACTTCCTGCTCAAGACATTTGCATCTCTGACAGTTCTCTGGCAAGACCGGCCCGCTCGCTTCACTGGTAAGCCCACCACCTCCACCCCATGTTTTAACTCTAACTCACAACATGAGAAGACAAAACATTAAGACGTAGAACATTACAACTTAGTGACCTGTTTCTGTGTTCACTGTTTTCACTCACTTTGGATTCAGTTAGTAATTGTAAATAGTAGTGTAGTATAGTAATATACAATACTAAGAGTATTGTAGTACAGTAATGTAGTAGTAGTATAGTAGTATGAAAGTATAGTTATGTAGTATTTATAGTATTGTAATAGTATGTGGCCACGCTAGTTAATAGCATAACAAAAGTAAAACCACATCCTGGTTGGAGGATGATCTCGTTACAGAACGCAAACGACAAGCCTCTGTATTTCCTCTCTCCCCCTCAGCAATTTCACTGTCTCTTACCAACATCTTGTTCTCTGTTTCTGAGTTGGTCTTTCTCTTTCTGTCATTCTGTCTTCCTTTTGGCTGTCTATTGGTGTCAACAACTCTCAAGCTCTCAACACGTTCATTCTTACATACATCTTGCTCTGATAATTTCCTAACCTTGTCTTTCTTTCTTTCTTTCTTTCTTTCTTTCTTTCTTTCTTTCTTTCTTTCTTTCTTTCTTTCTTTCTTTCTTTCTTTCTTTCTTTCTTCTGTCTTTTGTTCCTACATTTTACCTGCCATTTATGTCCACAACATTGCATTAGCATATTGACATCAATGCACTAACTAACTCAAGTCAGATTAATATCTGTACATGTCTTCCATGAGCTATAGGTTTGTGGTTAATTTTTTTTTTATTATCATGCAATAAATCCAGTAACTAAATGTTGTAGAAACAATTGAAAAGCTCAATTGGGTTCGCCATCATTGATCTGAACATGAGTGGAGTACTTTTGTTTAGTTAAACCAAATTCATTTCATAATTAAATATTTTAATGTTGGATCTCACAGGTTCTCGTGATGAAAGAGGCTGGAGATAGGTGGGTTAAAGACAAACAACCCATTCCGGAACCTCCTCCCAACCTATCAGGGGTTCTAGAACCCATTCCGGAACTTCCTGCCAACCTATCAGAGACTCTAGAACCCATGTCGGATCCTCCTCTTAACCTATCAGAGGTTCTAAAACGCCTGCCTCTGAGCCTGGATGTCCCGGAGCGCTTTGCGTCCGCCATGGCTCGGAACATTCTCAGCTTGTTCCGCCCCGACCTCCCCCAGCACCAGGAGAAGGACCTCTTCCTCTCCTTTGACAGCAATGAGGACCCCCCGGACCAAGAGCAAGGAGGAGAAGAAGAAGACCTGACGGAGGAATCTTCAGTAGAAGTCCTCGCTGGACTCATCGCCTCAGCAACAGTCGCCTCCGCCCTTCAAGAGATGTGCTCTGGTGGGAAACCCGTCCACGGTTCCCTCCAACCAAATCCCACCGACATCCAGGGATGGAACCCCCCACCGGCGTCCCAGCTGGAGTGCACCGCCGGGGGGTCGCTGGACTACCCTGACGCACCCCCGACCACGCCCGTCCTCCCGGAGCTGGAGCGGGGGGCCAAAGGCAGCTTCTCCAGGAGGCTGAACGACGGACTGGCTAGGGAGTTCCTGCCGACCCCGTCTCAACCTCCTCCGATGCCCAACAACCAACGGAGCGAAGGGGGCCCTTTGGAGAACGTGTTCTGTCATATCGGTGACGACCACCGGGTGGCGCTTGTGGAGCACATGGTGCGCTCTCTGTCGGTGGGAGACCATCACGGCGTGGAGCTCTCATCGGGCTTCATGGCGGACGGCTTTGGAGGCGGTGGTGAAGAAGGAGCCCAACGCCAGCAGACGTGGGACGGAGCTAAAATGGCGGCATACATGGAGGAGCTGACGGCGGAGATCATGGAGTGGGTGACCAGTCGATTTGGTGAGAGGATGATGGTTATGAGTCAGAGCAAATCCACTGAGGAGAGTGATGATGGTGAGGGTCATCTTCATCGCATGGCTGACCGGCTGGCTCACAGCATCGTCACCTCTGCCTTCTGTCAGGTTACGATGGCACACACACGCACAAAGGGGACAACTGAAGTACTTCACAAACATATTCCATAAAATTTGAAAACTATACGTTCTCACTGTCCACTAGGCGGCAGCACAAGACTACCCTTGTCCCGTAAGAAAAACACAATTATCAGCGCAATCAGTAATTGGCTGAAAACACACAATCATTTCATATCAGTGTGGTCGTTGTTATTGTTGTTGTTGGATAAATATATATGATATACACATATCTACTGTGGTATTTGGAAGAATACACGACATACACATTTTTAGAGACACGTCATTAAAAAGCAGGTAGGAGTATGAGTATCTTGCTCAAGGATGCTTACGGGTTGGACTGTCGACACGGGGCTTTGAACACAAGATATTTTGGCTGGGAGTCAAACAATGAACAGCTACTATAAAGCCCCTTATCCTGTCACCCAAAGCATTTAATTACGCAACCTGAATGTTGAAAATTTGTGACCTCACAAAGGTCATGTAATTGGCCCAATAGTTGAGCCAATTAGGAAGTGGACTTTTTCCCAACAGTAATTTGTCTGGATTTGATTTCGTTGAAAGTAATCATTTATTCTATGAGTTTGTGAGGAAATTGCTTCCATCTGATCTTGGGATCTTGAGCTAATGTTTCAACGAGTCACATGTCTTGAAAATGTAGCTCCACTGAATGGGATTGCAAATAATAAAAACAAATATGAGAAAATGTAATTGTTGTCTTACTGTTTGACTTACAGATCATGTGGTTGAATATTGACTAAACTATGTTGTATGAGATGTATCTGACAAAGTTTGCGTCTTAGTGAGGAGGACGTTTCCAATTATTCTAGAATTTAAGAATCCTTTGAACTTTGAGGGATTCTAGAATCTTGAAGGATTCAAATGTTACCCACTACTTATTTCTTTAACATTGTTAAATGCACTTTATTAGAGCCCAAATTACTGGTTGGAAATAGGAGCAGATGTCTTGCTGGGTTTTTTCAAGTCCAACAGTGAGTGAAACAGATTGTTCCATTGTTGTGCTCAGTCCCCACGTTGATAGTATCATAAACACTCACACACACTGAAGAACCATGTTGACAAAGTTATAGATTGCCAACATACATACGGTTTGTTTGACCTTTTGGTACGCATTTGACCTTTGAGCCCACATTGACCTTGTGTTTTGCACGCGTGCAGCATACGTCACCGGCGGCTGCGTGGCAAACAGGTAGGTTGACTGTCCGTCCGTCGGACAGGCGGAGCACGGACATCCCACGACTCGCCGACACGCGACTCCAGTTAGCATGTTGGCGGCGATGCTAACGTGCTACCGAAACACAATAATATTTTGACTTTCATGGTCTCATAAATCAAAGATTGTTAGATGGCAATGAGCTTCCACCAACACACTCTTATGTGTTTTTTCTGAGTTTTGAAACATGTTTTCTGGAAAGATGGGTTCTTCTTAACGCTGTTGAATCTTCAATGTTTCTTTTGGACAGTGTACTGTGTCTAAATAAGTGTGTATGTGTGTATGTGTGTGTGTGATATTCCCCCTGTGTATGACAGGAATGCTGAATCTAACTTCTCCCACATTGATTACCAATGTTTGTTCACCATGGGAAAATACACACACACGCGCACACGCTTGCACACACATACACACACATGCAGGCAAGCTGTAGGGCTGGGCAGACAGCTGTGGTTTCACCCCCTGATCTCAAAACACATACACACACACACACACGCACACACACACGTACGGACACACTCACTTACAAGCAGACTTGCATACACACCCTTACACACACATACACACACGCACACACACTTGAGTACATACACACATCTGGAGAAATGCTTGTGTGATGTCAGAGGGTGGCATTTTTCCAGAAGCAGAAGAATAATGGTCAGGAAGGTGTGTGCGTGATCTACTGTACTTGAGTGTGTGTGTGTGTGTGTATGTGTGTATCCAGTAGTGTATTTGAGTGTGTGTGCATGTATCTGACGGAGATTGTTGTTTGAGCTGTGTTTTATCAGAGGGTGAATACAGACCAGGTGGTGTGTGAGCGCTGCAGCGTGGTTCTGAGGTCAGTTTAATTTAGATGTCGTCTTCACTGATCAAAACAAAATGGCCGTCTGGTGTCTCGAGGTGTTGAGTTGGAGATAACTGAGGACATCGTTATTCTCTCTTTCGCAACAATATGGTGGTTCTGGGAGTCATTAGTATGAGAGAGAGGGAGAGAGAGAGGGAGAGAGAGAGGGAGAGAGAGAGAGAGAGAGAGAGAGAGAGAGAGAGGGAGAGAGAGAGGGAGAGAGAGAGAGAGAGGGAGAGAGGGAGAGAGAGAGGGAGAGAGAGAGAGGGAGAGAGAGAGAGAGAGAGAGGGGTTGTATGTTGGTTGTGTGTGTTTAAACCCATGGCATTTGAGGACTCTACATCCCTTCTTATTTCCTATTCCGAATTCCTCGGTGTGTTCACGAGGTTTTTGAAAGGCACACGCACACACACACACACACACGCACACAGGCGTAGCTAGTTCTGGCGGGACACTCTAGTCATGCGCCCCCTATCAGCTGACGGCTAACGCGGTCCAATCAAACGCGCGTACACTGATAGCCGGTCAATATAAGATATATTTAAGATAAGATATTGTATGTAACCTTTATAAAGGGTTGAGATATCTGATGTACCCCATGGGGGATTGTACAGTGCTCCCTATTGTCAAATGTTGGTATGCTGTTGGTATTCTGTATCTAACATCTGTAAGTCATGCTTTAAATCTGACATCAGGGAACACCAGAAAAGAGGGGAACCATACCGCCAAACTAAATTGTATTACCATGTCATGCAATAAATGGTTAAATCTATGACATGAGGGATTCCTGACAGAAATGCATTTGTGTCCATCCAGCCTTCCGTCAGTTCCTTCTAGTCGCCGTGGTGGAGCAGAATGTTCCTGTAGTTTCAAGACATTCTGTGTTTTCTGTGGTGTTCTGACGGCCCCACTGCTTCCATTGGTGTTCCGTGTTCTAGAACATTCTGTGGTCATTCTAGAAGATGTGACAAATTTAGGAGGAGAAGGTGGTGGAGGAGAGGGATGAAAGAGAGAAGGAGAGGGAGGAGGAGGACAGGGATGATGAAGTGGAGGAAGAGGAGGGGGAGGAGAGGAGAGAAGGAGAGGGAGGAGGAGGACAGGGATGATAAGGTGGAGGAAGGGGAGGAGAGGGAGAGGAGAGAAGGATAGGGAGGAGGAGGACAGGGATGATGAGGTGGAGGAAGAGAAGGGGGAGGAGAGGAGAGAAGGAGAGGGAGGAGGAGGACAGGGATGATAAGAAGGAGGAAGGGGAGGAGAGGGAGAGGAGAGAAGGATAGGGAGGAGGAGGACAGGGATGATGAGGTGGAGGAAGAGAAGGGGGGGAGAGGGAGAGGAGAGAATGAGAGGGAGGAGGAGGACAGGGATGATAAGGTGGAGGAAGAGGAGGGGGAGGAGAGGGAGAGGAGAGAAGGAGAGGGAGGAGGAGGACAGGGATGATAAGGTGGAGGAAGAGGAGGGGGAGGAGAGGGAGGAGAGGGAGGAGGAGAGCAGATTTTAAGATTTAACTAACTGCTAGTGATTGCATTCATCAAAACCTGCTTGAGGCCGTTTAGGACAATGCTTAGACAACGTCAATTAACACACAACACTTCCTATTTATTGTGTGTTAGTTGTCCGTTCTAAGTATGACATATTGCACAAGCGGCGCATTGTGGGGTCAGCAAACAAGCAAACCTTGTCTGTCTTGTGGAGGGCTGTGTCATTTTCATCTGTTTGGTCTCGTGCTTCTTTTCAGTCGCTAACAGAAATCCCCTAGCGCTAACGGCGACTCTTTTCTGGTACAGCGAGAACCAAATCAACCCCCATTTTTGAATGCCTTTTTTCAACATTGAATGGCCAACAGCTACCAGCTCATCAAGGAAACAGTAATTGAATGTGATTTCAGATATGAGCATGATGGCAACACAATGACGTCTGATAGCAGCAATATTTGGCAAACGGCTGATTTATAAAACCCCAAAAGTACTTATTTTTATGGTGTGCTTGGATAATGACTATCCTCAAGGTAGCTCACAGAGCTTTTGTTCCTCATGTGCATATTGATAGTTCAATGATGTTGTTATAAAATATTTCTAAGTTTGTTTTTACGTGCTCGTAATCTATGCTGTTGATCCAATGACTATGAAAACATGGGGTTCAAACCTATGATATTATCTAACCATTTTTTTTGAAGCTTTCAAAACAGAAAGGATCAAAACCAATTACTTTATGAAACCTGAGTGAGTAGAACCTCAGAACCATTGAAGTTGCACGTGTAGATGTTTATGTAAAGGCAAAAAATACTAAAACACCCTCTTCTTTGTTTTCAGACTCTCAGCTCTCTCTCTCTCTCTCTCTCTCTCTCGCTCTCTGACTCATCCTGTTGTTTAGCTTGTATTTGATCTGAGTATGAGCAGTCAGCGTCCCCGACTGCCCCCCTGACCATCCCTACGTGTGTTCCACCGCTGCGTCTTTTTGTTATCTCATCGGGTTTTAGGGAGTTCTTTGTGACCTTGGTGTGCACCTAGGGTGAGGGGGTGTTGTTCTTCTCTTGACTCTCCGGCCGTCGCACCCACCTGCTCTGAAAGGGAAGCCATCAGCTGAATCAAGCTACGCTCGAAGCGCAAAGGCAGACTTTTTTCCTTTCTAGCAAAGTAACACTTCACCAAACGTATGATGTGTAACATACCATTCACGTGCTCTCAAAAACGAAACGCGGTCTTAAAGGAATAATACAGGCTACAACACGCTCACACTGTTATAAAACGTACATAACATCGATTTACTATTTGCAATGTGTCACTGGCTGTCGTGTCTGGCCTTCCCCGATCTGCGCCGTGAACCTTTCACAGAGTTGTAGCGCAGACCTTCGTAAGCAGCTATCCCTGAGGCTCGCTAGTTTATGGTCCTAGAAAAAAAAAAGAAGGGATATTCAATGAATTGCTGCCCAACTGGTCCGGGGCCGCATGTCGAAACCTTGATGAATCAGTCATATCTGGGCCCCCTGCTGCAGACCCAATCAGCCAGGTTAACTGTGACTACCAGGCCGTTTCCTCTCCAAACGAAGGCTATGCCTCAGCAGCTGTACGGACCATTGAGTCATCTGTGGTTTGGAGCTCATGGCCGAGCACCAAGCCCACAAAGCCAAAGTGCATAATGGATTCATGAGGATGCTAGCCCGGCAAAAATGTGTGTTCTCTTTCTAAATGACTGATTTCTCGCCGTAGGAACGTTGTTGTCATAAGGGAATTCAACTAATAGCTGATACTTATGGTTGATGGTACAGCGATTTGGAGACCAACTCTGCTAATAAACCTCATTGTTACTACTGCAGAAATGTCTCCATGTGACGTAGTAGCGTGTACAGAAATGGAGTTTAGCCATGGCAAAGTGAATATTAGACAAAACATTAAAATAGTGCCTGGGGTGCATTGTATTTCACAAATTGACACATCTTCACGATGTCAAAGTGTTTCACGCCGTGGTTTATCTTCGGGGCAGTCAATGTTAAACCTTCAAAGTTCTGCTGGGCTTAATAGTGAGACCGCTACACTTGATTCAAATGAGGTTGGTGGCGAAGCTGCTTAGCTTGCTGCTGGTATAAACCTTTTTCCAACGGCTAGCAAACCAGCTAGCCTTTTGTGGAAAGCAGGTCATTTATTGTACAAATAAAAGCAGTGTTTCGGTAAAAAAAAAAAAAAAAAAGGAAATAAAAATGATAAATATTGTGGTTTCCGGACATTTGGAAGAGTTCGCTCTAATCTGTAGTGGGGGGATTTTGTTTAAAAATTCTTTCAGTTGTCGGTTCTGAGTTTCGCTAAATCGGAGGCTACTCGACGCCAATCTGTGTCTTTATTTATGTAACTTAGAAGTCACGGAATAAAATAAAATAAATATGTATTGCTTCAGGAGGAAGGCTTGCAGTAGAAGGACAACATGTAATAAATAAATAAATAAAAACGGCCAAAAAGATTCCTTCTGAAACCGTTCGAAGGCAGCATGGCCACGACAGCCGTCTCCTGTTGAGGTGTTAATATTAAGATTTAATAGACCAACCACTGTTTGCTTCCTTAGTCTGTGAAGTGATTCGGGTGTTTTAGACCAAATAATAGTAATGCCTCGTTGTTTTACCTGTTTTCTAACAGGGTTTAGTGAAGTACAGGAATGTTTTTTTTTTCGCCTTTCCGTAAGCTGGGAAGTTGCCTGACCCTGACGGCTCGGGGGAAGCGCATCGTAATTGCCATCCAGAGGCTTGACGAACTTGACAGTGCATACGTTGCTTTCAGTGACAGTGTGTGTGTGTGTGTGTGTGTGTGTGTGTGTGTGTGTGTGTGTGTGTGTGTGTGTGTGTGTGTGTGTGTGTGTGTGTGTGTGTGTGTGCGTGCGTGCGTGCGTGCGTGCGTGCGTGCGTGCATGCGTGTCTCTCTCTCTCTCTCTCTCTCTCTCTCTCTCTCTCTCTATGTATCTCTATTTACACACACACACACACACACACATATATATATATATATATATATATATATATATATATATATATATATATATATATATATATATATATATATATAAGTTATTTCTGGTTTTGCATTATTATAGGCCTATATGGATTTTTATTACTGTGGTAATACTGAAGTTGCAAATTGAGAGAACGAGGAAGAAATACTGAGAGAGAGAGAGAGAGAGAGAGAGAGAGAGAGAGAGAGAGAGAGAGAGAGAGAGGGAGGGAGATAGAGAGGGAGAGAGAGAGAGAGAGAGAGAGAGAGAGAGAGAGAGAGAGAGAGAGAGAGAGCACATTCTTGAGCAGCTCCTTTAGGTGATGCACAAGTTAGTCCAGCCCCTCCCGGCTTTAGGAATGGAGAGCTGCTAGTCTAGTCCGTTCCAGAGCCCTCCACCTCCACTCCACCACCGGCCCGCATGAGTCTCCTATCCAACATGGTCACCGTCTTATCTTGATCCACTTCATTTTCTTCTCAACTGTCCGTGAACCCAGGGATCTCGTCTGCTTTTGGGGGGTTTTGTTTCGACCCCACACTTCCAACCTCTACTCTGCACAGAAACGTCCCGTTCGCGCCCTTGATGGACTCGGATCTCTAGAACGCTGTCGCTACGCTGCTCTACTCCACTCTGTCCGGTGGCTTGGTTCGCACCGCCGTCTCTTCTTCGTCTTGTTTTACCCATGCGTACGGGATGCCATGGCCACCCCGACCACTCAGCAGCAGCAGCAGGATTACTTCAGGTCCGTCAGCAGCGAGTCCACCACGTACATGATGGTGCCTGCAGCCGGGCCGAGGGACCGGGAACGCCGCGAAGCCCCCTCCAAGATGTGGGTGGCGATGGTGGTGATCGTGGTGGTCGTTTTGCAGATCGCGTCCACCACGGGGCTTTTCGTCTACCTGAACATGTCCATCTCCCAGGTAAGATTAAAAAAAAGGCCACGGTAGACAACAGACGACCTGGCTATGTTGTTTTCGTCAGTTTCGCGATTGCTGCATCACTTGCTGGGGAAGCTATGTTTTTTGGAAGTGGAAAGGTTGCCTGACGAGACTTGTTGGGACAACCCGGGGGCTCTCTGTGATTTAGAAGAGAATGCACAGAGGGAAAACTATTTTCTGTCTCGTGTTGTGTGCTTCAAGTGTAGTGAATTGTGCATCTTGCCGCTTCTGCTCTGTGGAGCCGTGCGTAAAAGTACACTGCAGGTATTTTTCAGTTGCAGAAACTGCTTATCAAAACTGGTTGGATATGTTTTCGGATTGTGTGGCGGGGATTCCCGTAATTATCATACTGGTCTGGAATACATGTCAGTGATTATCAGATAAGCCATTAAATGCAAATACTTTCGGTTTCGTGTGACTCTTAGAGTCAACAAGTTCCAGGGCCCCTGCTGGACGTGTTGTTTTTAGGTCAGGCCCGACTGTCTTATCGGTGACGCAATGATTCCCATGCCTCCGGAGACGGACTTTCTTCATAAGCAGTTCAGCAGGCGCTTCAACACATGCTGTTATTCCTGGCCTCCAACCAGCCTACGGTGGAAGGGCAGCCTATTGTCACATTGATGAAGACGAATAACGGGTTTATCATTGAGATTCAATGGGCATTATCCAGGTTTAAGTGATAAAAGTGATCATGTTTGAGTGAGTACATGATCATGTTTGAGTTTTGAGTTTGAGTACAGTGAAGTAATTTCCGGGAGCAATAACTTTATCGTTCAGATGCAATGACCACTATCCATGTATGAGTGATAAAAGTTATCATGTTTGAGTGAGTATAAAGACAAGTAATCTCCGGGAGCTATAACTTTACCATTCAGATTGAATGGCCACTATCAAGGTTTAAGTGATCAAAATGATCCTTTTTTTGTGTGCTTCTATAACTTTATCATTCAGATGCAATGCCCCAAAATCCATTTTACGTGAAAAAAGTGATCATGCTTTAGTGAGTCTGTCGTCAAACATAATAACAAGGGACGAATTACTTTATCCTTCTGATTCAAGGCCCCGAAATCCAGGTTTGAGTGATGAATGTGGCCACGTTTGCCTGACACAGTTGTATTGCATCCCTGCGAACGGCTGCATTCCATCAAACTGCCATCAGATTTCACCCTGAAGTCGATACGTTCCACTGGGTCAGTAGCTTCGAACTGCAACCGAAACCGCTCATCTGAAAGAACCAAGGCTACGCGACTCCGCCGTGAGTGAGTCCCTCTTCTGAAACGCAGTAAATCTCCTCTACTTTCCCCCGACCATTCGGTATAGCAGCAATACATCACGGTACGAGACTCCATCCAGGCATCTGTCCTGCATTTGTACTTAGTATGTACTGTTAGCCACTGTGTCAATCTGTCGTAGATCCAAACCAGCGCCTTTTGGAGGTGGAACCACGTCTGTGTATCCTGCTGTTAAAAAAATGGCACTTCAACAAAAAGAAAGTCAGTCAAGACGGTTGTGTTTGAGGTGAATGGTTCCCCCCCCCCCCCCCCCCCCCCCCCCCCCCCCCCCCCCCCCCCCCCCCCCCCCCCCCCCCCCCCCCACACACACACACACACACACACACACAAATCGATACTTTCTAGAAACGGCCATTGTACAACGTTGCTGTTTACTAAAAACCCATGCACAGATCCACATGGAGTAACTTGAGGGCATCTCGAAAAGGACATGGCTAGACACAGCAACAGATATGTCATATGTTATGGGGCTTTTCGTCAGTTGAAGAGATGCATGTATGCGCTTGTGTATGAAATGCCTTCAAACTATCTTTATGTATCCCACTTAGGGGCACTTTATGGACGGCTCGGTCCACATGGCGCGTGGCAGCCTGTAATGGTGTAAGTTTATCACTTTACTGCCCTGGATAGGAGCACAAGTAGGTCATCCCTTGGACTTATGCTCATGATGCATCAGAGTTGGGTATACGATTACAGAAAGTTACGTTTAGGTAGGTTAGGTTAGAGATGATTAACTTGAGGCTGGGTTAGAGATGGTTACGGTTAGGTATTAGGTAAGCGATGGTTAAGTTGAGGAATTAGGTTAGAGATGGTTAAGGTTAGGTATTAGGTTAGAGAGGGTTAAAGCTAGGGTAGGCAATGTAGTTTAGACACATTTTGTCATAATTGTTGAAATTCTCTTGACATCCCAACAGCAATCAATAAATCCAATGCTCTGACAAAAAAAGAACGAATCTGGTATCTGTGGCTGTCGCAGGCCTGTAATATGCCCGTTGAATCATTTAAATCATCAACCAAATGATGGAGGGCTAATTCTGATCACCAGTAGAGTTAGTTGCGGCCCACTCCGGGCCATATTAAAGCTCCGTCAAGGTGGTGCAGGTCTTTCATGTCTACATACGGGGTGGGGAGGCAGAGCGGGCAGTTTCCTGCAGCCAGGCAGGGAATCCATGGCTGTCCAGGCGAAATAGATCCATGGATCCACACACCGTCTCCTTCCTGTCTCCCGACTCGCTTCAAAGGAACTCCAAACTTTGAGCTTGTGTTTTCTCAGCCCTGTATCAGCATTCATCATGATGTCTCTCCCTTACCTGCTCCTTAATGACCCGTCTCTGTACTGTCTAGCCCCTACCTGCTCCTTAATGACCCGTCTCTGTACTGTCTACCCCCTACCTGCTCCTTAATGACCCGTCTCTGTACTGTCTAACCCCTACCTGCTCCTTAATGACCTGTCTCTGTACTGTCTAGCCCCTACCTGCTCCTTAATGACCTGTCTCTGTACTGTCTAACCCCTACCTGCTCCTTAATGACCTGTCTCATCCAATTGGGGGTGGTACAATAGTATAGTATTGTAGTGTGTGTTTATATGTATATGTATATGTGTGTTTATATGTATATGTATATGTGTGTATATATATATATATATATATATATATATATATATATATATATATATGGTGCTGGTTTTGACAGCACTGCCCCTCACTTTAAAAGCTGGTACTAGTACATTTTTGTGACACTTTTATTTTTAAATGTTCTAGCTTTTATTTTGTTAGTGCTGAACACCACTGAGGTTGTACTGGCACTGAAAACATGTCTCTCTCTCTCTGTCTCTCTCTCTCTCCCTCTCCCTCTCCCTCTCCCTCTCCCTCTCCCTCTCTCTCTCTCTCTCTCTCTCTCTCTCTCTCTCTCTCTCTCTCTCTCTCTCTCTCTCTCTCTCTCTCTCTCTCTATGATGGGGAATCCCCGCCCGCCCAAGCGAAGGCCAGCTATTTTTAATCTAGAAACAGGCTCTCTTTTGAATGGCACTCTGATCCTGCTCTGGGCCAGAGTGTTTATGCTTTTGTTGCGAAGAAATCGACCAGTATGACCACTAAAACAATGTAGAAAGCCTAGGTGTTGCCTCACACACACACACACACACACACACACACACACACACACACACACACACACACACACACACACACACACACACACACACACACACACACACACACACACACTAATGTGACTACTGTACACATGACATCCAGATAACAAAGACAATAGGTTTTGTTTTGTTTTGTTTGCCAGCTGGTCTTTATGTGCGTTACGCTGCGTCCAGCGTTTTCAGACAGAACCATTGAAAACACAGACAATAGCTATTAGCCTGAACTGCTTTCCCAGTTCTGCGGTTACACGCAACACTTTACGTTTTTTAACGTACTACATTGTGAGGTGAAGCCTCTCTGCTCGTTTCCCGTGTCTACTCGCTGTATTAACTGTCTGCTTAGCTTAGCTCCACGGACGGTCCACCAGCGACCGGGGCTAACGAGCGTGAAATGGCCATCAGATGGCTTCAATCCTCACAGAGAGAGAGAGAGAGAGAGAGAGAGAGAGAGAGAGAGAGAGAGAGAGAGAGAGAGAGAGAGAGAGAGAGAGAGAGAGAGAGAGAGACAGAGAGAGACAGAGAGAGAGAGGGAGAGAGAGAGAGAGAGAGAGAGAGAGAGAGAGAGAGAGAGAGAGAGAGAGAGAGAGAGAGAGAGAGAGAGAGAGAGAGGGAGAGAGAGAGAGACAGAGAGAGAGGCAAGGATATGTCTTTTCTTCTTGCAGATTTCCAACTCGCCTTAACTGTACAAGTTCAAAGTATGAGCTGAGGATTGTACATCTGTTGTGCCTGAAGGTATTTTTCATGTCTTTAGATAAATTAGTTGAATGACCCAGTCTGTTCTGGGAGAAAAAAAACATATTTGAATGGAAATGTCATGGAATGACAAAAGATAATGTCTATCTCTGTTCATTTATTTTGGCAGGAAATCCTAAAGGCAGCTTTAGGGTATGAATACAATATTTGATATCTGAGTGATTGCTAAAAACAGAAATGGCATTAGATTACAGTTCTCATCAACAAAACCAAACATTGCAATATGAAGACCCTGTGTCATATTCTATGTTGGTTTCAGCATTAACAATATGCCACGTTTGTATCAACGGCTTGCTACGTCTTAACAAAACCTACACAGATAATCCCGGACAACATGTACAATAGTACTGTATAACAAAAGAATATTACTTGGTATTACTGCAGTACGACCCAGTAGAGTTTAACCTTCCAGGTTCCCCATGAAGTAAATATTGCTAGTTTGATAAGCGTTACTGGTGGAGAGATTTGATATTTTCCCACCTCATAAACAAAGATTGGCCACCAATGTTATTTTTTTTTTAACTGTTGGATGATGTAACGTCCAAACCAAATATAAAAACGACCCACACACACACGCGCGAGCTAACATGAAACATGCTTTCAACATGCCAGGCTGCCCTTAGCGGTGAACGCGGCGCAGAAAACATGCGCCACTGCCTGGCTGTTTTTAGTGTTAAATACTACAAACAACTGGGCTGTTAGCCACAGAAACCTCGAAGAAATCTAGTTAAATGTTCAATTACCATGTAGGGCTAGAGAGAGAGAGGGGGGGGGGGGGGAAGAGAGAGAGAGAGGGGGGGTGAGAGAGAGAGAGAGAGTGTGTGTGTATGTGTGTGCGCGCATGTGTGTATGTGTGTGACAGATGTTAATTCAGAAGAAGATTGGCATTCCATGCCTCACATTTCACTAAACAGACCCTGACTCTATATTGTGTGTGACTCTAGAAAAGGGGAATGTATAGTGATTTCATTAGTGTCTCTGTAGGAATGTGTTGGTGTGTGTGTCTGCCACAATGTTAGTATGTAGTCATACGGGTTGTGTGTGTGTGTGTGTGTGTGTGTATTTGTGTTAGTGTTGAAATGCTGAAGGACAGGAGTCACTGAAACATCCTGAAACATTGTAGCCCTTAAAACTATCACTAAAAATAGCACTTAAAACTTGTTGTCTGTCCCCATAAACTATAAACAACATCAACCACATAAACAAGGTCTGGTCAAAGGTGAGGAGACATTTGCCATGACAGTAAAGAAGTGTGTGTGTGTGTGTGTGTGTGTGTGTGTGTGTGTGGGTGTGTGTGAGTGTGTGTGTGGGTGCGCATATGTGTGTTTGTGTGTGTCGGTGTAGATGTATGTGTGTATGTGTGTATGTGTGTATGTGTGTGTGTGTGTGTGTGTGTGTGTGTGTGTGTGTGTGTGTGTGTGTGACAAGCAGGAACCCTATCCATGGCTTCACAAGCGCAATCACACACTTTTATAAATCAGTAACTGATTTTACAGTAAGATCCCTCCCTCCCCAACACATTCACACACACATACTCACACAATCATACATGGCCATACACACAAGCACACACGCACACACACACACACACACACACACACACACACATACTCCACAACTGTTAACTGATTTAATTCAGTGCTGCCAACACAGCCACCCATGCTAGCTTCTCCCTCCCCCCCTCTCTCTCTCTCTTTCCCTCTCCCTCCCTCTCTCCCTCCCTCTCTCTATCTCTCCCTCTCTCTTTCTCTCCCTGTCCTTTGCTTGACTTTTGTTTCTCTTCTTTTCATTTTTATGACACGTGTCTCTCCTCTCCCTCTCTTTATGACAGGCTCTCTTTCAGTCAATCCTTCGGTCTGTAACGGTCTTCTCTCTCTATGCCTCTCTCCGTCTCTCTCGCTCTCACGCTCTGATATTTCTTATTCATCCGCCCCATCTCTCTCTCTCTCTCAACTGTCCTCTTCTCTCTCTCCGATCTTGTTGATTAAAGAGTTATTAAAATATATGTAGACGTAAAAAAATGTATGTAGACGATTTACTGAACTTTCCCAAGTTGTGTTGATAAGGGAATACAATGTATTGTCTCTCTCAATTAAATGACATTAAATTAAATTCAGCAGAGCTTTGTTTGCAGATAAATATTTACATTGCCAAAGCAGTTAAAAAATGTAACAAAAGAAAAATATTAACATATACTAAAAGAAGGTCAAAACAAAGTGAAATGTCTCTCCATCTCGCCAGTGTGTGTGTGCGTGTGCGTGTGTGTGTGTGTGTGTGTGTGTGTGTGTGTGTGTGCGTGCGTGCATGCATGTGTCTGTGTGTGTGTGTGTGTGTGTGTGTGTGTGTGTGTGTGTGTGTGTGTAGTGTTTAGTTACAGCTCCAGGGAGAGAAGAGATTCTTCAATAATGACACAAGAAGCTCTTTCTTTTATGAGGCAGTCTTTGGCTTATAGTTTTAGGGTGAGAGTGTGTGTGTGTGTGTGCGTGCGTGTGTGTGCGTGCAATATTTAACCAAAGGATGTTTGCTTTCACGAACGCCTCTGGACTCACACACACACACACACACACACACATGCAAAGCAGAGGAGGGGAGAAAACAGATGAGGAAAATAAATTCAACAGAGGCAACCGAAGGTGATGACTGGAGCTGAAATGGAAGAGATGACTTCAGCTCTCCCTTAGATACACAGAAGGAAGAGGAGGAAGTGGAGCAGAGGGAGAGGAGTAGAGGCAGGAGAGGAGAGGGAGGAGAAAGAGAGAGAGAAGTGTAGAGAGGAGGATGAAGAGGGAGGAGAGGAGAGGGCAAGAGGGAGGAGAGGAGAGGAAGAGGGAGGAGAGGAGAGGGAGGAGGAGGAAAGGGAAAGGAGTAGAGGTAGGAAAAGGAGAGGTGTTGTTGGGTATGGAGAGGAGGGGTGGTGAAGGAGAGGGGAGAGGGATATTGTTTTAGAGTAGAGGAAGTAGGGATGGTTTTAGATGAGATGTGGGAGGTCATACAGAGGTCAGAGAGGGAGGAAATTTGTCGGGGTGCCCTTTCTCTCTCTGTCTCATTCTCTCTCTATCTCTCTCTGTCTGTTACTCTCTGTCACTGTCTTTCCCTCCCTCTCTCACTCTGTCTGTCACTGTCTCACTCTCTATCTCTTCATCTCTGTCTGTTACTCTCTCACTCGCCCACATCTCTTTGTCTCTTTCTCTTGTTTTGCTTTACACTCTTTATATTGCCTTGTAAAAACACAGCTACCCACACACATACAGAGACACACACACCCACACACAATCAAACAATCACTCACACACACAGGCATTCACTCCCCCCCCCCCCCCCCCCCCCCAAACACACACATACACTCCCACACACACATTCAAAGCAAAACACACTTCCGAATTCCCACGCAAAATACATATTATCTAACCCACCTGCACACACTCCCTCTCACACACACATAGGCACGCAAACACACACACACACATGCGCATGTGTTTCTTAAATGTGAAGACTGGATATTTACCTTCCCGCGTCGGAATGATTGCAAGAAGCAGGGTACAGCTGTGTGTGTGTGTGTGTGTGTGTGTGTGTGTGTGTGTGTGTGTGTGTGTGTGTCCGTGAGTGACAGCTGTAGCAGGACACACACGTTGCGCTGTGTGGCTATTGGTGTGTTTGCCAAGTCAACAGACCTTGCGACTGTGAGTTTGTTGTATCAACGAGCTAAGATAGGCTAATAGACTCATTAGATAGAGCTAACCGTCGCCATGGATACACACACTGGTTAGCTAAAAAACGTTTTTTACATACATGTCTGCATTAGCCGAGGCTTTTATAAAAGAACGGTCTTGTTATCTTTTGCTGTTAGAATTCAAATATGTTGAATTTAAGAAAGACTGAATCAAGAAAGGAAGGTGTAATAAAGAGAAATATATATGGAGAAATATTACAAATAAGTAGGAAAAGAAAAAACATTCATGGATTTGGTTTAAGGCCCCTGTAATGTGTAGTAATATGCTTGTGAAATGTGCTAAAGATGCCTTCAGGGGCGGGAATATGATATTTGACATATTTCTGTTTAAAAGAGAGAAAGACAAACAGGGAACACCAGAAACATACATTTAACATTTTCACACATCCATACTTTTTGTACAGAAAACGTTATTATTAGATGCTGATGCTTAACATTCAGACTAATGACGACAGCCATAAATAACTTCACAATCAGACGCAAAACTCCTCAAATTAAACGTAGCTCTAAACAGAATGAGGCGTGACGTCATCGGAGAGGGTGATTTGGTAGACAGTGATTCACCTCTGAGATATTTGTCCCGAGGACATGGTCACAGGAGCTCTGGGAACAGCTCCTTCTCTCGACCTCATTTTAACTCAAACTTCCCATTGGTGGAGCCACGTAGCCGTTAGAAATGTTCAGTCATTCAGCATTTAGACACTTTTACCTGAAGTGACTTCCAGTGAATTCAGATACTTGTCATTAAGGAGCAGGTAGGGGTTAGGGGGCATCTTGCCCTCGGATGCCTTCGGGTAAAACCAGAACCTTTCTGCTGGGAATCAAACAGCTGATTCACCACACTATCCAACCCCCCCACCCCCCCAGTATAGTTTGCTACCATTTATTCTCTGCCCAGTTCAGCACCTGCTCAACTCCTGACGTCCCTGGAAGGAGGGATCCCTCTACTGTGTTCCTTCTCAAGGTTTCTTCCCTCTGGGCTTATATTAGTACTTCCACCGGCACTACTGCTGACGGCGACCTCTGACCCCCGTTTAGTCCGGTTATCTGCGGACCCCCGTAGGAGTCACAACGCGGCGTAACCCCTGACTCCATGGGTGCTAACATCTTCGCTACTGGTGACTAATTAGTGTTAGTTCCAGTATGGTATTAGTAGTAGTAGTGCTAGTATATTAGTGAGTGTGACAGCACTGAGTGTGAACTACAGAAGCCCATCAGGTCTAGTTGACCAGTGGAGGGAATTCCTCTGTGGATAGGAAATGATGTCATGGGTCCAGCAGGAAGTCCTGACGTGTGTGTGCGTGTGTGTGTGTGTGTGTGTGTGTGTGTGTGTGTGTATATATGTGTGTGTGTGTGTGTGTGTGTGTGTGTATATATATGTGTGTGTGTGTGTGTGTGTGTGTACAGGAAATTTGTAACGCATTATATGTTATCCACAGGCATGTGGTGGTGCTGACTCACAGACCTGGGGTGTATGTATGTGTGTATGTGTATGTGTGTGTGTATGTGTGTGTGTGTGTGTGTGTGTGTGTGTGTGTTGTGTGTGGTCGTCTGAATTCCTCCAGTTGGCTTACTGTTGGCCTAATGTCAGTTATCTGACATGATTGGTTCCTGGGAATCATCAACTCTCTACTGGAACAAAAACTAACCTCTCTCACTCCTCTTTCTCTCTCTATCTCTCTCTATGCCACCCCCCCCCCCCCCCCCGTCTCTCTCTCTCTACCACTGCTGGTAGGGTGGAGGAAAGGAAAAAGGGAGGAAGGAAGCATGTAAAAGGGAAGTTTATTCTCTAGGATATGTTGTCATCTTTTGCCTTTTGTAAACATCTCATTTTATTTCAACTATTTTCTCCAAAGACGTTCTACATCTTGGCTACATCTCGAGCGTCTCTCGGGGTTTGAGGGGAAACTGCAGAAGAGTTGACCCCCAACATGGCCGCCAGTTGACCACCAGCATGGCCGCCAGTTGATCTCCAAAATGGCGGAGGGGACATACGGTCACCATGGTAACAGGTCAGGTCTGTGCCTCTGACTCTGACAACATGGCCGCCACCACGGGGGCAGAGTTCTGTCAGTTAGCCAGGAGAACAGACATTGTCTGGAGAAAATCACCATCTTGACAGGTTCAAACCCCAGGCGTGGAGCTGAGATCAGAGCAAGTGCCTCAGTGTGTGTGTGTGTGTGTGTGTCTGCGTGTGTGTGTGTCTGCGTGTGTGTGTGTCTGCGTGTGCGTGTGTCTGCGTGTGTGTGTGTGTGTGTGTGTGTGTGTGTGTGTGTGTGTGTGCACGCGTTCAGCGAGACGTGAAGAACGTCCGTGCACGTGTGACCAAAGTGTGTTGACATAATAAATGTTTTCCCGTCCAACCGTGTTTTTTATGTGGGATGACACGGGATCATCTATTTCAAATATCAAAACCAAATGATGTCACTGTCACTTCACAGTTTAAACAGCAGGTGACTACATCCCCCCACACACACACACACACACACACACACACTTAAAACCCAATTGAACCTCTTTAGGGAACTAAACCGACAGAAAGACGAGGAGGATAAACTACATAAAGACGAGAGGCTGGGATGGGGGGCGCTCAGGTCTTCACCTTGGACTCATCTGATTAACGGCTGTTTTCCGGCTTCCCAGTTACGATATGGAGTCTGTCAGGACGGGAGCTGTGGTAGGCAATGTCACGCCATCTGAAGCCGGTTATGAGAGCCATAGCATTGTAGCGTTGTAGCGCCGGGATCAGGGGCATCGCTGTGTGCTAGCATGTGTTGGTGCTAGCTTGGTACGGTACACAGGACCCCCCACAAACCCCCCCCCCCTCCACACCCCCGCTGGGAGTGATTTACACTGACAACAGAAGAGAGCAGACACACACACACACACACACACACACACACACACACACACACACACACACATACATACATTGGCAGACATACTAGTCCGTAAAGTACTCCATATGTATCCCCACTTCTTCTAGCCCTGCTAAGCTAGCTGAGTCCAAGGAGCAGTGGTACAGACATCTGTCTGGTGACTCACTTTCTCCTAGCCTGATGGTTTGAGTCTTAAGACCTCCAGTCCTCACTAAGCCCTGAGTCAGGTCTTCCCACCCCCCACAGCCAGAGGGTGGGGTGGGGGGGGGGGGGGGGGGGGGGGGTCTCATCTGGTTCTCGTGTCCACTAACAGCCCCCTCCTGTGTTAACTGTAACCCTAGTCCCTCGAATGAGATGCCTCCTGGCCGACAAACCCCCATTCTACCCACCATATCACCCCCATTTTCCACCCCTAACCCCAGTTAAACCTCCCTGAATGCTAGCCCCAGGATGGTCTTGAGTCCTGGGGCTCAGCAAACGTATTCATCACCTGCAGATCCCATCCTATGACAGTTTCATTTAGTGGTAGGAACTTTCCATTAACATAAGTAGATCTATAATTACGATTCTAATGGTGATGGTGGATATTGGGTGTGACTGATTACGATCAGAAGACATTTGTAATTATTGTTGTGTCACAACAACATACATAATTATTGAATAACTCTCTCTCTCTCTGTCTCTCTCTCTTCACTGTGTCTCCTTCTGTCTCTCAACTACAATTACATTTAAAGGGCTGTATAGGCATGGGAAAAGTACCAGTGCATGTAAAAAGAGTCAAATAAGATACAACCTTTGAACTAGCTGAACACCTCTCTCTCTCTCTCTCTCTCTCTCTCTCTCTCTCTCTCTCTCTCTCTCTCTCTCTCTCTCTCTCTCTCTCTCTCTCTCTCTCTCTCTCTCTCTCTCTCTCTCTCTCTCTCTCTCTCTCTCTCTCTCTCTCTGCCTCTCTTTCTCTGTCTCTCTCCAAACAATAAAGGAGAGACAAACCAGGTACACACTATCTGGAACCATTTTCACACTTTATGATATTTATCTCTCTCTCTCTCTCACACGTTCTGCTTATTGGTAACAATCCCTTAGCACGGCGCACAGGTGTGAATACAAATACAGACACATGGACTCACAACAGTCTTTACTGTGACCTGGACGGTACAGCAATTATTTTAAGAACAATGAAGTGGAACCGAAACACATTTAACCAGCCAGCCCTGTTAAGCATCTCATGCTTACCATAGTTTACCTACCAACAATTCTTAGCCACATTCTATTGATGTGCAATCACGTGTAGAACACACACGCACAAATATATCATAGGCACGTATGCATATACACACACACACACACACACACACACACACACAAATGTATTGTAGACACTCATGCATATAAACACACACACACACACATATACACAGGGGAAATGGCTGACCAAGTCTCTTGTCAGCAGAGGAGAGTAGAAACAGACTCCATTCTGGATCTACTTTATTAGATGCAGGAGGAGCAGGGAGGGGACGGCCTACTCACGCAACCCATTAGTTCATAAATGTTTCCAAAGGCCACTCAGAGTCGTTGAAGTTGTCACAAATGCGTTAACCTAGAAAGGATCTTAACTTAACTTTAGTAACTTCTCAAGGGCTAGTGTGTCGGCAAAGGAAACGCTTTCTGACTCGCTCTGGAAGGTTTCGCTTGTTCAAAGTCAACACTTGGAGAACATCAAGCTGTACGAAAGCTTGAGAACAACGGAAAATTGTACTTACAGGAAAATTAGGGCTACATATGACTTGGAATGGAAATGCTAATGCACTCTCCTCCTCTTTTTCTCTCTTCCTCCTCCCTCTGTCTGTCTATCCCCCATCTCTTTTCTTCTCTCTCTCTCTCTCTCTCTCTCTCTCTCTCTCTCTCTCTCTCTCTCTCTCTCTCTCTCTCTCTCTCTCTCTCTCTCTCCCTGTCTTCCTCTTCCCCTCTCTATCTGTCTGTCTCCCCTTCTTTCCTATCTGCCATTTGGGGTGTGATGATGTTACTTCCTGTCAGCAGTGATGGAGGGCGTCATAGGACATGTGGTTTATTCGGAGCGTAGACGTCACACATGGTTTGACACAAACCGTCTTTGAAACAGGTGGCTGCTACTCCTAGGTCTTAAGAAGAACAAACCTAGGTTTGTACCACACGCACACGATGGGACTAAAGGCCGCACCAGATAGCGGCAGTAGGCATGCCATGGGGGTCTCAGAGAAGCCGTCGCCGTGGTTACGCACACCTCTCCTCCTAAAATGTACATCTATTTTCTGGCTCATCTCTGCCAAAAACATGGCACCAATCAAAGAAACCTTCAGAGTGGTAAACATCACCAGATGTTCATACATTTAGTGGCAAGAATTGTACCTGTGCTCAAAGTTCACTAAAGCAACATGGATGGAGTTCATGTTGGTAACATTGTCCAACAGCGTTGGGCTACCCTAAGTCACTGGGTTCACCCTAGTGGATGTACAAATCCCTTTTGAATCCCCCCCCCCCCCCCACCCCCCCCACCCCGCCCCCCGGCTAGCAACACCCGCTCATTAACATTCCCAAACTAATAAGAAAACTCAGAAAATAGTGCAAAGCGTTCTTCAGAGCGCAAACACCTTGTTATTTTTGCGGTTATTACGGGGTTCAGGACTGTGTTTGACTGTAACTACCGGGACCACCTGTGGCTTGTGCTTTTATTTTGAAAAGATCACAGCTCGTAAATGCGGTGCTCCAGTTTAACATGTCCTCTGCCTGGGTTGTTGTGGAACCGAAACTATTTTGTGCCAGATGAAGACATTAAGGAGCCCCTTGAGAAGATGGATGGATGCCTCTATGGATGCCTCTAGCCAGTCATAATCCTAGCGTGGGCTTGTACTTGTTGTTACTCCAACATACTTTTCGATAAGATGGCCTTTATATTCCATTTCTGGACATTATGGTTTTGGCTTCACAGTGTTAAAAAAAATAACACAATAAAACATCCAGCACACTTTTACTTGTTGTCATAACATATATGTACTTGTAGCCCAAGCATCTCTGTACTTCTAATTCCAACATACTTCTACTTTTAATCCCAATATATCTGTACTTGTAACATCCTGCTAGGATGGAAATGACCAAATGCCATGGTAGTTTACCTTCCAATAGATCTGAATACATCTAAACAAGTCACATTGTTATTGCTCTGTTAAAGCAGCACATTACTCAAGTTGACGTGAAACAGCTGCAATCCTCCTTGCTGGAGGATTACTCATTGTTAGCTGAACTGCCATCTTGCCTTGTCTAAGTATGTGAAATACAGTTTTGATTGGTCGTTTTGTTCGAATTTCAACAATTTACCACTGAAAGAGGTTTATGGGGGAGAGTTATTTACTGCCTTGCCTTACATGACCTTGGCTGAACAAGGCGGCCATTTTCCAAGTCCTGGAATAAAAATAGTTGAACGTTTATTATAAATACCACCGGCCCAAAGAATAGCAAAGTTGAAAACAAAAATAGACCTAAGCCAAAATCGATCCGTTTAAATCCCTTTTCACATTCAACTCGACCACAGTCAACCTGCAGCTATCCTCTCGATTTCCTTGAAGCCTTTGAATGGTCTAACGTCGGAGGGCAATTCAAGTCAAACATTAAAGATGACGAGAAGGTGGATGAAACACCGACGGGCCGGCCTCCACCCCTAAACCTTCCAACCACGCACAACCCCACGGCTAATAAACACACACAACCCCACGGCTAATAAACACACACACACTGCGGCTAATAAACACGCACAACCCCACGGCTAATAAACACGCACAACCCCACGGCTAATAAACACACACACACTGCGGCTAATAAACACGCACAACCCCACGGCTAATAAACACGCACAACCCCACGGCTAATAAACACGCACAAGCCCACGGCTAATCAACACACACACACTGCGGCGCGCACACACGGCGGGATATTACGGTGGAGCGAGCCAACGTCCAAAAAAAAGTTTGTTTCGGCCAATGAGGGCCGGGCGTGCGGTGGGCTAGGGGAGGAAGTGGTTTGGAGAGAGGGAGAGAGAGGGGGTATTAGGTTCAACCGGCGGTTGGGATGTCGTCCACGGCGGGCCGGGGTAGAGAGGAAGGGGAGTTGAATTAGAGGAGAACGGCCCAGTAGGCTTATACGTCCAGTCTGGCTGACTGCTGTGTACTGGTATCCCCGTTACACTTCACGTACTGTACCTTGATGTATAGTACTCTCTCCCTCTCTCTCTATCTCTCTCTCCCTCTATCTCTCTCTCCCCCTCTCTCTCCCTCTCTCATTCTCTCTCCCTCTCTCATTCTCTCTCCCTCTATCTCTCTCCCTCTCTCTCTCTCTCTCTCTCTGCGACCATCATTGTCTCTTCATCTCTACATCCTTTCTTGCTTCACCCTCCTCTCCCTCTGTCTTCCTCTCTCTCTGTCCCTCTATCCTCCTCCTTCTTTCCCCCTCCCTCTCCATCTCTTACTCCCTCCCTCTTCCTGTATTCCCCCCCCTCCTCTCTCTCTCTCTCTCTCTCTCTCTCTCTCTCTCTCTCTCTCTCTCTCTCTCTCTCTCTCTCTCTCTCTCTCTCTCTCTCTCTCTCTCTCTCTCTCTCTCTCTCTCTCTCTCTCTCTCTCTCTCTCTCTCTCTCTCTCTCTCTCTCTGGTTGATTTGTATTACATTGCTGCCTTCTCCTCTTCCTAATCCCTTCAGATGAGAGTTATGGTACTGCCAAGACACACACACACACACACACACACACACACACACACACACACACACACACACACACACACACACAGGGAGGAACAGTGAGGCATTGTTCTTGACTTCCTGAGAGAGTGCTGTCAGCCCTGAACTGGACCCTTCCTCTCTCTCTATATCATTTTCTACCTCTCTCTATCCTTCTCTCTCTATCGCGCACTATCATTCCCATCCCTCTACCTTTCTCCGTCATTGTTCAGCTTCATCAGCCTCTCTATTATTCTCTACCTATCTCTACCATTGTCTGCCTGTCTTTAAATCTCTCTATCATTCTCTCTCTCTCTCTCTCTCTCTCTCTCTCTCTCTCTCTCTCTCTCTCTCTCTCTCTCTCTCTCTCTCTCTCTCGCTTAATCATGACATGTCATTAGTATAAACATAGAGCTTGCATGTCCGTCGGAGAGAGAGAGGATGGAGTTGATTCTTAATAGCCAAGGGGGACTTTGTGTGTGTGTGTGCGTTTGTGTGGCGCATGATCACACAGTAGAAAGGACAACACACAATGGGATGTTAGGTCTTGCTCTGTGGTTGAATATAATAGAACGCGCTGTACGGCCCTCCCATGGTTTCTACTGTACTGTACTCTATTCTATTCTAGTGCTCTATCCCAGTTTGTATTTCCCAGCAGTGTGCGACCCCACCCCCGACCCCCGGCCCCCTCACCGCACTGCGGGGGAGTACTCCATCACACTGTGCCTGAGCGCTGGTTCCCCCTCCCCAACGCAGCCGCTGTGCCCGGGAGCCAATGGGAGGAGGTCGTGATGTCATCGGAGCCCGGGCCAAAGTGCGCGTCAAAACGACACGTTCGTCCCCGTTCTCGCCCTGAGAGCTCGGTGGTCGTGGAGGAATGGCGCCAAACGATGTGACGAAAAAAGGAAAACCATCGAACTGCGAAAAGTTCTCGGGTTGAGAGAACGGGACGAAAAGTCGGTTGAATCGGGGGTGGGGGGGGGGGGGGGGGTTAGGGGGGAAACAAACAAACAAACTGAAAGCCGTTGTTGTTGTCGTGGTTACCGGCCGTAACTGGGCTCTAGAACGCCAGAGCATTCCAGAGGTCAGCGGGCTCCCAAACGTCCTCCTAGTCTAGAGCCACGGCCAGCAGAGAGCGTTGCTTCGTGTAAGGAAGGGAACGTCAGCGCTAGGTTCTGTAACGTAACATAGACGGAGGGGCTTAGACTGGAAGGTCTTTGAGCACCGGGTAGTTGGCAGGAGCTGGAAACATGCAGCCAGGGGGGCCGTTCGGAGGCCCAACATCATTGCAGCATTACAAACGACTTCGCATCGTCAAACGAAACAAGAAGGGGAAGGAGCAAAAACGTTTTTTGAAACACTGAATCAAAAATCGAATCAGGGTTTGTTCTGCTGGCCGCGGTATCAAATCACATCATTGGCAAAAACACCCGAAGTTGCAGGCTGCATGATTTTTACACATTTGATTCTTTTAAAACAAGTATTTGAGTGCTTGGTCGGGTTACACAACAGTATGAGCTTCTTCTACTTTAACAGCTCTTGTAACACTACGAGGTCATAAAAAGGGGAAACGTGTTTCAACCTGATGTTATTCCTCAGCACTGTAGCACACGTTTTTTCTTGTGATCCTACATACTGCACACTGTTCGATTAATGCTAAGGGGCCACTGTTAAGGGGAGTCACAAACTGGTGTTTTACGTAACGTCCCCTTATAGAACATCTATACTACTATGCTCGCCATACTTCAGTATCAAGGATCAGGACAGTGTAATGCTGAGGGTGTTTGACGCTCCCCTGAAAGGTTCTAGGTTCGATCCCCAATGTCTTCAGCCTACCTGTTAGGCATCCCTGAGCAAGATGCACAAACTAACTAACACGTACCTGCTTCTAAATGACAATTTCAATATATTAAATAGATACAGTTCAATACTCTGTGACTTTCTCTAACTGTCTTTTGCCCCCTAACATACTGACTTGCAAGACAGTTCTTGCGACTTTCACTTTTGTGACATCACAAAACCAAGAAGCATGAACCGATTCAGCAACACCGGTTTTTCCACTTATAATGTAAAAATAGATCCGTGGTGACCTCATCCATTTCTCTAAGGTGCTTAGAGTTCAGGTGTTAAAGTAAAACAGCTTCTTGCCCTTGGAAAGCACAACACCCCATATGCAAACATTTTACAAATTTACAAATTTACAAAACAGACATTGAAAGGAAACACAAAAGTACAAAGTAAATACATGTATGGTATAAAACCTTATATACAAGACATTCATTTCTGTGAGAAAAGCAAGTGTTTTCATTACACAAAAGCTAGCTTCTATATTTTAAAATCAGGCTTTGAGGAAACCTTAATGCAAACGGTTTCCTTGAATCATTACGGACTTTATTGGACTGATAAAGGACGCCACTGATAAAGTAGTTGGGCTGGCCTGCCGAGATCCTAGTGCTTCTTTACTTCCTGGTAGAAGTATAATCTGAACTACATTCCTAATGTATCCTCGAGCCAAACATTCACTCAAGCTATGTAACTACAGATCAACTGCACAACAACTACACAACAACTACACAATAGCGTCACAAATAGTATAATTTAAATGGTTACACCTGTATAGTGGTGTCTTATGAGTAGCAAGACACAGCCCTGGTGTGTGCCAAGTTCCATGCTTCAAATACGTTATTATAAAATTCTTACTGTTTGTTTTCGATACACAATGGTTCATCATCAGTGCCATGCAAGCTAGACTAAAGCTACATATCCACAGTTTAGCGATAAAGTTTTCATTTTGGAACACAAGCGAGACAAATATTATGTATTTTCGCTGCTATTTGGTAATGACATTCCTAATTCAATACACAAGCCACAGACTTGGCCAGCACAAACGCTATGCCTGCTTATTGTAGTGTATCTGCTGACCTTGTGTCTGTATGCTAACCAGGGGAGGAGATAGTGGACCATGTTGATTGGAGCTGAGCTCAGCAGAGTGGACGGACCTTATCGCCAGTCTAATAGATGGCAGCATTTCTCATGCACATCAAACACTCCCTAACTGGCCTTGTCAAAACCTAATGGATACACACACACACACACACACACACACACACACACACACACACACACACACACATCCATATAGATACACACACCCCCAAGTAAATAGCTATATGCACACCCCCGCACATACATACACACACACATATAGTTACACACACACACACACACACATAAACACACACACACACACACACACACACATATACACACATGCACACACACACACATACACACACACACACACACACACACATATAGTTACACACACACACACTCACACACACACACACACACATATAGATACACACACATACGCACATACATACATAGATAGTAACAAACAAAAACAGGCATTCACATTTAAGTTCATGCATACGCAAACACATAAACACACACACACACACACACACACACACACACACACACACTCCGTCACAAGCGCAACCAAATTTTTGTCTTTGTTCAAACTGTTGCGCTTATAATAAGTGATAAGGCAATGTATTCTCCCTCGCGCGCTCTGACTCGCTCTGTTGCACACAGACAAACAGTCGCACGCCCTTCAGTCAAGCTGGGTTAGCGTGTGTAAGCTTGTGGACCAAAATAGTGTACTTAGGTCAGTGGTTCCCATTTCATTTCAAATGTGTGTGCATCTGCCCTCAAACACACGTAGTGCTATAACCCAATCAATATCTGCTGGTGATATCGATGCCCCGAGGGAACGCATGCATATCGCATAACCACTACAAAGTAATCAGCAGTATTTCCCTATTGGCTACCAATCATTAGGCATTAGTGTGTTTGCGTATACAGGGACCTTTATGAGACTTTCAAACTTAAAATGGGTCATAAAATATCGGTGGTTTATTAATCCGCAATCCAAGGACCATGGGGTGTGTTTATTGTTGAGCTGAGGGGACCAGGGAGGGTGTTTCTTGTGTTAAAATACACAGGGAGGGACTTCAGGCTGCAGTAGTCATACTAATCAATCGAACTTCATCTCTAAGGTCCGATGGCTGACAAGCTCAAATCTGGGTGATCGGGGCCTTTCACTTTTTTTTTCTCTTCACATTTCTTTCTCAAAAAGAATAAGTAATTGGCAAACAAAAACTCGGCCAGTAGAGTAGTAGTAAACTGTAGTAATAAACAAAAAGTGTCTGTAAAGTTTTCAAATCAACACCATGTGGACTGGCCGGTGTGTGGTAAATCCCCTTCTGAAAGCTTCAGAATGAGTTCTCCTCCGTAACGAAACAGGAAATAGGCGTAACTCCGCCCCCGCCCCCGCCCCCCCCCCCCTTCCCAAAAGTTCCGCTACAATACAGTAGGACTGCTGGGTCCCAGACTAAGGCTGCTGACACCTGCTGCTCACTGCCGCTTCCCACCGTGGTCGTAGCGACGGAACCGTGGTCATCAGATTCCCCGTTGACCTCGCGTCCCCGTCTCCCCACCCTACAGAGTTGACTCACAATCAAAGCACCCTCCCGCCCCACCACCCAACCAAAACACACACACACACACACACACACACCCTCAGCCCTGTATCTCTCCCATCCTTCTGCTACGTCAGCAGATTGACTGTCAAGGTGGAGGAAACAAAGGATGATGAATGCTGAACTCAACAAAAGTTGAATTCGATTTGGCCTTCATGTAGTGTGGCAAATAAGCGACCGCTTTTACTTTGAAAAGACGTGGATGACTTTAAACCACCTGGACATTACGACACTTTCAAGGTTATTGCCTTGAGTGATTACATTGGATGAATGTTGGACTTTGATTTTATAACAATGTTTTAAAACGACGTATTTGGAAATACTGATCCCTGGGAAATAATAATCTTTGACTGGATCTTGAAGTAAAAGCAACTGTATTTCTATCGCACCATCTAATATACAAGCCACAACCTGTCTCACTTCAAAACAAAAACAAAACAAAGCAAATTGAACAAGCATGTGATGAATCACTCAAACAGCGTAGACTAAGAATGGTGATAGTAAAAGTAGATGAGTGCAGACTCAACTCGACCTGACTAACAGCCTGATTAACGCTTGAGCAGCAATTATCCGACTGACATTTAGTTCCAGAGCAGACAGACGGGTGAGTCACAACTCTTATCCCTCCTGGAGGGCCAGAGACTGTTGAGACTGAGGAGACAGGGGGAGAAAGGGGGAGGGACAGGGGAAGCTGACAGTGAGGTTGTGTGAAGAGAGTGTGTGGTCCCTGGTCCTTCAAGAAACCCTGGGCACTTCTGGTAAATGCACTAATTCTAAACAACTCCACACTCCCACCCACCCACCCACCCACACACACACACACACACACCCACCCACCCACACACACACGCATGCCTGCTCACACATGCATGCATGCACGCACACACACACACACACACACACACACACACACGCACACACACACACACGCACACACACACACACACACACTCTCACACATAAGCACACACACACACACACACACACACAAGCACACATATTCTCACACAAACAGACACACACACACACACAAACAAACACACACAGACACAGGCATACACACAAGCAGACATAGCACATTTAAACAATTCTCACAATTAAGCTCAAGACACACACATACCCATATAGCCCCCCCCCCCCCCACACACACACACACACACACACACACAAGCAAGCACATGCACACACACACACACATGCACAATTCAAACACACAGCGTGCATGTAACTGCACACGTGCACACTCTTTTTGTTGATTGTACTTTTCATGCAAACGTCGTCGTTGCAACTCAGTGAAAAGAGAGAAGGAGCGACGCAGGAGGAAAGAGAGCGATAAAGCGAAGCAAAGATTAAGTATCTTTGCAGTATTTAAATACACACGGCAGACTAAACAAATTAGATTAGACTGCACTGGAAAGAATGAAAGAACAGAAAAGGAAAAAGAAAAAGAAGGGACGGAAAGATAGGAAGAAAGACAGAAAGAAAAGACAGAACCCCAAAAAACCTGAAAGTCCAGGGTAGAGGAGTGCCCTAGTGCAACCGTCTCTCTCTCTCTCTCTTTCTGTCTCTCTCTCTCTCTCTCTCTCTCTCTCTCTCTCTCTCTCTCTCTCTCTCTCTCTCTCTCTCTCTCTCTCTCTCTCTCTCTCTCTCTCTCTCTCTCTCTCTCTCTCTCTCTCTCTCTCTCTCTCTCTCTCTCTCTCTCTCTCTCTCTCTCTCTCTCTCTCTCTCTCTCTCTGCCCTCCATCATTCTGTCATTAGTCTGTTCTTCAGACCATAACGGCTGCTGGCTCACACACCTAAAGCATGCACACACATACACACACACGCACACACACAAGCACACATCCACACACACACACACACACACACACACACACACACACACACTCACTTTTCCCCTTGGTGGACCCATTGACAGCACTCACGGTCATAAAATATGTCTACTCTCTACTCTGAACGAACAAAATTGTGTCTGTGTGTGTTTTACATGTGGTATGTATAGAATTACGCTGTATGTGGGGTATGTTGTGTGTGTGCGCGCGTGCTCGGTGAGTGTGTGTGTGTGTGTGCATGCGTGCTTGCGTCAGTATGTGTGTGTGGGTGTGTGTGTGTGTGTGTGTATGCATGCAGGTGTGTGTGGTTGTGTGTGTATGCATGCAGGTCTGTGCGTGTGTGTGTGTGTGTGTGCGTGTGTGTGTGTGTGTGTGTGTGTGTGTGCTGCCCAGGGCGAAGACATGCCAGAACCATTTAGTGAGAGTCTGAATATTCTCCGTTTGGGTTCTGCTAGCGCCAGGCGTCCAGTAGAACCACAGTTCTTAACTTGAATTCACTGTCAGGCTCCCCTCACACCTACCCCAGAGTTCAGCATGCTCAGAGGTCTCTCTACTTATAATACCCCTCACAGCTGTTCTGAATGCTAGAGACTGATTATAGACAGAACATCTAAGGGCGCTTGCCCACTGCCCCAGCAAACATCGATTGTTAGCCGAAGCATTCAACTCTGACCAAAGCCGATTCGGTGTTCAATATCAAGAACCTTCATCTGACAACAGCCACCAACAGGTCTGACTCCCTGGCCCCGTGTTTCTGATTGTTTTCAAGCCCCCAAGGTGGACACTATGATCTCACCGTCTCATTTTGGTTTGAGTCAGGGCACACTTGTAAATGAGCATGTCACTTCTCAGTGTCGGCTTTGCCTGAACAAATGAAGGCTTGGATTGATTGATTGATATTCTAACAGCCAGGTCTCTCTACCTGACACTGCTCTACAAGTTTGTCAGTGTGTTTGTTTTAAAACTCCCGGGTTTTTCGGTAAAGTGAGCTTTTCTTTGTTTAAGGTGGGGTTTAGAAAACAACTTTGCTGAAATGGTAAACAGTGTTTCTTTAAGGTAATGGACACCTTGCTGTACATTCTTTAAAAATCATGTCATTGTCGATCAGCCTCACCGCAGTGGTTTAGAGAGAGAAAATGCCTGACCACATGAAACTGTAGGTCCAAACATCCTCCATTTTGGTTCTAATTACAATGTAAGAGTCAGGGTCGGCCATCTTGAATCTGAACTCCATTTGGTGCAGTTCAAGCTCGGATCTTTTATAGAGTCCAAGGCCCAAAATCCTCCATCTCGGGTCTATGTGGTTGAAAGGTTGTGGGTTTGAAACCCAATGCCTGCAGTTCAACCTGCTGCATCCCCTAACCCCTACATGCTCCTTTATGACGACAAAGAGTCACTTTGGATACAAGCATCTGATCATTAAATAAATAGTAAATAACATTTGATTATATAGTAATATCAATTGTATCAATGTATTCCTATACTGGTTCAGGTTTACTTGTTACAACAGGGTTGTACCAGCTGTCCTCATAAACTCCTATACATCCCCTTATGGTGTGTCTCCTTGCTGCCCCCTCCCCCCACCCCCCCACCCCAGGTGCGTAGCGAGGGGGTGACAGAGGAGCTCAAGTGCCTGAGTCTGCTGAACGCCCTGGACAAGAACGAGGACATTCCGGAACAGCTGGCCCAGCTCTTTGGAGAGCCCTGCATCAAGCTGGCCGAGGGCATCAAAGCCTACATCTCCAAGGTAACGCAAAGCCGAACTCTACCGAGTGTAATAGATGGCCAACGCTGTAGTCTCACAAATCAGCCTGCAGATTGACAATCAGTGGGGTTTAAGTCAGTAAGGTCACCTTCTCAACGCTCCATCTCGCCACTCGCGAATGAGTTTGTCTTCCGCAGAATATCTCCGTAACTAAACAGGGAACAAGGCGTGACTCCGCCCCTTTACATTTTTGCCTCACAGCCGTCTTCCCCCCCCCCCCCCCCCCCCCCCCCCCCCCCCCGTCTTCATCCTGCACTTTGTCTTAAAACTTCAAATGTAGGCCCGGTCGGCCTTTCAAAGCTGATGTTTTCATTGTCTACAGGTCTATTTGCATGGCTGACGCTGTATGACGTCGCCTCTTTATTGCTCGTAAACCTCTCCGTCGAGGGGTCCAACGGCGTGTTTTCATTGGTCGATTGCGTGAAAACCCTGGCGGTCTCGTGGCGGCGCTGGCGCTGTCTGGCGGTTTTAAAGACGATGCTTTGGCGGATTTCTTCCAGCGGCGTTTATTCTTTTTGTCACTGATGATCAGTGCGCTTCTCGGTTCGCTTCCATTCTGTTATCGCTGTCATTCCCTGCTCTGAGGTCCAGTGATTCATAGTGCCAAATACTTTGAAGGATGTTAGCATTTCGGGAGCACATCCCAGTAGCATGTGGTTGGATTTAGTGTGCCAGCAATCTGACAGCATTAGAAATGACTTAAGGTGGTTTGCTCAGCGCTGAAGAGTTACCAATGCACAGGACTAGTTGAAAAGGACGTGTTACATTTGGGGTGTTTGCCACTTAGGATGCGCCAACAGGACTGTGTCGATGGGGGTACAATGTGTTGTAGACCATTTACAGACCAGATGTGACCAGATTAGGACCAGCTGTAGACCAGGTGTAGCCTCGTTTAAGACTAGCTTCAGACCAGTTCAAGAAAAGGTCAAGACCACGTAACTGTTCATATTTAACCCGATGTTAAAGTTCAGGATTAGAGAGAGGCACAATACCATGTTTATATAAAACACAAAACAACACTTAGAGCCTCCATGTTTGTCCTGCCGGTGCTGTCAGATTTGTTGAGGGATCAGGTTCCGGACACAACTGCAGACTCAAAGACGGTTTGAACAAAAAAGGCTATACTTAAGTTCTTCCAGACAAAAGGGTGAAAAACATCGTATCGTCTTATCCAGCGTTTTACAAAAAGCTTACGAGACTGGGTTAGCGACAGGACAGGGAAATCGGAAAAACTGCAAACAAAACGGAGGGCTTAGATACTCATTCAAGGATAATGAGTTGAAAGAAAAGAAGAACTGAGGACAGTTCGAATGCAAAACGTGGGCGTTGATATACGGATGATTACAAATGGCAGCACATGAGAGTCGGGGAAAGGACCGATGCAGAGGAAAACAAAGACGAACCTCTGGAAAGGATTCAGGCTTGGGGAATATTACCATAGTTAGGATATTATATAGGATGGTAGTGGCTACTTGGGTGGTTAGTTGTTAACTCCCAGTAGAAGGTTTCTGGGTTGGATGTCCGCAGCCTTCCTTCCTCGAGCAAGATCCCTAGCCCCTACCTGCTCCTTAATACCCCAGAAGGGGTCAGCCATTTAAGATATGCTTTATTTTACTCTGTGTTTCTACTTGTTTAACAGCTTTGAAAGTCTTCACAAGAAAGGTCTGCAAGGTTTTACCAGAAAGTCGTAGAAATCCATTAGAACTCTACCAGCGTGTCTCTGAGCAGTTAATCTTTATTTATTTACTGTTAGTAAATATTTATTGGATTGACTGTATTTGTGTGCGTTTGTGTGCGTGTGCGTGTGTGTGTGTGTGTGTGTGTACGCGCGATAAGTGAAAACTAACTTGAAGACATTACATTCTTACAGTCAGATACTCTGACTTTCCCGGAATTTGCCAGTGCACCTTCGTGTAGCTCCACCCACCTGGCACACCTAGGCATTTACAATCAAACCAAAACAAACTGATTTATCAACAAACGCAACTATCTGGACAGCACTTGACCCAGCACTGGAATGCGGTTAACCATTGTGCATGAGAGCACACACACACACACACAAACACACACACATACACAAACATAGGCACGTACCACAAAAGCATTGAAAAGGTGACCAGACACACTGAGCCAACACAAACATATCTCTCTCTCTCTCTCTCTCTCTCTCTCTCTCTCTCTCTCTCTCTCTCTCTCTCTCTCTCTCTCTCTCTCTCTCTCTCTCTCTCTCTCTCTCTCTCTCTCTCTCTCTCTCTCTCTCTCTCTCTCTCTCTCTCTCTCTCTCTCTCTCTCTCTCTCTCCCTCCCTCCCTCCCTCCCTCCCTCCCTCCCTCCCTCCCTCTCTCTCTCTCTCTCTCTCTCTCTCCCTCCCTCCCTCCCTCTATATCTCTCGTCGTCATTACTTCAGCCCCCCGCCCACCCTACCCAGAGGTCAAGGTTAACTGGACGCATTATCACTTAGCGGTGTTTAACAGTATTAATCACACCCTCGTCACGCACAACTAACACCACCTAGTCAACCATACTGCCGTAAGAAATGGAGGGAGAGCAATCCACCCAGTTTGGCTAAACAGGAGCCATTCTGAGTCAATACAGAGTGGGAGGGCTCCCTCTACTTATTTACTTCACTGTGAGATACAAACATTTATATTTTGTAATATGTATGTATATGTACATTTATATCTTTTTTAATACCTTTACCTCAAAGTTAAACATTAACATTAAATGTACATTGTTTGTGCCAAAATGTATTGATAAATACTAGCCGACATATATGATTTCTTTTCGACGTACTGTGTTTCTTTTACTGCCTTTTACACTTTATTCCTTCACTGATAGTGCATGGACACACACACAGACACACACACACGCACACACACACACACACACACAGACGCACACACACGCACACGCCCCCCAGCCAGGGGTGTGTATTAGGTCAATAGACATGAGAGAGGGAGGGGACGTCAATAAAAGATGAGGAGAGAGTTATAAACGGAGGTCAGGAGGCGAGTATCACCTGGAGATGGTACTTAACACATCTCCACGCTCTGCACACACACACACACCAGCCTGCTCTACTCACTGTGTGCTGCTCTAAAACCATGTTAATCTTCTACCTCACCTCATCCCCGCCCCCCCCCCCCCCCCCCCGACCAGAAAGCAGCTGGGACCAAAGCATTTCAAAGGACCACCAGATGGACCCTTGTGTCTTCTCTACCATGCCTCTGCTCTCTTTCTGTCCAGGTCTCCATTTTCCCCTTGTATTCCATTTCACTGAGGTTCTCTCTAGCTGGCGTCTGGCTCTCCCCATGGCCTCTGTAAAGCTTGGGGCTTTTATAGTGCTGTCGCTGGACCTGGTTCACTCAAAACCTATCAGAACATTGTTCTGGCGGTCCAGCGGAGCTCACTGAGTCAGCGCCGCTGAGGCCCTGACGTCTTGCTCAACAGCTTTGGGCCGCACCGGGTTCCGAACCCTCACTTGAGGGACTTTCCGCTGGGGGGGATGAAGGAACCACATCAATACTGGAGCTCCATCTATCCACCGTCCAGTGCTGCACGGCGTCTTGGTTCACTTGATGAAGCAAGACGCCGTTGATCAGATACTTTTATCCAGAAGGAATGGCATTTCATGAGATGTTTGTCATGAAGGAGCAGGGTGGGCAGGCTTTGTGCTCAAGCAGGCCTACGGGTTAGGCTGCGGACACTGGGGGTTTGAACCCAGAACCTTTCAGCTGGTAGTGAAACACCCTGACCACTAGACTATCCTGCTTTGTGATCCACCCACTACCCAGCCTGAACCAGGACTACCCTGCCCCCTGATCCACTATCCAGCCTGAACCAGGACTACCCTGCCCCCTGATCCACTACCCAGCCTGAACCAGGACTACCCTGCCCCCTGATCCACTACCCAGCCTGGACCAGGACTACCCTGCCCTCTGATCCACTACCCAGCCTGAACCAGGACTACCCTGCCCCCTGATCCACTACCCAGCCTGAACCAGGACTACCCTGCCCCCTGATCCACACACTACCCAGCCTGGACCAGGACTACCCTGCCCCCTGATCCACTACCCAGCCTGAACCAGGACTACCCTGCCCCCTGATCCACTACCCAGCCTGAACCAGGACTACCCTGCCCCCTGATCCACTACCCAGCCTGGACCAGGACTACCCTGCCCCCTGATCCACCCACTGCCCAGCCTGAACCAGGACTACCCTGCCCCCTGATCCACCCACTGCCCAGCCTGAACCAGGACTACCCTGCCCCCTGATCCACTACCCAGCCTGAACCAGGACTACCCTGCCCCCTGATCCACTACCCAGCCTGAACCAGGACTACCCTGCCCCCTGATCCACTACCCAGCCTGAACCAGGACTACCCTGCCCTGTGATCCACTACCCAGCCTGAACCAGGACTACCCTGCCCTGTGATCCACTACCCAGCCTGAACCAGGACTACCCTGCCCTGTGATCCACTACCCAGCCTGAGCTAGTCACCCAGGAGTCAGGGGATAAAAGTGCTTTTCATCCTTTGTTTCACTTCTAGACGCCCTGGAAACTAAACTATTTTAGTCTGCTAGCGCCTCGGCTATGCTGAAGTAAGAAAAACACAGAGGTTGCCCTGAATAAATGCAACACACACACACACACACACACACACACACACACTTTCCACCTGATACACAAACACAATGGACACAATGAAAGAGTCGGGCGTCTATCGCTCTCTCTCTCTCCCTCTCCCCCCCTCGCTCTCTCTCTCTCTCTCTCTCTCCCTCTCTCCCTCTCTCACTCTCTCTCTCTCTCCTTCCTTACATTAATCCCTTCTTCCTCTCTTCCTGCCTCGCCATCCCCTCCACCCCTCCCCGCCTCTCTCTTCACCTCCCTCACCCCATCTTTCCATCCTGATCTCCTCCCCAACACCTTGTACCCAACGTCCCCCTATAGAGTAGAAAGGGTTTGGAAATAGTCTTTATAGACACCATAAAAGGGCAGGATGTTCCAGTGGTTACGGTGGTCGACTCCCAGGTGAAAGGTTCTGGGTTTGATCCCCAATGTCCCCACAGTCCACCTGTAGTCATCCCAGAACGCCCTATGCCCCCTAACCCCTGCCTGCTCCTTAAGTCTGTATAAAAGCATCTGCTCAATGAATAAATAGTGTTTAGTATTCAGTGTTTGTATGTACAACATCACCCCCTGAGAGACGGAACAGAAAGGGTCAGGTTGTACATTTCACAAGCACGCGTCCACACGCTCACGTCCTTATTCTCTGGGTCTCTCGCCCGCGGTCTACGACCTTTACAGTGTCTCTGTGCTCCACTTGGCAAAACACACACGCGTCCTCGTGACAAGAAACGTGTGCACGCTTTTCCCAGCATGCTCGGCTCCAACATGCTGAGCTTCAGCACACACATATATATATATATATCGTTTTTAATGCTCCGTTACTGAGTGCAACGCGCTCGTCTGGATCCGATCCCAATAAATGTTGGGTCGTCGGGTACCCCACAAAGACCATCTTTCTTTTGGTAACATAAAGCCCTGTCTTGGCTGCTCAGAGCTCCTCTGTTGATTGACTGTTGGGACCCAAACAGGCCCGCCCTGGTTTTTTACGGTGCTCTCCCCTATGGAGGCCTAGCCACGAGTTTAATTTGTTATACATTACCCCTCTCCCTCTCCAACAGCGCTTGTTTATTATCCTATTCATTTCTGACGTGCTTATTTATGTCCGGAGCGGCACATTCCGCACATATCGCGCCCCTCACAAGACCATCTGGGTGCGTTGCTACACGTGGGTCTGATCCACACGCGGACAACAGTCCAGAACAACTTAAAAGATGGAGTCCTGTCGTTTACTTTATTTTATTTTTTTTACTACTGAGGGCATGTGTAGCAGTCTCTGTAAAACTCACTTTTCGTTTAATACTTTCTGCCTCTATCGACGGCATTTCAAGTCCCAGACGTTCCCGGGAGGAAGGGATACCTCATCTGGGGTTCTTCTCAAGGTCTCTTCCCTCTTGGGGTTTGGGGGGGGGGGGGGGGCAACCGTGGGCGTTTACATGGGTTTAGGATGAGAGGAGGAGGTGTCTCTTGTGGGCCCTGTGAAGTCCTTTGAAACTGGAACTGTGATAAAGAGCCTTAGGCTGCACATAATATGGAGTTGACTTGCGTCTGGCCTTGGGGTACAGGGAACAGTTTTATATTATGCACCCGTGAGTGGCCGTTCTAACCGAAACCATACCATCGGTTGCGTCACGGTGGCATGTGAAGTACAAGGCCGGTGGCTCTAGGGGTGGATGCCATCATGCGTGTAGACGCTAAACATGAGAGGAATGGGGTAGACCATGGGTCACAAGACCAACATGTGGGACATTTTCACAATCACTGGATCCTTTTGAAATATGAATAATATAAATAATACACTTGGGATCACAAATCCTCATAGGCTTCGTGCACAGCAATTCCAGACATAATAAGTGTAAAAATGTCCACTGAAAAACGAAAAACCTCTGGAAGGTTTTTGATTGTGTAAGGTCTTATGGTAGTGTTTGTGTACGTCCTGTGAAGTCAGGAAACTCAATCAAAGTCCTTTTGATATGTAAAGCCCTTCCTAAGACACTATACCCAGCGCTTAGCCACCCCAAGCGCTAGCTCATCAAGCAGGGTTTCTTTTTCCTTAATTTGTCTGGAAGTCTCAGACCCAAAGACCTGTTTTTAGGCTCTCAAAACCCCAAAATGTGCTTGTTTGTTAACTGTAGCCAACGGATCGCCAGCTTTCGGGTAAAGCTCGCTTTTGGGTAAAGATGGCTTTCGACTGCGTTTACACAAGATTAACCCGTCTGTTTTGATCAGCCAGGTGGGCCAGAGTGCACTAAAGGGAACAGTTTAGCTAGCAAGCCAGCTGGGCTCAGTTTGGGTTTCAGTAAGGCCCGATCCCTGTCCAGTTACGCAAGGTGCCAACGTTTATGGCAATAAGGGAGAAGTTGGTAGCCCGGCTGATAAATTACACTGACCGTGGACCGACATCGCATCGCAATATGTCCTGCATACGCAGGGGGGGGGGGGGGGGGGGGACGCTTGAGGCTTTCTTGCTGTCCTCAGGAGTCCGGTTGTTATTTATGTGTTGTTCGGATGGTGTCAACCGATTTTCCCAGGAGGCCGCCGAGTTCTTCAGCGTTTATGACCTTTCAAGAGGAGCGAGGACAAAAAGAGGAGGATCCCAATAAAAGAGAAAGAAAGAAAAGGGAGTTGCCGGAAGATACCAGAAAGGATGACTTCAGCGAATGCAGATGATCCCTTCCCATCGTCCAAACTTTGAACCATGACTCATGTGTCATGGTTTCCTATTGTTGTAAAAGAGAGTAGAAAAAAAGGAAATTCATAGGAAAGATAGAAGAGCGTAGAGAAAGGGGGGAATCCCCTCTTCGGGAAGGTCTGAGTGGGTGGGCGTAATCTAAACTGTCTCACATATTTCACAAGCTTATATCATGGGAATTGCGTGTCGTGCGTAAGTCAATTATGCGGTATGAATATTATGCTATTCAAAAGCGTACAACATGGCTGCACATTCATTTTACCTGCTGTTGATAAGCCATGCTAAGTAGTTAGTTTCCTTAGTTACACCAAATTTGTTTTGAAGACAACACAGATCAGTCTTTAAACCGTTCCTAAATGTAGTGCACGGAAACTCTTGCGTCTGCTGTAGTGCAGCAGACATATGCCACGCACACCCAAACACACACACACACACACACACACACACACACACACGCCAGAATGGGCCTGTTTACACTGGTAGAAAGCTTTTAACTGTAATATTTACAATCACCAACAGTATCAGCAAGTACTTCAGCTGTCAAGTAGTGATTCATGTGTGTCTAAATGGTGGTGTTTGTGTCTGTATTTATGTATATGAAAGTGTGTGTGTGTGTGTGTGTGTGTGTGTGTGTGTGTGTGTGTGTGTGTGTGTGTGTGTGTGTGTGCCCTCAAGTGTTTGCAAGTTATCATCAAGGTATCATCGGCAGTTTGTGTGTGTCCCTCACACACAAACCCAGCAACTGACCAAAACAACACGACCCTCCTGTTCCACAACGATTTAATATCATACCGTTTCAAAACCTGTTAAAACTGTAGAGCCATAAACCCATAAAACCCTGCATTAATCTCCATAATGAACAGACTTATTAGTTAGTGTTTGAAGTTATGATTAGGTATACTTGATGTGACATGTGCTATGTTATTCCATTTTTTGAGGAAGACAGAGGGCATAACATGTAGTATAGGACAACAGAATCAGGGAATCAAACCTGCGTCACTGTAGGCGAATTAGCTACGCGGTAAGCGTGTTAGCGGTGGAGCCACTGGGATATATTGACTCGCTCTGAGTCCCTATAATCATGCATATCTAGATCTAATCTTCACCATTCACAGTTGAACATGCTGAAGTTGAACAGGGTTCAACAGGTTTGTGTGGTCCGTAATGTTTCCGAAAGAGAAACAAAAGTAAAATCACTGTAAACACACCCCACCCATGGCCCACTCACAGGCGGTGTCTTCACGATGGAAACCATATTGGGCGAACAAGAGTAAAGACAACAGTGAGAGAGAGACAGAGACAGAGCGAGACAGAGAGAGACAGTGAGAAACAGAGACAGAGAGAGAGAGAATGTTTGAATGTAGAATTTCTACATTTCTATTACTGCTACTAATTTTCCTTTGTTTCAATTTTAAACTGCTTTGGCCATATAAGTTTCCATGCAAACAAAGCTGTTTTGAATTAGACATTTGTTTTTGAGAGAGTGATAGATCCAAGCAAAGAGTTAAAAGAGAGAGAGAGAAAGCAAGAGAGAACTTTGAGTGCTTATCAGTGAAAACTGCAGTTTTCGCTGCGCTCTGAAACATACTGATACAGCAAAGCACCAGGACAGAGAGAAAAAGCCCAGATAAGGGAAGGACGAGGAAAAGAGGAGCTATGAAACACACAAAGTAGAGGAGGAGGAGGACTTCAGTTGAACCATTTACTTGCAATCTACTTTCCTCTCGCTATGTTGACTACAAAGTAAGATACTCTCTAGTACACAGTGACAGAGAAGGGGACAGAGAGAGGTAGAGACAGTGAAAGAGGGGGAGAGAGAGTGGGAGGAAACGAGAGCGACATAGAGAGATACGGAGGCAGCAGAAAGAAGAGGAGGAGATGAAAACGAGGGAGGAAGAGTTATTAGGGAGGAGGAGGGCGACCATCTCAAATAAAGATCATCCCAGACTAAACAATATCCAACATCTTCTCAAACAAGTCGGGTTCGAGACAATCGTTTGGTACCCCGTCTGCCCCCCGCCAAACACACTGGATAAGTAGATGAATGGATGAAAGAATGGATGGATGGATGGATGGATGGATGGATGGATGGACGGATGAACAACCAAGCAACAATCAAATAAAGAACAGCATGGATGGATGTATAGATGGATGGATGTGTGGATAAAGTGTTGAAGGGATGGGCGACAAGAGAGAGGAGAGAGAGAGAGAGAGAGAGGGATGGATGGATGGATGAATTGTTGATGGATGAATACATTGATTTTAACAAGGCTTTGGAACAAGTGTAATGGTGAGAAAGTGAAGGGAGGAAGTGAGAGAGAGGCTGGAGGTAGAGAGAGGGGAGGAAGTGAGAGTTTCTTACTTTCTAATCAACTGCTTGTGTTATGTTTCCATTGTGTGAACTGCTTGCGTGACTGGACAGGAAACTCCCATAGCAGCCAGGTCAGCTATCTGGCCGCCATCAAGCTGCGCAGCAGGGCATTACCTGCTGCAACGTCCCCCCCCCCCCCCCCCCCCCCCCATCAACACAATAACGTAGCTCCCCTCCCCTCACACTAACCCCCACCTTCATCAACACAATAACGTAGCTCCCCTCCCCTCACACTGAACCCTTGCTAATATATTGACGACATTTTCCTGGAGTTTCCAAGTTTCAGACAGTTCCTGCAATATAAGGATGAACGCGCGTTTTGGGAATTCCTTGTAAAACACATTCCCTGATGTTAAAAAAAAAAAAGTATTTCGATGTTTTAAGTCTTGGCATGCTCTCGGTACAGCCCCAGAGGAGCGTTGTGGCGTTGAGTGTTTCAATATGAATAACGGTTGTCTGCTTGGAGCCCTAGAAAGACATCAACCGAGCTTCTAGAAGTGTCTAACAGGCCCTGCAGTCTCGGTGGAGTATGGCCCAAACAGGATTTAAGGGTGGTTGCACAGCCAGGTCTAACACCGTCGCTACGCTAAGGTCAGACGTGGATGTGATTACTGGATACGGTCTGCTTTGCATTCAGCTGAATTAACCTCATCTGTCGTCGAAAGAAGATCAAAGATTAATTACACTTTACCACAGGTTGTGCTGTAGATAAGCCATTACAAGATATTTAGTAGTAGTTTTTCAAATGTCTTGTATTGGGTAATCACCATCACAGCTGGTGGTAAAATAGGGCCACCCTTTAAACTGAGTTAGGTATGGGACCTCTGTGACCTCTGTGGAGCAACCTTTGAACTCCCAGCTGAAAGGTTGTGGGTTCCGACGACCCGTGTCGGCAGTCCACCTGAATACATCCTTGAGGAAGATGGCCCCCCTGACCCCCTGACCCCCTGCCTGCTCCTTGGCGACATATCTGAACGTCGTGAAGGTATCTGGATTCAGTGCCAAGCCGCTGGATGCAGACACTAAATGTAACCGTCAGGAGGCTAGAAAACAGGAATCGTGGCACCCGTCCGTCCCCTCCCTAACCGGTATAACTGGCACAGTGACGACAAGCCCAACGTCCCCTTTGGTGCGTCTGTGTTTCTGTTTTGTGCGAAGCCTGACAGGGAGCTGGGTGGACCGTGGCGCTACGGAAGAAAACAAACAAACAAACTGCCACATATCGACGGAGCGCCCAGCAGCGGCTCCTCGAGCGCCGCCGGGCCTGGCGTGAAGGCAGAGGAGCTCTTGGGAAAAAGGGAACGGCTGAGCTAAAAGGCGAAATCTTGGCGCGTCAGAGAGTCGTCGGGGAGCGTTGTTCACGGGGAGGGGAGAGACGCTGGAAGCGCTGACTGGTGCAGTTTTGGGATCGGCGTTGAGCGGAGCTGCACGCCCGCAGTTCTGTTTATGATCTTCAAGCAGGGCCGCAACGGTGCGGAGAGCAGCGTCCCACGATGATCCGGTGATCAGAGCCACGCGGGTGGGTCTCTGCTCTCAGGGATGGATATGGTCAAGGGATCTGTCAACAGCGATTGCAATTCAAATCCGGAGGGGAATTATCCCCCCCCCCCCCCCCCCTCTACCACAACATTCTTGCATCAGTCAGTCATTAGTGGCAGAGGCTTTTATTCAGAAAGAGAACTGGGAACATGTGCAAGCCTTGCCTTAGAGTTGATCAGATCAAGAGGGAATGTTCCCGTTACCGCACGACGTTCCCGTTTAGCGGACACTCAATCCAAAAAGGTTCAATCCAAACGTTCTTCCCCTCGTCTTGCTTTCTGGCTTGAAAGGTTTATTTCTGAATAAAGAGCGAAGATAGTTTTGCCGTAAGAGGGAACTGTTCTTTAATAAGTGGGACAGGGTGCGACCAATCAGATCAACCTCTTATTTGTTATTTGTCACACATGTTGTAATCTTACACGTACTGTACGGCCTGCAGTTAAACACGACATAAAACAAAAATCCCAAAAGGTTTGTTTTGGTTTTTTTGTGAATGGTTTTGGTTTGGTAGGTCATTAAACACAAATTAAACTAAGAAGGTATTTCTTTCTGAGCTAGTTGTGGATTATTAACCTCCAACACAGATTATAGAGAAACAACCACAATCCACCTCTGTTACCACACACACACACACACACACACACACACACACACACACACACACACACACACACACACACAGGCCCAGGCCTGTTCAGGTTGAGCAGTGTATTAAAGTATTACGTTTCAGCTAATACTAACCTGGAGAGGATAGACTCTGACATGTACATACTTGACTCTCTCTCTCTCTCTCTCTCTCTCTCTCTCTCTCTCTCTCTCTCTCTCTCTCTCTCTCTCTCTCTCTCTCTCTCTCTCTCTCTCTCTCTCTCTCTCTCTCTCTCTCTCTCTCTCTCGCTCTCTCTCTCTCGCTCTCTCTCTCTCGCTCTCTCTCTCTATTCACAGTAAACATCCCAGTGCCAAAAGCCAACATGGGCACTTCTTCACTTTATCTCGTCACTGTAATGAAGTCTCCACTCCAGTATAATGTCAATGCAGAGGGGTGCATAGCTCTGTGTCCGTAGTGTTCAGTGGAGCAGAATGATTAAATAATAATAAATGAGAGGGATGGAGTCTCTGGTCCCCAGAGAGCAGATGGAGGAGTTGTGTTTATCTTGACACTCCGTCCTCCGTAGAGGCCTCAGCGGTTGTTTAACACCCCCCCCCCCCCCCCCCCCCACACACACACACCTCTCTCTCCCTCTCTCCCTCCTTCTGTCACTGTCTCTCTCCCGTCTCTTTCCCTCTGTCACTCCCCTTCTCAGTCACTCTGTCCCCCTCCCTCCCGCCTTCAATCATTCTCTCTCCGTCACTTTCTTACTCGCTCAACCTCTACATCATACCTTCTCAGTCTCTCTCTGTTTCTACTCAACTGTTCCCCAATCCCTCGTTCCCTCTCTCTCTCTCTCTACCTCCCTCTCCCTTACTCATGCTCGCTTTCTGCTCAATACCTTCATGCCTCCTTCTCTCTCAAGCCTCTCTCTCAAGCCTCTCTCTCTCTCCCTCTTGCTTTCTCTATTTCTCTCTCTCTTGCTCTCTCTCACTCTGCCAATGTCTCTTGGTGTCTCTAGCCCAATTGTTGTGTGTGCTGAAGAATAATGAGGATCTGTTTTCGTTGTTACAGCTGAAGTGGGTTCAGCTTACACACACAAACACACACACACGCATGCGCACAGCACTTGCACATGCACGCACACACACACACACAAGAAGCGGCGCGCACACACACACACACACTTTTTACAGTTAGAGAATGAATATTAATTAATATCTAAGGATTCCAACTGTGGTTATTATGATTAGAGCATTACTAACAAAAGTATTATAACTACAGTTTGGTTGAGAAGAGCTGACGTAGAGAATAAGTGAACAAATGAATAGCTGACCAAACAATTGACCAACGAATGAGTGAATGGCAAAGGACCCTACGTGCGTGTCACTCTACGTCTTTATCCCCGGACAGGAAGTGACATTGTTCACACATTTCAAACTTCTGTCACGTCACCCCAGATCAAGATAATACAGCGTTACTACAAAATAAAAGCCCCCAGCCTTTAAAATCTCCATTCAGGGCAGTATGTCTGGAGGGTGAGGGAGACTAAACAAGTTATGAAGAATGTTGTCATTCTCAATCGCTTTCCTGTTTTTTATTTCCATTTTTGTGCATTTTCACAAACGCACAAAGAGAACGAAAAATTAAAAATACCAAATGCTAGGGAGTCCTTCGTCTTCACAGAGACCGAGGGGAATAAGTCACGCTGGATTTGCCTTCAAAATAAAATATGACCCAGCGATGGTGAATTAAATGCGCCATTATCGCACACATGACTTCAAAGTGGCTTTATAACCCTCCTTTGCTGTTCCCTGGGGAGGGAAACGATGAGGGAACGGCAGTTTGACAAACTACCGCCACCGCCATCTTTTTTAACTCTAAGCTAGCGATCCAGGGGGAGTGCTTCCTGTGGCAAATTCGACAGGGAGAAACTCGCGTTGACCTTTGACATAACCACTTCCAGGTGTCCGCCCCACCTTTGCCCGAGGGCGCCGCACGTCAACAAGACATGCCGTCGCGGAGGTCAGCATTCCGTCCCGTGTCTCGCCGTGACCTCGCTCGCCGCGTTAAGACACCCGTGCAAAAGCTAACTGTCACTTTTCATGACGCAACATAATGAGGAAGCGCGGGGGGATGCTGCGCTCGAATGACTCGGCAGTTAGCGCCGTCTGCGGCTAAGGTTAGTTTTTGCTAGTTCGGAGCGTTGTCATTGCTAATTTTGAACGATTTTCAACTAAAGCAATGAGGGACGATTTTGTGTTAACACTGAGACACTGACGGAAACGTTTATGGCATTGAACAGACAGCATGAAACTAGCCTCAGTGTAACTCAGATACATGTCATTAGAGAGCAGGTATGGGTTAGGGCATCTGTTTGGCTGGGGATCAAACACCCATATAGCGCTACACTATCCCCCCCCCCCCCCCCCTTCTTGGGCTGACAAATGTATCTAGTGTTAGCTTGGAGATCTGGTTCTCTTGAGCAATCTCATTGGAATGAAGACCAACTCAGAGACTGGACAACCCTAGGAGAGGGAAAGGGATTTATTGCCTAGCCCAAGGGCAATCCAGCAGGCTTGGGACACCACCATCCAGAATTTGACCTACGGTCTGCATGACTGCTGGGGAAAAACCCTGCCATGAAAAAGAAAGCCTGAATGCTAACTCCTGGGGTGGGGTGCAGTACGAAAAGTTTGTAGTTTTGTTATAATTCACTGTCCCCAGCAAAGTGTTAACAGGGCTTAAAGGGGTTAGCTCGGTTGTAAACATCGCACTCTGGGTGCGTTCTTCGTTAGCGTTAGCTTGCGCCATTCATGCGTACTTGTCGCCTCGTAGAACTAGACGTATTCGCTGACTAAATGTCCTCGTTTTCGCCCGGGGCCTCGGGGGTCCACTCAGTCCCTGGAAGTCAAACACAGACGTGTTCACACAATCACACCTGGGAGACGCTAAACACTGCTAGCAGACGTTCTGTTAACGGCTCATTAGCTACGTATGCTATTTCCTGTTACCACGTGTCCCAGGGGCTATCTGTGTGATTGATCACTGAACTTTAGCATTCTTCTTTCTTTCTTTCTTTACAGGTTGTGAGTTTGTGTTTTAATTTGATCAAAAATAACGAGAAGTTATATTTTCATCTTATTACACCAATAGCACACAAACACCGTAGATACCCAAGTTTTTAACTGTGGGTTTCTTGCTGATAGCTTGCAGTGTAGTCTGTGTATATCTGGTTTCCATAGCTGTCTGTCTCTAGAGTAGAACATTTCCTGAACTACTATGAAATATATTGAACTCACTCATACCTCAACCTGTCCATAGACCTCTGTCCATTTAGAGTGTTCCTATGAGTTTCCCTTCTTGGGTCGCCAACATATCTAATTAGTGTTATTTTAAAAATAAAAGTCAAAGCGTTAGTCTCAAATTCCACCCTTCCATCTTGAACGGGTTAGAGCGTCCATTTTAAAAGTTGGAATGTCCCGAGTCATCCAAACCTGAACGCTATACTTAGCTCGGTATAAAAAACGACCTCTTCACCCTTCTGCTTTTACTGGCTTTTAAAATCAACAAACTCACTAACTCTCTAGGACTTCAGAGTTAAGGCCTGCTACTTCAGCGATGTTATATAAATGATTCATTTTTGGGGGCCAGAATGGAGAATGGCATTTCATAAATCAGAACCTGGACTGTTGTAAAGCTTTATTTTCTACACGCTGTTCTCATTAGCCTAACTGCCAACTTTCATTCAGGCCGATGACATCATCAACATGTAACACCACCCTCCCATCACCCTCCCCCTCAAGTCCTCCGCCCCAGTTGAAAACGCACAAAATGGAGTAAAATGGAGTATGTTTCAATTTAGTCAAAAACGAAGCCAAGAAGAGAATTTATCTAATCTAAACAGTGAACCACACTTAAATGATCTTGCAGCCAACACAACATCATTTGTTTATTGGTGCACCCCTTTATCACAGTTACAGAAAAAGAACCCCAATGGGAAAAGCTAGAAACACTGCTAAACGAAACAAAATGGTTTCATCGTGGGGAGTGTAGCCAGCCCTACGTGGTTTAATTCACTCCCCAATGTCTAAAAACTGTTCAGTTGTGTTTGTCCCAGTAAACACATTCCCCGGGTCCCGTATCGCCCCGTTTGAATCTTGACCGCCTTGACCGCGAGCTCAACCTGCAGCATTGTAGCTAAATGCACTTCCACATCTGTAGGGAAATCTTTTCAGGGAACGAGGCTAAGGTTTATTAAATGAAAGCGCCAAGTGTGTTTGAGACTTGTGGGGACTTGGGGAATAATGAAATCCCACATGGTTTGTGGGGACAGAGCCACCACTGGAAAACTAAAACCATATCTGAACATCTCGCCTTTCCTGGTCAGCTGTAGCCACATGCAGAGCAGAAAATATGTGGGTAAATAAACACACACACACAGTTTATGCGTGTGTTTGAGCATGTGTGTATGTGCAATGTAGAAATTGATTGCACGGATGTCTGTTTGTGCGTGGGCATGCGAGCAATTGTAATTTTCTAAAGAAACACGGGTGTGAGTGTGGGGGGGTTGGGTGAGTGAAACACACACACACACACACACACAAGGGACGCCTCGGAGAGTTGGTGGGTGAGGAGAGGAGAGACTGGGGGTGGAGGAGAGGGGAGTTGGTGGGTGAGGAGAGAAGAGACTGGGGGTGGAGGAGAGGGGAGTTGGTGGGTGAGGAGAGGAGAGTTGGTGGGTGAGGAGAGGAGAGACTGGGGGTAGAGGAGAGGAGAGACTGGGAGTGAGGAGAGGAGAGACTGGGGGTAGAGGAGAGTAGGGGGTGAGGAGAGGAGAGTTGGTGGGTGAGGAGAGGAGAGTTGGTGGGTGAGGAGAGGAGAGACTGGGGGTAGAGGAGAGAGATGGCAGGGGGGTTGAGGCGAGGGTTGGGGTGTAGAAGAGAGAGTTGAGGGAGGACAGGAGAGGATTAGGGCATTACGCAGAGAGTTGGATGAGATGGAAGAGAGGGAGGGGGTGTGAGGAGAGAGGTGGAGGAAAAGGTTTGAGGTGAGAGAGTTGGAGTAGAGGACCGGTGTGTTAAAGGCGAGAGAGGGATGGGGGAGTTTGGAGGTGTGAAGGACAGGGATGGGGTGTTTAATGAAAGAGTTAAGGAAAGGAAAGAGGGGGAGGGATAGGGGGTGAGTGGAGAGAGGGGGTATTGGAGGAAGGGTTAGCAGAGAGTAAAAGGGGGTCTGTGGGTCTGGAGGAGGGCCAAGGATAACATCACGGAGCTGCAGCTGGAGAAAATACCCATGCTGGGCCCCTAGGAGCCGGAGCTAGCCTGGTAGCGCTCTGGTTCTGGACTTTCCTAGCAGGGTAGTCTAGTGGTCAGGGTGTTGGATCCCAGCAGAAAGGTGCTGGGTTCCAAACTCCAACATACGTGGCCTAACCTGAACCCCTGTCTGCTCCTTGATGACGTGTGTCTGAATTCAATGTATGTTCATTTGGAAAAGCCTGTGCTATATAGTAAACAGTTAGTCGTTTGTTGAGTCTGCTGTGTGTTGAGCTTCCAGTCGTGGGTGTTTTTGAATAGATTAGATGACAATACCTCTCGGAAATCAATATATAGTATTTATCAAGTATGCATTTATTTATATCTCTGCCTTTCTTTCTACCTCTCTCTCTCTCTCTCTCTCTCTCTCTCTCTCTCTCTCTCTCTCTCTCTCTCTCTCTCTCTCTCTCTCTCTCTCTCTCTCTCTCTCTCTCTCTCTCTCTCTCTCTCTCTCTCTCTCTCTCTCTCTCTCTCTCTCTCTCTCTCTCTCTCTCTCTCTCTCTCTCTCTCTCTCTGCACGTATTAGTTCTTGAAGTAGTGAGTCATGTGATTACCATGCTAGCCAATCAGATTTAGAGGTGGGTGAGGGAGAGGGAAGAAGAGAGGGAATGAAGCCAGGAGGTCAGAAAAGGGGAAGAAAGAAAGTATGACAAGTAGACTGAGAAAGATCTAGTAGGAGCAGAAGGAATATATTTATACAGAGAATAGAGGGAAGCAAGAATGATAAAGATAAAAGAGAAGAAAGATAGATAGTAGTTATATGGAGGACAGGGAGGAAAAGGATAAGGGAAAAATGGGGTGATGGAGAAGAGAAAAGAGGATTCTCGTCTTTATGTATAATTCCCTGTGCTTTTAAGTGTGTGAGTTATAGAGGGAGAGTGTGTGTGTGAGTTATGAGGTGTGTGTGTGTGTGTGTATGTAGAGGTGCCCTCTATGTAGCCATGTGCTCATGTACATTCCTGCCATCCATCTCCTCCGCGAGAGAGGTGGGGCGGACAAGGCCCGGCTGCAATGGGGTGTGTGAGAGAGAGAGAGAGAGAGAGAGAGAGAGAGAGAGAGAGAGAGAGAGAGAGAGAGAGAGAGAGAGAGAGAGAGAGAGAGATGTGAAAGTTGTTACAATTATTATGTACTACTAATATCCTCGATTATTATACATGTACTCAGTATTGTAGTATTTCATTGAGTGTGTTTTCTCTTCCTTCAGGTCACAGAGAATATCATCTCCAAACAAACCTTTATAGGTGAGTAATATGATCCGCACACACACCTCATTCACACACATACACCAACAGGCCCAAACAGAAGTTAACGCATGATAATCTGAAAAATATTGACTTTCAGATCACGTAACTATAATCTCTCTGTCTCCCACAGAGGCGAGAACCATGCCTCGACCCTTCAACGCATCAGAGTCAAAGTTCATGACCTCAGTTCCCCAAAGGCCATCGGCCCACCTGACCCTGAGGGACACCAGCTCCCAAGGTGAGGAAGACGCTGTGTGTGTGTGTGTGTGTGTGATTGTTTGATTGTCGGGAAGGAAAGAGGCTGTATACACAAGGTGTAAACGTTGCTTAAGTAGAGTCACTGACGCAGGTACACACACACGCGCGCGAACACATACGCACACACACACACACACACACACACACAGGCGTGTGCCAGACTGTAATTCTCTTCAATGTGTTTATGGCAAATTCTACAAAACGCTGTACCTTAACATGGTCCTCACTAAGCATGTCTGTGCTTGTCAAGAGCCACCTGTCTTCCCTCCTACAACTCTCTCTCTCTCTCTCTCTCTTTTCTCTCTTTCTCTATCCCTAACTCTCTCTCTCTCTCTCTCTCTCGTCTCTCTCTCATCTCTCTCTCTCGTCTCTCTCTCTCTCTCTCTCTCTCTCTCTCCTCTCTCTCTCTCTCTCTCTCTCTCTCTCTCTCTCTCTCTCGCTCTCTTCCTCTGTCTGTCTCTCTCTCTGTACTCATGTTTGTAGGGAGCAATAGAGAGAGGGAGGGAGGGAGATTGATTTCAAAAGAGATTCAGAGCGGGATGGATGGATAGATATATGTGGGAAGTTGGGGTCACAACAATATTCAGACCTATTAACGGGGTCACAGGCCAAAAAAAGGTTGGGAACCCCTGATTGAGTGTGTAGTGAAACTATGAAAGGGTTCTGTGTTCCCTGAAGATCTGACTTGACAGTAGCGTCCATGTTGGATAAAACGGATCCTTTAGAAGTACAGGCCGGTCTGTGCTGTACGGTTCCTGAAGCGTCCATGTTGGATCAAACGGATCCTTTAGAAGTACAGGCCGGTCTGTGCTGAACGGTTCCTGAAGCGTCCATGTTGGATCAAACGGATCCTTTAGAAGTACAGGCCGGTCTGTGCTGTACGGTTCCTGAAGCGTCCATGTTGGATCAAACGGATCCTTTAGAAGTACAGGCCGGTCTGTGCTGAACGGTTCCTGATGATCTATGATGACATGTTCCCTAAGGCCTGCTCTGAGTGTGTGTGTGTGTGTGTGTGTGTGTGTGTGTGTGTGTGTGTGTGTGTGTGTGTGTGTGTGTGTGTGTGTGTGTGTGTGTGTGTGTGTGTGTGTGTGTGAGGGAGATAGAGAGATCAAGAGAGCTGATGATGTACAGGTTTGTTTCCGTGAGCGCAGCTATGTGAATGCCCCCCTTCATGTGTGTGTGTGTGTGTGTGTGTGTGTGTGTGTGTGTGTGAGTGTGCGCGTGTGTGTCCAGATGTAGGTCAGAATAACAGGATGACACACAATTATAGTCACACTATACCATATGGAACGCGTGCAAAATCCATGTATTTACGACGTTTCTGAATTCCCGATGGTCTGTCATATTTCATCATCGCTTGGTGATATCATACTCACTGATGTATATACTTGTGAACGACGTACAAGAGAGAGAGGGAGAGAGAGAGAGAGAGAGAGAGAGAGAGAGAGAGAGAGAGAGAGAGAGAGGGAGAGAGAGAGAGGCTTCATAGCGTTTTCAAGGGTCGTATCATGTGTCTTCCATAAGTTGACCCAGGGAGAGGACACGGGCCTCGTTGTAGATTCAATAAAAAGGACATCTGAATGAATTTAGGGAGAGTGTACATCCACTTCAGCCTACCGGTTGGTTCAGTCCAAACCCAAAACCCCCAGTGCCCCATAAAAAAAACCATTTAATTTAGAATCCAGTCTCCTAGCTATTGACTGGCTGGAGTGCATCTGGTTGGACACTCCCGTTTGTGATGTCACAAAAGGCTCATTGCCCTCACACCTGGTGCTAGAACACCTGGAGTCGTTAAGAGTAGATTATCACTGACCCTAGACCAGATAGTAATAAAATAGCAGTATATACCATACATTATTTATCATAGGCTGTATGTGTGTGTGTGTGTGTGTGTGTGTGTGTGTGTGTGTGTGTGTGTGTGTGTGTGTGTGTGTGTGTGTGTGCGCACAGTGACTTATCTGTGTCCATTTCATTCTGCGTATGTACCGAATGTGTCTTAGTGTCAGCCTGTGAAGAGAGTTATGAAGTGTCTTAGCAATAAAATGTACATCAGCACACATTCCTTATATCTGAGTGTATGTGTGTGTGTGTGTGTGTGTGTGTGTGTGTGTGTGTGTGTGTGTGTGTGTGTGTGTGTGTGTGTGTGTGTGTGTGTGTGTGTATGTGATGCTATGTGTGTGTGTGTGTGTATGTGTGTGTGTGAGAGTGTGAGAGTGTGTGTGATGATGTCTTTATCTAGGTCTGATCTCTCTGTCTCCAGTGTAACTGTTGAGTCAGTCCATGTCTGCATTATAGACAGGATGATTACGGTTTATGTGCATGTACACGCCTGGCAATGCACAACTGCCAGGGCTTCACTGCCTTGCTCAAAGGCATTTCAGTGGGAGTGTTCATTAGACTCAACTCCCAATTCCATCCATTCATCCATCTATCTGCTATCCATCATCATTCATCGATGGATCTATCCGTCCATCTACCTACTGTTTTTTAGCGGGGAAAAAAGTGTTTTGTATTTTTTAACTTTGGTAACTTTATTCCTTAATGTTTGTAACACTACAAATATTGTTCCTCCTTACACCAGGATTCCCCCAGAACCCAGTTCTCCACCAATCCTGTCGTCACGTCGTCCGGTCGTGGGCCAACCAGAGCTTTGGAGCTCACCTGCACAACATGACTCTGACCAATGGCAAGCTGCGAGTTCCCCAGGATGGGCGGTACTACCTGTACTCCCAGGTGAGTCAACTTTTACAATCATTTAATCCAGATGTGAAAAACACAAATCAACATGAATCTTTCCTGCTTGTCTCGCTAAGACAAACGTCTACAGTAAACATCTTTAATTACCTCTTTAATTTACCTTTAATTAAGAGCTTTGAAACAGCACAAACTGAGAGAAAGACCTGTGAACAGGTAGATCATTCTAATTGAATAAAACCCATTTTAGTCAAATCAGCACAGCAGAACGTCAGAACGTAGCTGACGAATGTCACGTGACCCGCCGAAATTCCATTTCCCACCAGGAAAAGAACCGCCCATCGGTCCAACAGCCATCTCACACGCACATCTGTCAGTGGTTAAACTTTCCCTTGAAATGCGCATGAAATCGAAGCGCTCTCTTTTTTTTTTGTTCTCGTTTGGCTGCGTTGGGATTCCAGTGGCTCGTGCACGTTGGTAATGTTTCTCGGTGATAGCTACGCCAAGAGAAATCAGCTCTCTGGGAAAATGTCATAACAAAACCATGGGGGTTGCTGTGTCCACTCTTTCCTCCCCGTGTCCCAGTCAGGGCAGTTACAGGACAACCTCTGCCAAAACCAAACGTAAAACAACATTCTGTAGCTCTACGGGTAAGGCATCCTACCCATGAGGGCCAACAGCTACTATTATTATTACTATTTATTTATTAAGCACATGCTTTTATCAAAAGCGACTTACAGTTGATAGCCAACAGAGAAAGATGCCTGATCAGGCGTCTTTCTCTGTTGGCACTGGGGATCAAACCTAGAACGGTGGCTGGGGTGTCACCCTAGCCACAGCTTTTCCTGCCCCCTCTAGTGAGACTTTGGAAATCGAACATAGAACCTTTTGAGCTGGGAGTCAAACACAGACCACACTACATATCCAGCCTTACACTAACCATGCCATTATCTTCCTTCTGTTCTCCTCCCCCATTGGCTGACCTGACCAGGTGTATTTCCGGTACCCGTCTCCGGCTGCCGTTGATGGAGACCAGCGTAGTGTCAGCCACCAGCTGGTCCAGTGCGTCTACAAGAAGACCTCCTACCCCAGCCCCATACAGGTACAGCCCTGCCCCACACCTATACAGGTGGTCAGGTAGACTCTCAGCCCCATACAGGTACAGCCCTGCCCCACACCTATACAGGTGGTCAGGTAGACTCTCAGCCCCATACAGGTACAGCCCTGCCCCACACCTATACAGGTGGTCAGGTAGACTCTCAGCCATACAGGTACAGCCCTGCCCCACACCTATACAGGTGGTCAGGTAGACTCTCAGCCATACAGGTACAGTCCTGCCCCCCACACCTATACAGGTGGTCAGGTAGACTCTCAGCCATACAGGTACAGTCCTGCCCCCCACACCTATACAGGTAGTCAGGTAGACTCTCAGCCCCATACAGGTACAGCCCTGCCCCACACCTATACAGGTGGTCAGGTAGACTCTCAGCCATACAGGTACAGCCCTGCCCCCCACACCTATACAGGTAGTCAGGTAGACTCTCAGCCCCATACAGGTACAGTCCTGCCCCCCACACCTATACAGGTAGTCAGGTAGACTCTCAGCCCCATACAGGTACAGTCCTGCCCCCCACACCTATACAGGTAGTCAGGTAGACTCTCAGCCATACAGGTACAGCCCTGCCCCCCACACCTATACAGGTAGTCAGGTAGACTCTCAGCCCCATACAGGTACAGCCCTGCCCCACACCTATACAGGTAGTCAGGTAGACTCTCAGCCATACAGAAGTCAGATAGACCTATATAGGTACCATCTTGTCCAGAAGCAACCAGACATCATGTTGTACCCCATTTAGAAGGTCATATGCATTTTGATCTTGTGCATGGCGTCCATATGAAACATGGGTTTGTCAGAGAGCAACATGAAGCAGCTCATCAACCCAGGAAAGAGGCTGCTGTTAAACTCAAAAGATGCCCAAACACTCATTCAGTTCCTGATGTTCTTCTCCTCCTCCACCTCCTCTCATCTTCTTTTTTTTCATCTACCTCTTCTCTATGTATTCTCCTCCTCCCTCTCTTCCTCTCTTCCTCCTCTCCCCCTTCTCTCCTCTACTCCCCCTGCACTCCTTCTTTTCTCTTCTCCTCTTCCTTTCCCCCTTTCTCCCTCTCCTCTCCTCCCCCACATCCTCCTCCTCCTCCTCTCCATCTCCTCCTCCAGCTCCTGAAGGGCGTGGGTACCAAGTGCTGGGCCCCGGATGCGGAGTACGCCCTCCACTCTGTGTACCAGGGCGGTCTGTTCGAGCTGAGGGCCGGGGATGAGCTGTTTGTCTCTGTCTCCTCCCCCACCATGGTCAACGCAGACGACTCCTCCAGCTACTTTGGGGCCTTCCGCCTCGACCTCTGAGATGGGTGGAATGGGTCTATGGATGGATGGATGTAAGGGGGAATGGAATATGAATGGGTGAATGAAGGATGAATGGATGGATGAATGGATGGATGAATGGATGGATGGAAGGGTGAATGGAAGATGGATGGATGGATGAATGTGTGGATGGATGGATAGATGAAGAGATGGATGACTGAATGACTGGATGAATGAATGAATAGATGTAGTAAGGGGCGGCGTGGTCAAGAGAAACAGAGGGATGGGACTGAAGAAGGGGTGGGGTGTCAGTGTTGGAGGAGGAGAGGAGGATGAGATGAAAACATCCATCGACGAAGGCCAAATGGATCTTGGATGTTGGCTTTGCCTTGGAAGGAAGGATGGAAGGGGCTGAACGAAGGATGGATGGATGGAACAATGGATACACTGTCTGGAGCAGGAGGAGGAGGAGGAGAAAACTGTAAACGAGGAGTTCCTTCTGTCCTGCTAACGACGAGTTGAGAGACGTTGAGAGATACAGTAAACATCAACAGGATAACGCTGGTCCCGTGATCTCTGTAGCGCTCCGAGCTTGGGCTCAGCTACCGTTCACCTTTAAACATTGAACTCTGAACTTTCCTGGCGGCTCCTGAGAAGGAGGAGAGGGGGGGGGGGGGGGTCAACCTGGGAATTGGGAAGCATCAGGACTGACACCCATGGGAGCAGAGAGAGGAGGGGACTCGAACCCCTGACAGAGGAATGTAAAGCCGTAACCTAAATCAACTGTACCCAAAATTCTCCTGGAGGATTCTGGGTAATTCCTGGGCTGTGGCTCCAAAGATATCCGATACAAAACAAATCAAGCAACGACACCAAAGCAAAATGAACATGCAGAAGATGAAAATGCAAAAATGGGATATGCATTTTTTTTTATCATTTTTGTTTGTGAACGTGGACCATGTAGTGATAACGCTAAAAATGACCTGTGGGGATTTCCTTTTTTTATTTTTTATTTTTTTTACAAATATCATACAAATATCATTTGTATGATAAGTTCAATGAACTCTTGAGACTTTCTAGTGACTCAATAGCGCATGGGAAGGGAATCTCTAAAGGACATTGTCCCACCTTTTCCTGGAGAGTGAAACGCTGAACACTGTTTAGAAAAACAAATGTAGCCGTTTAAAGAAGGAGGAATACAACAAAGAAAGGAGGAGGAAGAAGAGATTGAGAGGGGGAGGAGAGAGGATGTAGGCTTTGAATGGCGAAGAAGTGAACCTAAAGCGAGAGGGATTAGAGAGATGGAGACTGAACTTCCACTCTCTCTCTCTCTCGCACATTCTCATTATCTATCTCTCTTACAAATGGTATGCAGTGCGTCATGTTTGACCTGCAAGGCAGGTCAAACAGGGCATTCCTTTTAAAAACACACACATGCATCCACCAACACAAACACACACAGACACACGTGCGCCAAAACCCAAATAAAAGCATTCGCATGCACAAACATACTGCAAGCCTGGGCTTTCCAAAGATGAGCGTGTTCACGCAAAAACAAGCAAGGACATAATGTAAATGTAAGCGTGTGCGGAGAGATGCACTCGCAGACACGCCTCACCGTCCCTTAAAACTCGCATATGAACACACACGTCCATAAGTGCATTTATAGTTGTAGTGTATCATTGTGAGTGCAAAGAGAGAGAGAGACAGAGAGAGAGACATACAGAGAGAGAGACAGAGAGCAAGAGATAGAGAGAGAGAGACATACAGAGAGAGAGACAGAGAGCAAGAGATAGACAAAGAGACAGACAGAGAGAGACCGAGAGAGAGAGAGAGAGAGAGAGAGAGAGAGAGAGAGTTGCACATTTGGGGTGTTAAGACATGGGCGATCGAGAAGATACCCAGAGACAAAAAACATGCAGTGCCGGGGACTATCTCGCCCCTAAAAGGCCTCCTCTTTTTCTCTCCTACACACACACCCTAACTCATTTATACTGTTATGGCAGACACAGTAGGGGTACAAATTACATGGCAGTAGTCTCTCTCTCTCTCTCTCTCTCTCTCTCTCTCTCTCTCTCTCTCTCTCTCTCTCTCTCTCTCTCTCTCTCTCTCTCTCTCTCTCTCTCTCTCTCTCTCTCTCTCTCTCTCTCTCTCCCTCTCAAACACACAGAGACACACACACACATTTATCCAACATGTCCAACCTCCCTCTACCATCTGGGAGCTGTCAGTGATACATCAGGGAGTATGTGTGTGTGTGTGTGTGTGTGTGTGTGTGTGTGTGTGTGTGTGTGTGTGTGTGTGTGTGTATGTATGTGTGTGTGTGTGTGTGTGAAACAAGGTCAGACAAACATACACACTCGGATGTCTCTCCAGGGGCGCAGCAATCAATTTGTTTAACCTGACAGTAAAGGCCCTTGTGTAATCCCTGTGTCTCTCGCCCGCTTGCTCTCCTATTCACAAACACACACACACTCACAGTAAAGGTGCATGTGTAATCCCTATGTCTCTCGCCCGCTTGCTCTCTCCCATTCACACATGCACCCACACACTCACAGATCATGAGATGAGAACAGAAAAAAACTCCATTCATTTTCCAATCCTCTTTCCGTGTTTAGTGTCATAAACTGAGATGCGTAGTTCCTTGTACAAAACAAAAAGAAATCCCATAATCCATTGAAAGAAATATCCAAAAATCCTGATGTTGTCATTCAATGCCAATTCTCTTTTTTTTTTACACTGTGCCAACTGTAGAATTTTTTTAAAACCACTCGCAACTTGATGTTACATTGTACCATAGTCAACAAGTCACCACTATTAATGACTAGAACCTCTTCTCTCAAAATGTCAGACAGATTTACACAGTTAGTGACAAACCACAACCAAACCCGTTATCCGACTAGTTGATTTGAATGTCTTTAATCTCCATTATATCCAATTTGAATGATATTGATTTGAGGTTGTGTACAGCAGAAGTGGGTTGTGGGTGTGTGGAGGTTTGTGGTTTTTTTTGCCGTTCATTACAGTTAAAAACAGCGACAAACTGTAAAGACCCGCATTAACTGTGAAATTAAACAAGCTGCCATAGACCCTGACCAAAGAAAACGAATGATAATTCATTCATAATTCATTCATCATCAATAGTGAATACGAATCGGCTCCTAGTCAGACTTCTTAACTGAATCAGCGGCGTACACAAAGGACAACAAACAAAAGTGGTAGGAAAATTTGGGGAAAGCATTAGCATTTGTAGTTATTATTGTAAAAAGGTTGGATTCAGTCTGTGTGTGACCCAGGTATTCTATCACTAGATGGTAGTTGGTAGTTTATAATGTGTCTGTGTTGTGCTTGCGTGGCTCTTGCATCTAAATTGCTTTACTCTGTGGGTAATTACATCCAATGAGACTGTTTGTTGTCCCGTCCCCCCGTCCCCCACCCCCCCATCTCCTAAACCTCCACGACCCACTGTGTCTGCGCATTATATATAAACCCCAGGGCTAATTCCATGTAGCATCGAAGCTAATGGTTACCAGACCACAAGCCACTAACTTCCTCTATCGCTTGCCCGCGATCTGACCTTGCCGCCTCAATTATCGCACTTAGCAGTTCCTTCTATGCTAGCTGCAGAACAACCAGGGATTCAAACAGTTTCCAAAGTGTTTAAATTAATTTATATAGAAATTGTGTGTGTTTTTTTAGGTCAGTGCCGCATAATTTTTTTTAAGTAGTCACCAAAAGGTTCCGTGTTCAGGTAGCGTAAGTCAGTAGCCAAACATTTGCTTTACTCTGCTGTAACTTTGGTTTATTTCGCAAATAGTTAAGTTAGCGGACAAAATGGGTAAAAAATAAATAAAAAATAGGTTCAGAAAATTTGCCTAACATTATTTTGGCGGGTCACCAAAAATGGTTTGGCGGTTTCAGAATTGAATTAGGTGGGTTCTTTTGGCTTGTGAAACCAGGGGCCTTCCTCAACTGTGGTGGTTTTACCGTTTATTCTGCACAGAGCAAACAAAGAGCAATGGAAAAAAGACAGATTGGGATTGGCTAGAAAGACTTCGCATTGCCATCGCCCCAAGTGCAGAACAATCCAGTTCACTGGGAACGTGTGATCCTAGCATCGTCATGGCGACACCCAAGGTTTGAAATCCAACTGGCGCAACTTCGTTATGGAGGCCAAGTCTTTGTTGCAGTGATTGGACATTGTTGTTCTTTCTTGCATTTCCCCCTAAACAAGGAAAGGTTGACAAATGAGGCTGGCTAAGGGAGGATAACATCTGTTGAGCAGCTGGCAACCTGTCAGAGTATAAACACATTCTCAGAGGCAACAAACACAACAGGCTGTTGAGGATCAGGAATCCATTTTAAATGTCACTATTAAGCCCTCTTTATAGATCGCTTTACAAGCACACACACACACACACACACACACACACATACACACACACACACACATGTTTGATAACTTATAAACACACAGATGCACGCTAACTTACTGATACCCACACACACACACACACACAGTGGCATGTTAGCAAGGTCAAACATTCACACAAATGAGGACATCTTTTACTATTAAACATTGGGGGTGTCCCAGTACATCCACAGAATTCTACTGATTATACTGGGCGGTGTCCAGTACAAGCACAGTCTTCTACTGGTGGACACTGGCAGCTGCCCAGTACAACCATCGCCTTCCATAGATTATTAGTCATGATTGCTGTTGCCTTATGATATTTAACCACTCACAAACCATTTGCACTCCTAGCCACCCTGAAAATACTGTGGATGTCTGTTCAAATGTGCCTTCTAAAATCTCCCTTCCGTTGCCTTTGCTTCTTGCTCATTGGAGGGCTTAGGGTTAGGGGGTGTGGCATATCTTCCTGTGTAATGTGATAAAGTGCAACAGAATATAAATACACTACACTTCAAGACCCAGTGCCTCCATTTACTTGCCTTATTTTAATCGAAAGAACTACATTTCCCAGCTGGTCCGGGGATTATAACAAACTGCTTTTTTTAGTTTGGAAACATGGCGCCACTTAGCCTGCCTTTTTCACTGCAATTATTATATATATTTTAATGCAATTCCATTTGTATTTGCATTTTTTCATGTGCGAGTGTGATAAATGAAGAGAGAGGAAGACAGAGAGAGTAAGGGAAGACATAAGATACAATGCAGTGAATTTCTTTGCCTGAACATAATATTGTAATTTTACTCTCCTGGTGTTAAGAACAAACTGAATCACTCTCACTTTTTGTACATTTTACTATTCTCATTGATTTCTTCTAAAAAACCACACTATTCCATTAAACACTGATAACTGAATGTCCATATTAAGATGTATTTCTTTTATTTTCTGTGAAATTGGGGAATGTACATGTAAAGATGTGTTGATAGATGAAAATGCCTTTTTAAATATTGTTCCTGATTTCAGATTTTCCTTTGTTCTCAAATAATTAAAAAGTGCCTATTGTCAAACAAGGACTAATGTGTTATTATTTTTTCTCAGCCTCAAAAACCGATGAGTCCCATGGCAGTCCATGGCAAGCCATCTTATGTCTTTGTGTTTCAATTCATGACAGTTGACCTTTTCTACCATAGCTTATTAAGATAATCTCCCCATTTGATTGTGTAAATCACCTAGTCAACAGGGAATGCCGCCAAAATTGGTCTGGTTGCTATTTTACACACAAATTAAATCTAAATTACCATTATTAAAAAAAGTTGTTATGAAGAAGTTAACATGTCTGTGCCGGCAGTCCTCACATTTCCCTCCCCTCAGAGACAAGCTAACACACAGCTGGCTAGCAATGGTACGTGATTAGTCACTTTTTACACGTTCAAATCGACTCCCAAAGGATCAAACCAGATTCCTCCAATAGTGTGTCCTTGCTAATACCCAGTTTCACTTGAAAAGACTGCATCATGTGTATACATCAGGTCGGTCCCTGGGAACCATGTCACGTCGTATTTATCAACGACTCCCATGATGCACCATTATATTAAGTGAAAAACCATGCTTACAAGACAATACCCACAATGCTTTGAAAAACTGGAAGACACACGCTAGACTTTGTTAAGGCTGGGCATGGCATTGCGACTGAGAAATGACATCAATAAAAACGGCATTGTCCTATTGTTGACGTCACCGAAGAATTCGGAATGCGTACAGGGGTGGCCTTTTGTGATGTCACAAAGGGCCACTTTTGGGAATGGCTTGTAAATGGCTCATTAACCTCGCACCTGGTGATAAAATAGGAGCCCTTCGATGGTGTGTGTGTGTGTGTGTGTCTGGGGACTCTGGCTACACAACCACAACCCCATGCAGGATTGAACGGAAAAGGAAGAAAAGCAAGATGGATGGTTTATGCGCTGGTCTCTGACAGCTCGCTCAGAACGAGAGCCTTGACGATATGTTTTCACAGGCCTCCGTCCAGCGAGGCAAACAGACTGCATTTCAACCCCCTGGGGGGAAGGTCTAAGCTAGGAGTGTCGTTGTAGAAAACTTCCACACAACTTCAGAAAATAGAAACGTCAACGGTGACAGGAGCCTGACTAGTTCCCACCGCCACTGGTCCGCCATTTTGCTTTTTTCAATAAAAATAACCGTTGTTTCAACTCAAGGTTTAAAATAACTGAATCAATCATACGCTTGTTAAAACACAAGTGTTTTCCCACAGCAAAATAACAGTAAAATAATGTGTGTTGTTGTCCCTTTGTCTCAAAACTGCTAAATTGTAATTTTCATATCCATATCTATATTTTGTTATATATTTTTTATGGGCTTTTGTCCCTCAATAACCAGCACAGTGAACAGATGCTGCGAGGAAAGAGAGAGAGAGAGAGAGAGAGAGAGAGAGAGAGAGCGAGAGAGAGGGAGAGAGCGAGAGAGAGAGAGAGAGAGAGAGAGATGTGCATATCCTGTGCTACAACATGTCGCAACATTGCTACATGTTGTAGCACAGTATGTCAGGTGGGAATAGAGCTTGAGGTCATTAGAAAGGGGTATTGCCAATACGGTTAGCGCTCTAGCCGGCCGTGCCACCGAGCCAGCGCTCAGATCTACCCGTCTGAGGTAAGGTGGCACTCTTAGGGAGTGGGTGGGTTTATATGGGGTCTGGCTGGCAGGTGGATTCTGTTGGAGTGGGACACCCGGATAGGGTTTCCCCCGGTCCAGGTAACGGGAACCGTGGCGACCACAGGCGTGTGTTCCCATGTGATTTGCTTGTCACATTACAGGCTGTGGTATTCTAACTGCGCGCTTAAAGTTAACATAGCGATAATAACTCGGACTTAAACACTTAATGAAAGAAAAAGGAGTGGAACAGATAATGAGGAAAAAAGCAGAGGGGGTGAAAGTTAGACAAACGATCCCCTTTCCTTGGTTTGATCTGGTTTTATCATTTATATCTTTTCCTTTTAATAAACGTTAAATAGCCTACACGTGTAAAAGCAGCCTGGAAGACTCCCACCGCTACAGAACTCCCCAGCGACTTTATGGTGACTAAATTGGAGATATTGTACATCAAAAATATGATATAAACCTGTGCTGCGGACAGCAGGTTGCCAGGCAACAACAGGGTCGCACCTGTTGCCACTACAGCCAACCGCAGCCCAGTCTTGATCACCTGGTACAGGAGTGAGCTTAGCCACAGCTAGCATCGCTAGCCGCCGCTAGCATTGTTTGGACAATTCTCGGGGAATCGAGCAAACTTGAATAGGGGCCAAGGTTAAAAGTTGAAAAGAAGTGCAGCTCAACTCCTAATGATTCCTAATGTGGAAGTGTGAGTCATCATACTAGGTCAACCCTCCACCACCGACCTCCCCACCATTTTGACCCGCCATGGTCCAGGTCCAGGTCAGACGGACGTTGTCATGTAGTGACCCATTTACCCAGCTCCAATTTGGTCGTATGTTAAAATAAATATAACTACATTATAATGTATGTTAATTATATATTGCATATCTATATTGTAAAATAATCCAACTCCAAATTTGCTGTATGTGTATCTGTATGTCTAAACAACTTTTAAACAAATTATAATGAATGTGTTGCTTGGCAACAGGTCATCAAACAGCAGGTAGAGGTTAGGGGTCATCTTGCTCAAGGATGCCTACAGGTTAGACTTTTACAGGGCAGACTTTGGGGGATCGAAACCAGAACCGGTGACTATTAGTCGAACTCCCCTAACCACTACACTATCCCAACAAATGTTTCACATCAACTCAACTTTATTTATATAAACCTTAATCAACAGTTACAGTCTCAAAGGAGCTTCACATACTCATATTATTACCCCCCCCCCCCCCCCCCCCCCCCCCCCCAAGACTGCGTTGTGGACTGACGCGACTCTGGAGACTGAAGAACAGCTTTTATCTCTGTGGATTGTGCTGTGGGGGATGGCGATTGGACGTGAGGGAAAGAATGGACGCTTAAATCATTTCCTGTGATTGGCCAGAGTTAAAGGTCCTCATTGTGTGAGGACACAATAAATATCAGACCTCTTGGATCTGACCGTCACGCACACGGGCCGGTTCCTCCCTGTGTGAGTGTGTGTATGTGTGTGCGTGTGCGTGTGCGGTCATGCGAGCAATACACCCTGGTTTGAATAGACCCAGAGCATTAGATTGAATTTGACGTGCCAAGAATACTTGGAGGATAACAACTTACTTTATCTCTTTCTGGGATCGTTGAACGATTGTTTTCACAAATGCCGGCACGTGCTCACACACGCACACGCACACACACACATTTATATTCTGATGCTAACCATTGTCATCCGTAAAAACCACGTTTATTAGCTTATTACCGTCGTAGCAAGGTCTATGCTACACGCCACCTAGGTGGCTGCCACACTCAACCCAGGGGACTTTTACTGGGCTCCTCCAGACAAGGACAGTTGATGGACAGCGATACACAGCCGGCGGTGTAACACGCTGCCATGCGGGAGATCTCCCTGAGTCTGTGCGGTGAGGGCTGGTTTAACCTGTTGCACACTGATTGCTCAATGCACAACAGGTGTGCAGCCTCACCCAGCCACAGAGTCCCATCAGTCTGGCTCAGGCCAGGTGAGGCTGCTTCAACCGGCCATCATCCACACACGCTCCACAACCGTATCTTGTGAATTCAAGTCATAAACATTTTCAAAACACATAGATATCATGCATACACACACACACACACACACACAAACACACACACACACTTGTGTAGAAAGGGGGAATGTGGGGAACTTGGGGTGAAAGTTCATTAGTTTGGAGTGGACTGTTTCCTTCGGATTCTAAGTAGGTACCGTCTCGCTTGTGAGTGATTGGGTGGATTGGGGGTCGTCCTATTGCCTGACCCCGCTGTGTTTAGAAAAACTCTCCCACTTCAAGACAGCCCCTCTCGACCTAAGAATAACAGAACACACACACACACACACACACAAACATATTTATATATGGACGCTGTGAATCAGGCTTTGGGCTGCTTTGGCAGGCGGCCATCTTGGAAAGAGCAGGTCCTCTTTGTCGATGAAACACGTAGGAGGTAACGTGCCCCGGTCCAGGTAACGGGAACCGTGGCGACCACAGGCGTGTGTTCCCGTGTGATTTGCTTGTCACATTCCAGGCTGTGGTATTCTAACTGCGCGCTTAAAGTTAACATTGCGATAATAACTCGGACTTAGACACTTAATAAAAGAAAAAGGAGTGGAACGGGTCCCTTTCCTTAGTTTGATCCATTTCTTATCATTTATATAGAGTGTGTGTGTGTGTTAAATTCTGTGAGAGTGAGAGTGTGTGTGTGTGTTAAATTCTGTGAGAGTGAGAGTGTGTGTGTGTGTTAAATTCTGTGAGAGTGAGAGTGTGTGTGTGTGTGTGTGTGTGTGTGTGTGTGTGTGTGTGTGTGTGTGTGTGTGTGTGTGAGAGAGAGAGAGAGAGAGAGAGAGAGAGAGAGAGAGAGAGAGAGAGAGAGAGAGAGAGAGAGAGAGAGAGAGAGAGAGAGAGAGAGAGAGAGAGAGAGAGAGAGAGAGAGAGAGAGAGAGAGAGAGAGAGAGAGAGAGAGAGAGAGAGAGAGAGAGAGAGAGAGAGAGAGAGAGAGAGAGAGAGAGTGTGTGTGTGTTGACGCTCTCTCTATCTTTGACCTTCTACTTTCACCAAACAAGTGTAAACAAAGACTTTTAAGTAGAAACACCCATCCGGATACACAAACACACACACAACCTGGCACACACACATAACCTGACACACACACACACAAACCATAACCTGACATACACACACACACACGCAACCTGGCCCATAAAAATAACCTGACACACACACACACTCTTCAGCTTATAGTATATACCTTACATTTATTATAATTTAATTAATAGTCATTATGAGTCAGTTTATCATTAGGAAAAAGTAGCACTCCCTCCGCTCCCATGTTTGGCCACCTCAGATTCTCACACTCAAAGCAGTGCACACACACACACACACACACACACACACACACACACACACACACACACACACACACTCATAGAACCACTACAACAACACCCACACCCAGAGGAATGTGTGGTATAGTTTTATATCTGTGATTGTGGCGTTTAGGATTCCTGCTGTTATTCTACGAGCCAGACAGGAAATGAGCTTTATGAAGTTAGAGCACACACACACACACACACACACACACACACACACACACACACACACACACACACACACACACAGTAGTAAATCCCAAAACATCCTGAAGAGACCAAGTAGGGCTAGGCATGCATTCACCTCTGCACGCTATCATTCACACACACACACACACACACACACACACACACACACACACACAAATACTAGTACTCTTGAACACACAAAACCGAACACAAACACAGGTACACTTAAACACATACACTGAAATACAAACACACACACACAGACAAACACACACACACACACCTTGTTCCAGAACAATGCCCTAGGTCCAGCCCAGACGCCCTGGACTGCCGGGCATTAGATGGAGGAATCTGTGTGTGTGTGTGTTTGTGTGCGTGTGTGCGTGTGTGCGTGTGCGTGTGTGATGTTATCAGGGAGCTTCCTGGGCTGCAGGACAATACTAGAGGAGTCCATATCCAGCGGGCTAATAAAGCCTCTGATCCGGTCTGCAGAAACCTCCATCTTGGCTCAACCAGGAGCCGCTGGCAGGAAGCTACAGGAGCCAGGCCCTTCACACCCAGGAGCAATAACAGAGACCTCAGACCACCAACACCAAGAGACCAGCAAGACCATTAGAGAGCCACAGGAGACCAGAGGCAATACAGACTGCATGACCCTAGACCACCGCCACAGGGCAGATCCACTAAAGTTCAGATCCACCCAAGACCAGATCTACTACAGACCAGAACCACGACAGACCAGAACCACGACAGACCAGAACCACGAAAGACCAGATCTACTACAGACCAGAACCATTACAGACCAGATCTACTACAGACCAGAACCATTACAGACCAGATCTACTACAGACCAGAATCAGTACACAGACCAGATCTACTACAGACCAGAACCATTACAGACCAGATCTACTACAGACCAGAACCATTACAGACCAGATCTACTACAGACCAGAACCATTACAGACCAGATCTACTACAGACCAGAACCACTACAGACCAGATCTACTACAGACCAGAACCATTACAGACCAGATCTACTACAGACCAGAACCACTACAGACCAGATCTACTACAGACCAGAACCAGTACACAGACCATATCTACTACAGACCAGAACCACTACAGACCAGAACCACTACAGACCAGATCTACTACAGACCAAATCCACGACAGACCAGAACCACGAAAGACCAGATCTACTACAGACCAGAACCATTACAGACCAGATCTACTACAGACCAGAACCAGTACACAGACCAGATCTAGATTCCAACAAGATCCCAACCCTACCCCACCACAGACCCGGACACGTTAACAGAGAAAAAGTGGATCCTATAGCATTTCGATTTGATTTGTATTAAAGGCAGAGGACAAGTAACTCTTACTTTGAAAGACATTAAGATTAGCCCCATATGTGGTTCCAAGATGTTTGAATCACACCCATTCAATTTTTAATGAAAGCAGTATGTCTCAAGCTTTATCCAGGTTTCTTCTGAGTTTATTGAGTAATTTATCTTATTCTCTAATCGAAGCCCTGCGCATAACAATGCCTCCTAGTGTCGGAAAGCGGGAACTACAGTGTCAAGAAGCCCCACACACACGCCACACTACAAGTGTACCATGATACCATCATGTAGGAAACACCAAAACATAACCATTCTTAATGGTTTACTTTCTTAAATTCTCACCTCAAGTGAAAATAGAAAAATGTACCATTATATCACCTACGGCACGTGACCCCTAGGTTGAGAACCACTGTGCCATCGCGCTGGGGGGGGGGGGGCATCGGCCATATTGGACGTGACATGTGCCGTGAAATACGGCGCGAATCGCAAATCCAAAGCGTTCCAGGAAAGGGGGTTAAGATATACGAGTGAGGAAACATTGTACATGTTTTCTTTGATGATGCTCAACATCCAGAGACAGGCATGGGTCATTTCTGCGCCCATATTTCAAGCATCCTGAAATGGAATGAAAACGCGCTCCAAAGTGCAGTAGGCCTAAACTACCATCGTAGATCAGAGGGCACGAAGTGCTGCCGTCAGAGAGAATCACAGACAAGTGTTTTCTTCTTTTAAACTGAACGTCTTGTCCAGGTTGAGAGATCTAGAACCACATGGACACACAACTTTACCTAATGAGCAGGCACAGAGATGTACACACACACACACACACACACACACACACACAAGGTAGCTCACACCCGCACATAAACACACCACAGTGTGTATACACAAACAAAAACACCATAACACACACGCCACCAGTCGGTACAGTAAGGGGGGGGGGGGGGGGGGGGGGGGGGGGGAGATGACCTTTACATCATGCATCGGTATGACAGATACATCTCCATTTGTGATGTCACAAGTGGATCGAAGAACCAGAACCGCCCCCCTCTTAGGAGAACAAACATGTCTGGTTCACAACCTGGACCAGACAGCGTCTCCGTCCAGCTAGACAGAAACATTGTATCCACTGGTCCAGGTTGTGGACCAGACATACAGGAAAATGTTCTCCACTGGTCCAGGTTGTGGACCAGATATACAGGAAAATGTTCTCCACTGGTCCAGGTTGTGAACCAGACATACAGGAAAATGTTCTCCACTGGTCCAGGTTGTGGACCAGACATACAGGAAAATGTTCTCCACTGGTCCAGGTTGTGAACCAGACTACAGAGACATTGTATCCACTGGTCCAGGTTGTGGACCAGACTACAGGAACTTTTTCTCTACTGGTCCAGGTTGTGGACCAGACTACAGGAACTTTTTCTCTACTGGTCCAGGTTGTGGACCAGACTACAGGAACTTTTTCTCCTGGCAGACCGACCAAAAGATGGGCACGCCATCTGACCTGTCCTGCAGGACAAACACGTCACTGCAAGAATTCAGGAATTGACAAAAGACGAAGCTGTGTTATCGGGTTATGGGGGTTTTTACCAAAGCTGATCTCATGAAAACATGACTCATGTGTTCGCCGATCAGCGTGTGAACAAGAAGAAAAAATTTTAACTAATTTCTAATGTCATAATATACCTATCATTACCTAATAAGCTTAAGAGATATACAGCTGATATTTTGTTTCAACATTTAAAAATGTCAACTGATATGACACGAGGCTACACAGAGCTGGCTAGTGTCGTTTTGTTTTTAATTCATTACGTAGATTCTAATAATAGAAGTACTACCTCTACTACAAGTACTATAAGCCTATCATGCAGCCTATTAAATACGCTGTATGGTTAGCCTGTTATCCTAGCACTTAGCCCTGTGAGGTCATCAATGCCGATGCATGATGTCAGTGATGATGTCACCAAGACTGGTGGTTGTTGTTTTTCGGGAAACGTTTAGTAAAATAGTTGATTAATGGACTAAATTAAAACACAAACGTCAACACACACATCAGGTTGGGTGAAGCCGTGGGAACTTCCAGCCTGTGACCCCAGGTGAAACGAAGGGGACGAAGGGGAGATAGATGAGGCGGTGGTGGTGGTGGGGTATCGATTTCCACTCTTGGAAAATCACACACATTTGTCATTTAATATTTGTCTTCCTGGGTTAATCTGTGGTGTGTGTGTGTGTGTGTGTGTGTGTGTGTGTGTGTGTGTGTGTGTGTGTGTGTGTGTGTGTGTGTGTGTGTGTGTGTGTGTGTGTGTGTGTGTGTGTGTGTGTGTGTGTGTGTGTGTGTGTACACAGATAGACACAGGCTCTTATACAAACACCAGCCGAGCACATTCTATCTATGCACACACCTGTCCTGTTCTCACCTGATATTGATATGCAAAAGCCCACACACACACACACTTAATCATCAGCTCAAATTGAATCCATGCACAATCCATGTATCTATGTTCTTTCCAACATTTTATACACACACAAACACAGAAATGTATATTGCACATATTTAGTGACGATACATTCATGAAAACGTCGATCCTGACACTTCCTCCACTGAAGACATCGTGGATGACACAAGATGTCATCTTCTATGGGGAACGAAGCAGTGAGCGCACGAAGGCTTCACACACACACACACACACACGCACACGCACACACACGCGTGTGAAGGAATGTAAGAAGGGATCGGGTTGGGGATAAGGTGACACCGGTGAATGTGTGTGTGTGTGTGTGTGTGTGTGTGTGTGTGTGTGTGTGTGTGTGTGTGTAGCCTTCGTGCACTCAATGTAATGCTCAATGTAATGTAAGGATGACAGCCCAGGGGACACACTGACTGATCGAGAGACTTGGAGAGAGTGAGAGAGAGAGAGATCCTTACAGAGGGGGAGAGAGGGGGGGGGGGGGCGGAGGGAGGGAGACTTACAGACACAGAGAAGGACTTGCACAGAGAGTGGGGGAGAGACTTACAGATAGAGGGAGAGAGGATTGGGAAGAGAAACGTACAGAAAGAGAGAGGAGGGGAGGGAGAGAGACAGGCAGACTAAAGAACAAAAGCAGCATTACAATATTTCAAAGGGAATAGGGTTTGTACATCATGACGTCACTTCACGATGGCCGCAACCATGTCGGAAGCATAGGCATGTTATTGGTAGTAATAGTGTTTCGGTCATTGTTTAGTAATTAATGGTGAAATTATTTGTCATTATGGGGAGACATTGTTTGAAACTGCCACAGCATTTCTCATGTGCGACATGGCAAAACAAGGTTTTGATTTGCCACGGTTCCAGTATATTTACGTTTATTTAGGATTTTACATCTACAACTCTCCAGTTATCATAAAAACAATCCCATGATGCATGGGAACACATTCACTTAACAACAAAGTATTTAATTCACACAGCACCCTAAGGGACAAACCAGGTTTTTGCGAAAGGGCTGTGTTTTGTATGTGTGTGTGTGTGTTAGGTAACTTGACCTCCATGTGAATTATTAGCCACAGGAACTGAGGAACTGAGATCACCTGAGTCATTACAGACAATCTGGTCACATTCCTCAGTTACACAATCTCACTCTCACATACACACACACACACAAAATAACATACATGCACAAACATCACACTCCCACATATATACTAAAACACAAACATAGTGTACCACCTCCACTCTACTCAAATCACTAACATCTTGGATTTGCAAAGATATACACATTTACATGAACACACACACACACACACACACCGACTAATGGAATATCATACCAGGTCGGTCAGCTTGGATGTTTTAGTATAATTCCTCATATCTCGCAGGTATTCTACTTATTCAACTTTTAGGCTTGTAATTATATTCTCGCTTTGGTGTAAAGCACTGGTACGTTTGGTTGATCTTGATTTACAAACTGGTGTGAAGTACCCACACATAAATTAAACCTTATTAAGTACACGAAGGAGGTGTAATTTAAAAAATGTTTTTAGGGAGAAAGGGACACTCATTATAATCAATCAAGCTCTAAAATGAATCTAGTTATGCTTAAGGTTTAGATACCAGCATAGCCAACAACTTAGCCAATATTCTAGCTAGCAGTTTAAGTGTACATACATACCAGACCAGTTGGATATTTTAAATGTAATCTACTCAATCATCCTCGCTTTCAAGTGGAGAAAGAGTAAATTAAGTTTCAGAAGAGGACAGAGCAAGGCAACCTGACGTTACCCCATGGCTACATGTTGCCAACTTTTGTGAAAAGATCCCTTGCAAACACATTCAGTGAATAGATTTCACTTTAAATTGAATAAGTTGTTCCATGTATTATGGAACAACTTATCCCACCATACAAGGTTTCAATAAACCAACTGCAGGTCTTAGCAGCATCTGCGCAGTTAAGTCCCTTCGCTTGGATTAGAGGTCGCCAACAACGAAAAACCTTCGCCAAACTTGGGAGTTGGTTAGATTGTGATGTGAAATAAAAGCTCATGTCATCATTTGATGCTTTGTTGAATGTGCTTAATGTGACAGGGAACATGCGACAACACAGTGAAAGAAATAAGAATTTCATCACACATGGTCTTTAAAGCAAGTCAAGTCAGTTTTAAGTCACATTAAAAGGTAGTTAAATTTCTTTATTTATCACTTGCAAGGTACTTGTGAATCACATTTGATGTCACACAATGCATGTCACGATTGGACTCACTAAAAAGTCACTTTCACTGATCAAAGCCAAATGTTTGCATGTGAATTGCACATGTTCCAGCACCGTCTTTCTCTTTCTTCAAAATTATGTTGCGGAGGAGCAAAACGTCTTCACTACATTTAAACTTTCATCCCAACATGAGGGGAGGGGGGGGGGGGGGGGGGGGGGGGTTATTTTGAGTTTCCTGGAAAGAAGAAAACACAAAATATGAGTGTTCCAGCAAAGACAATCTATGAAATCGATCATTATTACTCACACCCACTCACCTCCCTCTCACCTGGACAGGATCACATCTTCACAGAGACCCCAGAACCCAAAACAACACAGACCCAGACAGAGACACATACCACAGCTGCATTCAGTGGAATAATTTAGTGGAATGTACACAGAACAAATTTCTTTACATTTAGATAATTTAAGTGTGTAGAATCGCTCTGTTAGCCATTCAAAGCTATGCAGGAAAATATTAAACTTGGTCTCCGGTTTCCGCACCAGAGAGTGTGTGTAAGTGTATGTGTGTGTGTGTCATATTGCAGAGCTCAGGGAAGAGACATTCTTTGTTTTCTGCATAGTTCCCAGGCTGTCAAATAGTCTTTACCGTGTGTGTGTGTGTGTGTGTGCACAAAGGTTAGTTTAGGAGTGTAAATGTGTGTTGTGTGATCCTCTTGTCTCTTGAGCCTGAGAACCAGAGATGGAGTGGAGTGTGTGTGTGTGTGTGTGGGGGGGGGGGGGGGGGGGGGGGGGGAAGTCTGCCCAGCAGAGATAGTCGTGTCTGGGCATGTCTCTGGGAGGGAGGGAGAAGGGAGGGAGGGAGAAGGAAGGGAGGGAGGGAGGGAGGGAGGGAGGGATGGCAGTCTGGAGGTCTGGGTCTCCCTTTTAAACACCTTTCATTCCCCTCCTCCTCCTCCAAGTTTATTTTTCTTCTCATTTCCTTGTCTCCTTTATTGTAGGTTTCCTTCTTCTCTCCTTTGTAAAGTAACTTCTTCATTTTCTCCTTTGTTCCTATCCTCCTTCCCTCGTTTATTTTCTACTCATTTCCTATATATTCATTTTCTCCTTCATCTTATCTCCTTTGTAAATAAAAGTAAAAAGTGACGTCTTTTTGAAAAAAGTCAGACAAAAAGACAGAGGGATAGGTCGAAACGGAGACAGAAAAGAGAGACAAACATTAGTATTTCCCGCTTAATCCAAACAAACAGTCTTCATGTCCCTCTGGTCTGCAGATGAAAAACATGACATCGTGGAGACCAGATGATCACCAGGACACCACATGCGGCGCACACACACACACACACACACACACACACACACACACACACACACACACACACACACACACACACACACACACACACACACACACACACACACACACACACACACACACACACACACACACACACACACACGCGTCGCAATGACAAACGGCTTCCTGGTTAGCTCGGGGAGTTTCCAGTCCACCAAAAAGAAATAAAGAGACTCAGGCAGCGTCCACTTGATCAGTTTGGCGGAAAAGTCAAAGTGGAAAGTCCGTCTCTTTGTTGCTTTGAGTCCACTAAGAAACCGGCTCAGTAGAGACCACCCAGCTCAGACCCTGGAGGAAGAGGAGGATGAGGAGGAACAGGAGGTGTAGATCAGTTGAAGAGGATGGAGTCAGGGTCTCTGTTGGCCATCTGGGCCATATGCTTCAGAATGTCTTTCTTAGTGATGATGCCCAGTAACCTCCTAGAGAAAGAGAGAGAGACATAGGAGCGATACAGAGAGATAGAAAGACAGAGAGAGAGAGGGATATAGAGAGATGGAGAGAGACTCAGACGGAGAGACACACAGACAGAGAGAGTGAGACAGAGAGAGAGACAGAGAGAGTGAGACAGAGAGAGACAGAGACAGAGAGAGAAATACAGAGAGAGATAGAAAGTCAGAGATAAAAGGGTGTGAGAGAGAGAGATGAAATCAGAGAATATAAGAGATGGTAAGCACATTTCGGGTAACGTATGATCATGTTGTATTTGTATCTCCCTGCATGTGATGGCACTTCTGTGACCCGGCTGCATATTGTAATGGAAAAATGCATATGTTGGTTTGTTTGAATCATTTATGCTTAGTTGTCTATTTGTTGTATTATCTAGCCACCCCATCTGCTAACTAGTGTTATCTAGCCACCCCATCTGCTAACTAGTGTTATCTAGCCACCCCATCTGCTAACTAGTGTTATCTAGCCACCCTTTGTTGTTCACCTTTTGCCTGACGTAGCCTGGTCACAAGAAAGCATTGACCCCTCATAAAGATATCTGCTTGGCGGGAACGCAGGATGTAAATATCTCCCACCTTTAATGTAAGGATAAACTGCCTTACAGAGAGGGGGTGAAACTGTACCCCCCTTCCCCTAAAGCCAATAGAGGGTGAAACTGTTTAAAAGACTGTGAAACTGTGTTCGGGGCTCACTCTGCTAGAGAGGAGACTGGTGTACGCATACGTTAAAATAGGTTCAATGTTCTACAACTTTGGTGTGCTTTTTCTTTTTTTGCATTTAGAAGTCTCATCTGTCCTAGACGCAATATCTCATGAAGACGTTGCCACGACACTAGGCGTGTGCGTGTGTGCCCACCCGTTGTGCGTGACCAGACACTGCCTGAGGCCCAGCTTGCGGAAGATGTCCACGGTGATGTCCATGGGGGTGTGGTCCGTGACGGTGAAGGGGCTCAGGTCCAGGATGGAGCGCAGACGCACGGGGGGCGGGGCCTCGGCCGCCTGTGCCGGAGCGTGCTCAGTGAAGAGCACTTGGGAGGAGGAGACCACGCCCTCCTGCCGCTGACGGGCATTGTCTGGAGAGAGAGAGAGAGAGAGAGAGAGAGAGAGAGAGAGAGAGAGAGAGAGAGAGAGAGAGAGAGAGAGAGAGAGAGAGAGAGAGAGAGAGAGAGAGAGAGAGAGAGAGAGAGAGAGAGAGAGAGAGAGAGAGAGAGAGAGAGAGAAAAGAGAAGTAGAGGGAGAGAGTTAAGCAGCAAAGTGGTGGGGGAAACCGTTAAGACCACTGAGTGTACTTCGTGATGCCTAGAATAGTAACATCCATCATAACCTCCCCTTACCTATGGAGATGAGGAGGTCTCTGCGCAGGACGAAGCCCACCAGCCGCGGAGACTCCTGGGAGACCACCACGGGAAACCCACTGTAGCGGGTGCTGTCCACCAGAGCCTACAACACACATACATTACGTACACCCATCATGCAGGTGTGTGTGTGTGTGTGTGTGTGTGTGTGTGTGTGTGTGTGTGTGTGTGTGTGTGTGTGTGTGTGTGTGTGTGTGTGTGTGTGTGTGTGTGTGTGTGTGTGTGTGTGTGTGTGTGTGTGTGTGTGTGTGTGTGTGTGTGTGTGTGTGTGAGCTCCTACCTCCGCCTCCTCCACGGTCATGCCCTCCTGGGTGAGCACGGCCAGGGCGGGGTCCGCTCTCCTGGGCCGCATCACGTCCACCGCCAGGCTCTTGTGATCAAACTCCTCCTTGGGCTCCAGGAAGGGGTAGCCGTTTAGCCGGATGTGGGCCTGCACAGAGACACCGACCTGGGGTCAGACGCTGCCGTCTACCTCCGATCCAGGAACAGCTCTCTTTCTTTTTACCATCTTTCTTAAGATGGAGACTAATAAAGAGAGAATTATTCTCCATCCTTCGATCTTTCTCACCATCCACTTCTCCTTTTTAGTCTCCCTGTTTCGGTCCCCCATGTGTCCTCGTCTCCATCCTCTTCCCTCATCCACTCTCTCACTCTGTCCACCCTCCTTCTCTTTTTAATTATTTTACTGTCCTGTAACTCTTCTGCTGTGACATCCACATCTCCCTTCTGGATTCAAATCAACTTTATCCTTATCTTAATTGCGATCACATTGGACCACACACACACCTCGTAGATGCCCTCGCGTCCGAAGGCGTCAGCCACCCACTTGCTGGTCATGGTGGCGGCCATGAGGGGGACGATGTACTCCAGACCGCCGGTCAGCTCAAACATGATGACCACCAGGGACACCGTCATACGAGTCGCACCGCCTAGAGAGAGAGACACACACACACACACACACACACACACACACACACACACACACACACACACACACACACACACACACACACACACACACACACACACACACACACACACACACACACACACACACACACACACACACACACACGTTAGGATCCTACTGAAATGACCGCATGCCCTGGGGGTAAGGCAGCAAAGACTGGATTGATTGACAAATAGATCACAAAACCATTGTTGGTAGTGGGACTGGGAAAGTGTCTAAATAAATGTATGTCAACATGACCATGAGGCCAAAAACCTCATAATCACAAACATCCCGTAATATGTCCTGACGTCCCAATTTCAGTATCTAGTGGGTGAATGTCTAGACAAACTATAAGAGGGAAGACATGTAGAAATGCATACATACATTAGAAAAATGAGAATGTTGTGGCCATCTCATGACCCACTTGGAAGCCAAAAGGTTCTGGGGTTCAAACCCCAATTTCACCTGTTGGTCTTCTTGAGCAAGAATATATATAACCACTCATAGCATTCCGCATCAGGTTAAAACCAGTTTACCATTGTCTCCAGTTGTCCGGACTCACCTAACCACATCCTGCGGCCTCACCCAGCCATCGTCAAAACGCTGGAGGAAAAGCCACCAGAGGGAATGTCCTTTATTAAATCCCATGTTTGATATGCTTCTTGGCACTGCCACTGTATCTGGCATCCTCTCTGCCATGGATCTACTGCATTCCCTGTGGTCAACCACTCCTTCAACACCAGTATCTCTTACTGCCTGTCTACCTCCAGAATTGGAACCAAAACGATCAGATGCTGCCTTTGGCTGCCCTGTCTGTTACCAAGATACCAAGTTGGGGCGGGACAGTCTGGTGGTGATGGTGTTCAACTCCCAGCCGGAGGGTACTGAGTTCAATCCATAAAGTCCACCAGATGACCTACCTGCTCCTTAATGACATGTCTCTTTATTCACTGTCTCTCCTCTACCTGCTCCTTAATGACTTGTCTCTTTATTCACTGTCTCTCCCCTACCTGCTCCTTAATGACTTGTCCCTGTATTCACTGTCTCTCCCTTACCTGCTCCTTAATGACTTGTCCCTGTATTCACTGTCTCTCCCCTACCTGCTCCTTAATGACCTGTCTCTGTACTGTCTAACCCCTACCTGCTCCTTAATGACCTGTCCCTGTATTCACTGTCTCTCCCCTACCTGCTCCTTAATGACCTGTCCCTGTATTCACTGTCTCTCCCCTACCTGCTCCTTAATGACCTGTCCCTGTATTCACTGTCTCTCCCCTACCTGCTCCTTAATGACCTGTCTCTGTATTCACTCCTCAGCTAAATGTGTCTGTAAAACGGCAAACAGAAGTAATCATTTACACTCAACAACCACAGAGTCTCTTCCTGGGCGATGGCCACACGTTTCAGTAACCGACACTTCCTTGGAAGCCATTTTTTGAAACACGAACAAAGAAGACCAGAAAGGAAAAACAAATGTAGATGTCATTTTTTTGAATTCTAGAAGCATCTGTTTTATAAAAAGAGTGGTCCGTTTATCATCGTTCCCTTCCGTGGATAAGATGCATAATGCAATTGTAGCGCTCTCAGCTCCGAGGCCGTGTAATTCAATAAGGTGAGGATCAGATTTGGACCGGGTGACTGTCCAGCTATGCCGGGCCAAGGCCTGGTTTGCTTTACCCTCGCCATGTTTATCCACAGACCGCACCGGGAAAGATCAATATTTAATAAAAACCTAACCCCCCCACTGGCATGGAATATGTGTGAAATGTAGATCTCGAGCAGTAATCGAATGTTCTGCTGTCATGGGAATCAACGCAAAAAAAACGAATCAAAACACACACACCAAGTTTTTAGCATTTCACTCCTGAGCAGGTCCGTCTGGGCTCAACAATATCGATCACGTCGGGACGCCCGAGGTGGGAAGACAAAGACAGACAGAGACACGGAGAGATCTAGCAACAGATGGAGAAAGGACAAAGATGGAAGAACGATGAAGAGAGGATGGGACTAAATATCGCAATGGTCGTGCAATTTCCACGAAGCGAGGCTTCAAGGTATCATTCCGCCTCGGGTTTTGGCGTCGCAGTGTGATGATGTCAGGGGGGGGTGGTCTCTCCCTCACCTAGGCATGCGGCCGCGCCCACCATGGCGTAGAGGCCCGGCGTGATGCAGTCGGCGCCGGGGGTGCACCAGCCCCGGAAGATGATCCAGTCGTGGTTGTAGTAGGCCAGCTGTTCCATGCCAACGCCTAGCAACCGCCCGGCGATGGCTCCCACCGCCATGCTGGGGATGAACAGACCCGAGGGCACCTGGAGGGAGGGGCCCATCATACATTGTGTTTATGGATGATTGTAGAGTCTCCATGTTTACATTAGGTTGTTGTGTGCTTCTGCAATGTGTTTCTGTCACGCCAATAAAGCAATTCAAATTGAATTGAGAGGGAGAGGCAGGGGGAGAGGGAGAGGAGGGAGGGAGAGAGGGAGAGAGAGAGAAAGGCAGGGGGAGAGCGAGAGGAGGAGGGAGAGAGAGAGGAGGAAGGAGCGAGAGAGCGAGAGTGAGAGAAGGAGGCAGGGGGAGAGCGAGAGGAGAAGGAGGGAGGGGGAGAGAGAAAAGAGAAGGACATAGGGGGAAAGAGAGGGGAAGAGAGAGGGAGAGAGAACTAGCGGGCAGAAGGAGGTGTAGAAAGCAGGGGGAGTGAGAATAAAGCAGGCAGATGGCGACAGAGAGGGATGAAGGATAAAAGGAATAAGTGAGAGATGGGGAGAAAGAGAGCTAAGGCGAGAGACAGAAACCAGAGAGTGGGAGGTAAAGGGATCAAAGAAGAGAAAGATTGAGATAGAGGGAGATAGAGGGAGGAAGAGAGAGAGGGGGAGTTTGTTTGTTTTTACAATTTGTATTAATTTATTATGAATGTTGTGCATTATCCATTTCATTATTGTTGTTGCAAGAGTAATTCTTACTTAATTATGATTTCATAAACTCCATGAACCGATGTGGTGGCCATTAAGACTTACAAGGAGAGACCGAGATGCAGACAGAGAGACGAGAGAGAGAGAGAGAGAGACAGAGACAGAGAGAGAGAGAGCGAGACGACGGAGAAGAGAGAGTCGGTGGTGAATAATGAAATGAATGGCTTTAATAAAAGTAGATACACCCGAGGTAACACAATACACAGCTGTTTCGGTTGTACACAGACAGACAGACCAACCGACGGGCAGACACAATTTCACAGCTGTGTTTAAACACAGAAGATGATAAATTGTATTTATTAAGCCATTTCAAAGCTTTGGCCAAAATATTTCAAAAGACGTTTAAAGAAATTTGAGAAGTGAGGAGACAGAAGTTACCATGTATAAAAGACTAACACCTGCACATAAAAAGGCTTATCCTTAAAATTAGAAAGGATGTGTTTGGATGAACGGAGAACAGAGTTAAATCAGGAGGAATCTTCAACTCTATCGATATGACTTCACACATTAAAAGTCCTCTGTTGTGGCGTTGAACCAGTTCAACATCTACCCTGCCCTTTCACATTAAAAGCCTTTCAAAAGGGTGACAGAGTCTTCATTAATAAAAGATGTCCAATACAGGACAGTCTAGTGGTTAGCCTGAATGGTACCAGGTTCGATTCCCCAATGTTCGCCTGCTGGTCTGTATCCCAAACTAGAGAAAGACACCCTGGCTAACATGCTCCTCAACGACTGCATCTGGATTCACTGTAAGGGCCTTTTTTTCTGCAGCTAAGTACTCCGAAAATTACCCAGAGGTAGACGCCCAGTATTGATAAGGTACAGACGAGTAGAGATCTCCGTTTGAAGAAACCCACAGACTTCAAGATGTTTCGAGACAGATGTCCTGTGTGTGTGTGTGTGCGCGCGTATGTGTGTGCGTATGCGCGTATGTGTGTGCGTATGCGCGTGTGCGTGCGTGAACCAACCTTCATGCCAAAGGTTACCACGGTGATGACCATCTTGAAGAGCAGGGCGAGGGACAGCTGCCAGAGGGCGGTGTAGAGCCCCGAGTCTGCTGGGCGGTCCGCCAGACCGTTACCCACACTTGTACCAGAGGTGGTGTTAGAATCCTGGAGGGAAGAAGGGAGTGATGGAGGGAGGGAGACAGCGAGAGAACCAACAAACATAAAACACACACCCGACCGCAATCAAGTTCAGATAGTCCCGTTACTGATTCCGAGTGGGACGGGATAGGGTCTGGGTACCTGCTTGTATCTACAAAGCTGGGAGGAGTCCAGCAGGGAGCAGTCGTTGAAGAGCTCCTTGATGAGCTCCGCTCCACTCATACGGGTGTAGCTGTTGGGGAAGGAGACGAGAGCCGTCACCCCGGCCACCACCAGCACCTCCACGATGGGGTAGTGGCCCAGACGAGTGGTCTTACCTGGAGAGAGAGAGACAGAGACAGCGGGAGAGAGAGAGAGACAGAGACACAGAGACACAGAGACAGGGACAGATAGAGGGACAGAGAGAGAGGGACAGAGAGATACAGAGACAGAGAGACACAGAGACAGAGACAATGACAGAGAGACAGAGACAGAGACAGAGACAGAGAGAATTATAGAGCGATGAGGGAGACAAGAGAAGGAGACAGGAATGTTACAGGAAAGAAAGAAAAGCAAGTGATAAAGAAAGGAGAGCACAGTAAAGATGGAGAAGCCGGGTGAGAGAGGGAGAAGGAAAGAGAGAGACACACATCAACAGAGTGATCTAAACAACTCTCCTTCCAACACTATCCGGTTGCTTATCCAAAACAAGATTCTCCCCCCTACCAACCCCCACCCCGCCCCGCCCACCATCCTCTCCGCCCCCGACTCACGTCTCCGGCACCAGGCAATGTTGGCCCTGATGAACAGCGCCCCCCAGAGGCCCCCGAAGATGCCCAGCAGGATGAAGGGCCCCAGCTCCAGCAGGTGCCAGGGCGCGTGGAACTCCACGTAGAACAGCACCAGCCGGCTGTTCCCGAAGGGGTTGATGGAGCGCAGCGTGAACGCCGCCACCAGCGCGGCGAAGAACGAGCGCCACAGCGTCTTCAGGGGGAAGTAGTAGCTCACCTGGGGAACACGGAAGCCACTTTGGGTTGGGTGGGGACGCGTCGTGGCGGTTTCGGACGATGTTTCAACGATGCGTTTGTGTGTGTCAACGTCGGTTTCGGACGATGTTTCAACGATGCGTTTGTGTGTGTCAACGTCGGTTTCGGACGATGTTTCAACGATGCGTTTGTGTGTGTCAACGTCGGTTTCGGACGATGTTTCAACGATGCGTTTGTGTGTGTCAACGTCGGTTTCGGACGATGTTTCAACGATGCGTTTGTGTGTGTCAACGTCGGTTTCGGACGATGTTTCAACGATGCGTTTGTGTGTGTCAACGTCGGTTTCGGCGTTGGCGTTGGAGGTGTGCTCTCACCTCCTCCAGGCTGAAGAGGACTCCTCCTATTGGTGCGCCGAAGGCCACGGACACGCCCACTGCCGCCGCTGCAGACAGCACCTAGGACGGAGGGGGCGGGCCTTTAGCGGACATGAACGATACTACAAACGCACAGAAGACGGGCATATTGAATTTGCACATTTGACTTGGCGTAAGGCCTTCTACTTCTAAATCCTAAGAATGACCTAGCTCAGGTGGAATAATAGACCATTCATTAATACTTAACTCTACCTCCCTGCTCCTTTGTTTGGCTTCTACGGAATGTAATTGTAATTACAGCTAAACCCACCTGTTGGTCGACACAAGCCTTCCCCCGCTGCTGATAGGCACTAGATTAGAGGTTTCCTAGATGCATCTTAGCCATCATTCTGTCACTGTTTTAGTGTGTTACGGTGACCGTGACTGGACACCTGGACGCCCATGATGGCCACCAGCTTGTTCACCGGCCAGCACCCTATCATATGATTTTTGAACTGTCTGCTTGTTATACTATTATGCAGTTCAATGATGGCACCCGTTGCACTCCTAACCCTCCCCGGAAGGAGGGATCAACCCCCGCTCTGCATTCCTTCTCAAGATTTCTTCCTTCCTTTCTTCCTCCTAATTAAGGGATTTTCCTCTGGGGGGGATAGGGCAAGGGTTAGGGGGTGTCATGAATCTATGGCCTGCAAAGCCCTTTGAGACTGTAACTGTGATTAAGGGCTATACAAATAAAATTGACTTGACTTACTAATACATGGACCTATAAATAAATGAACAATAAACCCAAAACAGACCAGACCACCCCTAACCGAAACAGCCCAAGTGAAATCTGCCCAAATCAACACCGACCACAAATACCAAGAACCAAACAGAACTAAACCAACCTAACCAACAACAAACTCAGCATTCACCCCAGCCTCCATCCACTCTGACAGTAATTAAACAACAAACCCAGCCTCCATCCACTCTGACAGTAAACCAACAACAAACCCAGCCTCAATCCCAGCCTCCATCCACTCTGACAGTAATTAAACAACAAACCCAGCCTCCATCCACTCTGACAGTAAACCAACAACAAACCCAGCCTCAATCCCAGCCTCCATCCACTCTGACAGTAAACCAACAACAAACCCAGCCTCCATCCCAGCCTCCATCCACTCTGACAGTAAACCGACAACAAACTCAGCCTTCACCCCAGCCTCCATCCACTCTGACAGTAATTAAACAACAAACCCAGCCTCCATCCACTCTGACAGTAAACCAACAACAAACCCAGCCTCCATCCACTCGGACAGTAAACCAACAACAAACCCAGCCTCCATCCACTCGGACAGTAAACCAACAACAAACCCAGCCTCCATCCCAGCCTCCATCCACTCTGACAGTAATTTAACAACAAACCCAGCCTCCATCCACTCGGACAGTAAACCAACAACAAACCCAGCCTCCATCCCAGCCTCCATCCACTCTGACAGTAAACCGACAACAAACCCAGCCTCCATCCCAGCCTCCATCCACTCTGACAGTAATTAAACAACAAACCCAGCCTCCATCCCAGCCTCCATCCACTCTGACAGTAAACCAACAACAAACCCAGCCTCCATCCCAGCCTCCATCCACTCTGACAGTAAACCAACAACAAACCCAGCCTCCATCCACTCGGACAGTAAACCAACAACAAACTCAGCCTTCACCCCAGCCTCCATCCACTCTGACAGTAAACCGACAACAAACCCAGCCTCCGTCCCAGCCTCCATCCACTCTGACAGTAAACCGACAACAAACCCAGCCTCCATCCCAGCCTCCATCCACTCTGACAGTAATTAAACAACAAACCCAGCCTCCATCCACTCTGACAGTAAACCGACAACAAACCCAGCCTCCATCCCAGCCTCCATCCACTCTGACAGTAAACCGACAACAAACCCAGCCTCCATCCCAGCCTCCATCCACTCTGACAGTAAACCGACAACAAACCCAGCCTCCATCCTAGCCTCCATCCACTCTGACAGTAATTAAACAACAAACCCAGCCTCCATCCAATCTGACAGTAAACCAACAATAAGCCCCGCCTCTGTCCACTCTTGAGTCACTGCCACCACCCACCTCTCTCCTCTTGGCCTCGTTCTTGCGGTACTTGGTGAACAGGTGACAGAGGATGTTGGCGCAGCAGCACGCCACGTGCACCAGGGGGCCCTCCTTGCCCAGGCTGAGCCCAGAGGAGACCGCCAGCACCAGGGTGATGGTCTTCACGATCAGGGTCCACTTGCCCAGGTAGCCGCGGATGATGAAGCCGCTCAGGATGGTCTTGATCTGGGGGGGGGGGGGGGCGGAGGGAAAACATGGTCTAATCACCTGTCCACCTTCTGATTGGACGATCATGAATATAAACAAGGAAGCAATGCAAACTGAATGGAAGGTACTGTTCAGGATCTCTACTCCACAATCATAATCCATATGGAGTCAAAGAGCGCCACCATGTGGTTTCAATTGTCCTTTATTTGACATAGGAAGACTCTTAACTCTGCTCTATCTCATGTGCGTGTGTGTGTGTATGAATGCGTGTGGGTTCACCTCTGGTATTCCCGATCCACAGGCGTAGGGAGCGAAGGCCCTGACCAGAATGACGGCCAGGAAGGAGAAGAGCAACGCCCAGAACATGAACATCATGTAGTTGACCACGTAGGCGAAACCCCCCTGTAGAGAACGCACAACATGTGTATATTAACTATAGATATATAGAACGTAACATCAGGTAGTGAGGCAAAACCCCCCTGTAGAGAACGCACAACATGTGTATATTAACTATAGATATATAGAACGTAACATCAGGTAGTGAGGCAAAACCCCCCTGTAGAGAACGCACAACATGTGTATATTAACTATAGATATATAGAACGTAACATCAGGTAGTGAGGCAAAACCCCCTTGTAGAGAACGCACAACATGTGTATATTAACTATAGATATGTAGAACATAACATCAGGTAGTGAGGCGAAACCCCCCTGTAGAGAACGCACAACATGTGTATATTAACTATAGATATGTAGAACCTGACATCAAGGGGGTAGGTAATAGTGTTTAGGGTGTTTGACTCACAGCCAATGGGTTGTGGGCTCTATTCCCAACGTTCACAGTCTACCTGTAGGCATCCTTGAGCAAAATGCCCCCCTAACCCCTACCAGCTCCTTGATTACATGAATCTAAAATAATTCACAATAAGTCCCTTTGGATAAAAGGGTCTGCTGAATACATAGTAGATAGTAGATCATAGTAGGACATACCACTTCAGTACATAAACAAACAAAGAATGACAATTGTGAAAATTAACATCCTCTCAATATGAAAGCACTTAAAACACAAAGCAAAAAATCACAACACATGGATAGCAGGTGGACTGAGCTGTGGCGAAGGCGCGTTATGACGTTGGACCACCACCAGGGGGCGCCATAACGCCACTCAAGTCTCTTACAGCCACCGACGTGTGTTAGGTTAGAAGACACCTTTATCCAAGGAGACTTCGAGTGAATGAGTGAGGGAGGGAGGGCAAGAGTGAGTTTGCATGGGGCTTGGGAGGAAATTAGTGAGTGAGAGAGAAAGTGAGAGAATGAGTGAGAGATAGAACGTAAGTAAGTGAGTGAGGAAGTAAGCGCAGACTGACTGACTGACTGACTGACTGACTGACTGACTGACTGACTGACTGACTGACTGACTGACTGACTGACTGACTGACTGACTGACTGACTGACTGACTGACTGACTGACTGACTGACTGACTGACTGACTGACTGACTGACTGACTAAATGAGCGAGTCCCTCGGTGTCCCGTACCTCAGCGGTCCCCACGATGAGCTCCGCCCAGCTCTTCCAGTGAGGACACTTGTCGCGCTCCTGGAACGTGGTCTCGTTGGACGTCCAGCAGCAGTGCTCGTGGTTGAACCAGAAGCGGTTGAGGCACACCCCCTCCTTCATGTCCGTCAGCCAATTGGCTGAGATGTCGATCCCTCCCGCCAAGGCACCTGGGGGGAGGAGGGGGGGGGGGCAGACACAACACACACACACACAGACAGATACAGAGAGAGTGGGGGAGAATGGAAGAGAGAGACAGACAGAAAGAGAGAGACAAATAAAGATTTGAGTACATTTTGCCACATACCATCCCCTCCCATTAGGATTATTATCGTTGATTTAAAGATTTGGCGATTCTTTTATCGATTATTAAAATCGTTAAAGATATCATTGAAAAGAGCATTAATGAACAGCTGAAACACGAAAGGCAAGTTTCATGGCATAACGTTTTTAGAAACTCCGTTAACTAAAGCAAGCCTTCTAACTTTTCTTAGAATTACAAGCGGGCCAATTCTGTCATTTATTTATGCAGTCAAATCATATTCTTTGAGTCAGTGATATTAGAATAACACTACGAACAAACATTAGCTATGTCACATTGACATGCAGAAGAAAGACAAAACAAACACATTCACTTCTGGAAACAGCCATTTATCATCACATCATCACGCTAAATCGGACAAACGCAGCACAATCCCGTTTATAAATTGATAACACTGTTGTAGTCGCTAATGTGACCGCAGTACTTTATGGCAACAAAAGGCCTCTCACAGGCCTCTCACGTCTCACAACAAAAGGCCTCTCACAGGCCTCTCACGTCTCACAACAAAAGGCCTCTCACAGGCCTCTCACGTCTCACAACAAAAGGCCTCTCACAGGCCTCTCACGTCTCACAACAAAAGGCCTCTCACAGGCCTCTCACGTCTCACAACAAAAGGCCTCTCACAGGCCTCTCACGTCTCACAACAAAAGGCCTCTCACAGGCCTCTCACGTCTCACAACAAAAGGCCTCTCACATGCCTCTCACGTCTCACAACAAAAGGCCTCTCACGTCTCACAACAAAAGGCCTCTCACAGGCCTCTCACGTCTCACAACAAAAGGCCTCTCACAGGCCTCTCACGTCTCACAACAAAAGGCCTCTCACAGGCCTCTCACGTCTCACAACAAAAGGCCTCTCACAGGCCTCTCACGTCTCACAACAAAAGGCCTCTCACAGGCCTCTCACGTCTCACAACAAAAGGCCTCTCACAGGCCTCTCACGTCTCACAACAAAAGGCCTCTCACAGGCCTCTCACGTCTCACAACAAAAGGCCTCTCACAGGCCTCTCACGTCTCACAACAAAAGGCCTCTCACAGGCCTCTCACGTCTCACAACAAAAGGCCTCTCACGTCTCACAACAAAAGGCCTCTCACAGGCCTCTCACGTCTCACAACAAAAGGCCTCTCACAGGCCTCTCACGTCTCAACAAAAGGCCTCTCACATGCCTCTCACGTCTCACAACAAAAGGCCTCTCACGTCTCACAACAAAAGGCCTCTCACAGGCCTCTCACGTCTCACAACAAAAGGCCTCTCACAGGCCTCTCACGTCTCACAACAAAAGGCCTCTCACAGGCCTCTCACGTCTCACAACAAAAGGCCTCTCACAGGCCTCTCACGTCTCACAACAAAAGGCCTCTCACGTCTCACAACAAAAGGCCTCTCACAGCCAAGCATGTTCATAAACGGGACCCCCGGCTATAGGTGTGTGTATAAATGTACATACAGTATGTGTAAAGAGAGAGAGACAAAGAATATGTGCTTATAGATATAGGTCAGAAGATCCATCTTTATGCAGTGCGCATACATAACGAACGACAATGTAACCACGGACGGGGCATAAAATAAGCCATCGAATGTGTGTGTGAGTGTGTTACCTGACATGAGTCCCACCAGCAGCATCAGCAGCCATCCAGAGAAGGCATCACTGATCCTATGCAGCAGAGCAACCGTGGACTCCTTGCTCTTACTGGTTATCTACAGAGAAAAGACACACTCCAATACGTTACATGGATTCAAACATGGGACAACAGGGCTAGGCTTCAAGCCTCCTGAAGGCTACAATGCCCCCTAAAGGGAGCTCAAACAACTGCTATGTGAGCTATTAGAGCAACAAAATGACTTTTGTACAGGCATCTATTTGAAATATACACATTATGTTCTATGCATTATAGCATAGCCACTATAGATTCCCATACACATCATGTGTACAGAGCTGGTGCTGTGTAGATACACACACAAAGCAGCATAACGGAGGATTATTCCCTGAAGACCTTCCCACACTTAGAGCTGTGATGCCAGACCTGCTAAACAGTCATTAGCGTTCAACAGGTGCAATCTAAGGTTTAATACTAGCCTCTGAGCGCACACACAGACACACCACTGGAGACAGACACACACCGACAGATAGACGGGTTGGACAGACACGCAGACTAAATTAAATAGATTCAATAGACACAGACAAACAAACACACTGACAGAAAGACAAAAGAGACCGACACAGGAAAGAGGCCGACAGACTAACGGAAAGAGACAGTGTCAGAAAGACACACACACACACACACACACACACACACACACACACACACCTCTCTGTGTCTGTCTCTGTCCTTGCTCTTCTCCCGGACCCAGTCGATGGTGTTGAAGTCCTCGTAGGTGCCCACCCCAGGGACCGGGTCCTCCAGAGGGTCCATCATCGTAGCGGGGCCCCCCGCCCCGTTCATCCCCCTGCCGGGACTGTGCTCCTCATAGCCCCCTGGGGAGAGAGGCAACGTATAGTATTACGTCTAGTGCAATGCTATGAAATATCATGACATATTCCCCCCCCCCCCCCAAAAAAAAAGGGGGGGGGGGAGCATGGATCCAAAATGGCCGACACAGCCCACTGTCTGAATTGAAACCAAAAGACCACGAGACTGGCCTGTCAAACTGACGGAAAACGGTTGAACGGAAAATGATACGGTCACAGGATATAGCCTGGATAAATGAATTCCACAAAACATTGACACCTGCCTCATCTTTCAATATCTCTGGAGTATCTGGAGTATCTGGAGCTCCAGATACTGTAATCATTTACAGTAGCATGTTGCAACTTTGACTTTCTACACAGTGGGATTTGAAAGAGGTTGTTTCACAAGGTTTAAAACCAAGCCATTAGAATCCTTAACACATGACCGTGGCCCCATTATAACCATCTTATGAAATACGTTATACAACATATTATTAAATACATTATACACAGGCTTATAGAATCTGCTGAGAGGAGTTAACTTTAAAAAGATTATTAACCAGCACAGAACTGTTGTACAACCACAGCACTGGAACATAGAGGAAATAAATATGAATCTGTATTTGTACAGAGCCCTTCATACAAGGTTAAGCAGCCGTTACTAAGCAGCCAAGTTATGGGATGTATGGTCTTGAGATGGCCTGTTTCCACCACCCCATTTCAACCATCAGTTGTCTAGGTCACATGACCTGCTGCTAAAATACCTGACACACTCGTCACTTTGCGACAGGGATCATTTGATAAGATATTTCAACAATTTGTGAGTGCAGATATGATATGTGTTGCCATTCTGCTAATATTACAATTTGTGCAAATAGAGCAACACACGATATTAGGATTTTGGGTTCTGTAGGTCCATGACAGTGTCTTAGTTAAACAGAGTAATGAAATAAGTAATACACGCATCAGTAGCTGAGTAGTTGGTGTTGAGGGCAGAGTTGGGCAAGCAGTGTCGCTGCCCAACACTGAGTCTGGTACTGAGTACCCTTTCCAAGTAGATGCCCATCATAGATGCCCATCATGTGCAGTATTAGTACTGCACATGATGAAGTCTCTGTACTCTGAACTCCATGACTAATCACTAACAACACTGTGACTCACACTTGTATCCCCAACCGAACCTACGTAGAATCAGAGCGAGAGACATACAGGCAGACATGGAGAGGGTGAGAGATAGAGTGAGACTAGTGACAGATTTAACCTTTCATGTAATTGTATACAGCCTTAATGGTTACTAATGCTTTTCCCACTATATAATATAAATGTTTACATTGTGTTTTTTTTATTTTGTTGAATTATCTCATTACCTATTGCATCTCAGAGAGAGATAGAAACGGGTGAAGCAGCAGGAGAGGAATGCAATTGCTTACCACCAACAAAAGGGGAGCAAGAAAGATGTTTAGATAGATATATAATGAGAAGAGAGAAATTCAGAAAGAGAGAGAGAACGAGCTTACAACTTCAGAGAGTGACAGACAGAGAAACAGAGCGAGACAGCGATAGAGAGACATGGGCCACCATAAGGCTGACAGTCAGTGATAAACAACAACAGGGGAAGGAAATACGAGAACTATAAATAAACCCCGGTCTGTGTTTACAGATCCAAGCGGGAACACCCCAGGGTAGTTTGATCTGGTCCGTGGTCGTGATTATTTACACAGTGAGGCGACAGGCACATGGTCCCGATATGTTCCTGATAAACAGGCTTGGACTCAAAAAGAAAAAAATTGAATTTAATACGCGGATCATACTGGTGGACTTTGAGTCAAACCCGTGGCTGAGGACGGGGACACACACACACACACACACACACACACACACTTGTAATAAACACCAAATAATAAACACACAAACGCGGAATGCTCATGCTTAGCTGGCAGATTCATAAAGCGGCTCAACAACTGCAATTAATCCCATCTGGTCATACTGCCTGGAGCCACACAAGGTCTGTGGCTAACCCTAACCCTGAGCAGTCTCTAGAACCCATCCAGTACTACGACCTGGCATGGCTCAGGTACAATGAGACTGTTCCTTCCACTGGAAGGTGCCCCCCCTCCTACCCTCCTAATACCACTGAAGACTCACCAACAGCTTGCTCGTTTTCTACCAAATCCTCCTTGTCCAGATTCTTGCTCCAGATTTCCCAATCCATGTCTCATTCTCCAAGACACAAACTGCATGATGCAAGCAAAGCAAACTAAGTCAACTGGCTCAACCTCCATGTACTTCACGGCTGCCGCTCCTCATTGGTCGAGGAGTGTCGGAACGAGGCTAATGATTGGCAAACTCAAGCACTGGAAGCAATTATCTGATCACGTGATGGTTTCTTTCAGTGCAGGTATTTTAATGTGAAACCATATTGTTCTCTGTGATTGGTTGGGATGGGGCTGAGCCAGAGTTGGATTGGCTGCACAGAAAAGAGGGCGGGTATATATATTGACGTATTTGAACCGTGTAGAATTCCCGTGGAAACAAGTGAGAAAACAGAGTTCTGGACTTCCCGTGTATTTGACCGGGGGTCACTTCAAACCCAAAATCATGCAGGAAGTGATTTATTTATGATATCATTGAACATAAAATAAAAGCGGCGTTGACATATGTTTTATAGGCCGGTGGGAACATTGATATGTTCAAGACAGGAATATGACTGTGTAATCTAATCTCGTTTTTTGTGAAACATCAGCACAGCCCATGGGTTTGTTTCCTGTTCGTCTTGTACAAGTCGGCCCAGAAACTCTCCCTTATCATGTGACTGATTTGAACTCCTCAGTCACATGACTAACTAGTCACACACACACGAGCAAAACAAGAGAAAACACACACACACTCCTGACCCTCCAGAGAGGCTCTGAACTTTAACCTCTAGCAGATCTGGTCGCCATGGGAACGGCACGTGAAACTGTCCCCAGGGAGTCCAGACGGTCATAACTGACAGGATCTCTGAGCATGCCCAGTTCCTCTCAAGGAATGGCTCTTCTGGTAAACAAGATTAGGTTGGATCACAAATATTAACCAATATCGGTTACGGATCCATATAGGGCAGTAAAGTCTATGGTTAGGGTGTTTGACTAAAATCCTCCCAGGCAATAGGTTCTGGGTTTGAACCCCCATATACACAGTGCTTGTAGACAAAGCCCCTTAAAACCAACACCCACCCACACCTGACATCTTGCATCCAAAACTGACTAGACAATCCCCGAGGATAAGCGTCTGCTAAATGACTAATAGAATAGTAATATAGGTTACAGATCACAATGGATGCATAGAATCAATTATAACAAAAACAGATTAGGACAGAGATAATACTTGAGTAGGTCTGTGTTTGCAGTCTGTCGGGCGCACCTGGTAAACATGTTATGCAAATAATGTCTACTATTCTACTTAGGCCCATTGCATATGCCGTCACAATAGCTTTAAAAAAGGTGTGCAAGGCTACGTAGAATTACACGTAAATAGAACAGAACTGGTTGTACTACGGATTGATAAATTAAGTCTTTCCTCATTCCTCCTAAACACATCTTCCGACCCTACTCCTCCCTCCTATCCGCTGTTAACGTCCTGTCTGGTCACGTGACCAGGCCATTCCAACAGAACAGAGTTATCCAGATGGACTGGATCAGATGACCCAGTCACCTTGTGCCCAGCTTCCTGACTCATTACAGGCCAATCATTAGACAGCATGGGTTGCGGCCTATTGCAGTGTAACAAGATTGTTTTCTGGGAAGTGGCGTGGAAGGTGTCCTTGGAAAACCTTGACTATCTTTGGGAGAATATTATGTCTTTGCTGATGACTTAGCGATTTAGTTATGACGAAACATGTACGAAAGAGCAGGCAGGAGAGTCTAGCAATTAAGGTGTTGGACTCCAAGCTGAAAGGTTCTTGGTTCGATCCCCGATGTCCAAGCGTTACCTGTAGGCATCCTAGAACAAGATGCCCCCTAACCTCTACCTGTATCTGAATTCACTCTAAGTCTGGATGAAAGCAATATTCTTGATGACTAAATAGTCCTTGTTTACACTCCAAGTAAAAGTGGCCCACATTTTTTGCTCATATGTGACTCAGATCACATTTCTTCAGAACAGTGTCAACAGCACAAATCGCATGGAATCTGATCTTTTTAGTTCTGATCTGGACAACCTTTATAGCTGGTCCTGATTCAGATACAGGTCTGATGTTCTGCAATGCAACTTCAGTATGAACAGTCCTATCGGAATTGATGTAACTTTTACATCACTCAAGATCAAAATTAGTCATAATTCTGTGCAGCTGAGGGCCACTCGGTAATGTTGGATGCCGATTAATAATAATCATTTTTCCTTTCCTAGCTATCCGTCACTGACAACAAACCCTGTGGGTTTTGACTTAAATGTCCTGCCGTGTGATTTCATCAAATCTTTGCACAATGGTCAAACCAACTGTAGCCATGTCCATGCTACACGCCAACTAGGTGGCTTTTACAGGGCTCCTCCAGAACAAGGACACAAGGTGGTGATTTTGGAACCGCTTTATTGCCAAAGTTGAGTATAATCATACACAGCAGGAGATGTAACATGCTGCCATGTAGGAGATCTCACAGTGTGTGGGGTGATAGCTGGTTTAACCTTTGCACATTGATTGCTCAATGCACAACAGGTGTGCAGCCTCACCCAGCCCCAGAGTCCAATCAGTCTGACTCGGATCAGGTGAGGCTACTTAAACCAGCCATCATCCACACACGCTCCACACCACCCTATTCGTAGTCTACCCTCATACTATGGAAGCTGTGTGTCTTAGGAAGCTTTAAGGCTTCATTGAAGCTCTGACATGTTGCATACAGTAGCTCAATGACCTCCACAGTTTGAGGACCAATACGCTCTCACTCTGTTTATCTCTCGCTTCAACGGTAAAGGGAGAAATGTGCACTTAAAACAACCTCCTCACGCTCTACATCTCTGCTCGACTACTTCTACAAGACAGGCTGCAACTCAGCCAAGGGAGCCCTCAAACACGTACAACATAAGTCATTCTTCACTTTCTCACCATGTAATGTCTCGCCTAGTCATCCCCTCAGGCGTACACCTAAGTGTGTAGAGTCCTCAATCTCCCTTCTCTTCTCGTTAGGCTACAGGTGAGCTTAAAGAGTACAGAGCTGCACCTGCTACAACTTCACCCCCCCCCCCCCCCCCCCCCCCCCCTTCCCCGCCTAGGGTACCTCTCTGGTATTCTCTAAGGTATTCTCTGACAAGTGGCAGTTGTGGTAACACTGACTGGAAGGGAACAGTAGACCAAAACAAGAAACAGGAAGGAAGTGACACAGAATTCTGACAAAAACCAGAGGCATTGTACTGAAAACTAGTTCATTCGTTTTAATAACTTGGACATTTCAAACATGTGTGAAATGACACACTAAATGTGTCATGATTTGACGTTGTTTTGGTGCGAAGGAATGAAATCACACACACACACACACACACACACACACACACACACACACACACACACACACACACACACACACACACACACACACACACACACACACACACACACACACACACACACACACACACACACACACACACACACACACACACACACACACACACACAATTTGAGAGCTAAACCATGTAGTGCTGTATTATTCTGGTCAGGTAACCTCAGTCACATGATTGTGTGTGCATTGGGAACTATTGTGCGTGCGTTGGGAACATTTCACGGCGCTCAAGGCAAGTGCGGCACGATATTGGGAACAAATGACAGTGCGGAACCTATGTTCTTTGCGGTATGTATTGCGAAATGAAAAAGATTTGAGTATAAGCTCGGTACAAGGGGATCAAAGTTCGTACTTTTCAGGCAACAGTTGCTGGCAACAGTCTTGCATTGTCAATCAGAGTGCTGGGCCACTTGACTTTTTCTGTTATCCTGAAAAACATTCACCCAACAGATGTGTTTGTGATACAACTTCAAACGCATGACCTTAGATATCTGTCCTTCAGAATATTGCACAAGCGCACTTTGCGATATCGACGCTGAAACTCAATTAATAATGCCGCCTTACTCCAAGTTATACTTGTTCCACTCTTGTTTATTTTGCTCAACGTTGACTAATACACGTGTATATGAAACAAACCCTAAGCGAGAGCCCCTTCCGGCTCCCCGCAGAGCCTCCATATCTCCATGGATGTTGAGACGTCACCGTGACGGCCATAGTGACATCATCTGGATTTCCCAGAGTGACCCATGTTGACCAGTCTGGCCCCTAGAGGTGAGGGACTCGAAGCGTGGGTTAGCCGTAACCACGACAACCCACACAACCCGATAATAAATGTGGCAGTTACACACGTCATGTCCTTCTGCAAGTCAAACCCCTCGCCGTCCGGTCTTCAACAGTCTTGATTTTATTAAAGTTTTCTCGGCTGTGATGTTGAGGTGTCCGTGTTTATTTACAGGTTTACGTGTGAGCCCTACTGTGTTTCCAATGGCATCCATCGCTTCCCGTTTCATTCAAACACGTGAAGAAATAGGTAGCTTTTGCTTTGAAGAGCGGTTGCAAATAAAGAAGATCATTATTGACTTTCAGCCCAAAGCCACAGAGCAGGTTATGCATGACACCCACTGTGTCTGGGTAAACACCGCAGCAGACAACAAAAGTACACCTGCTTAAGTGTTGCTGTTGAAAGTGTGGCTTGTTTTCACAGCCATCGAGTTGCTGTATCACTGTCTCTCTTGTCCACTATGGACACATTAGTCATGTAACTTTTACCCAAAGTGACTTAAAGTGACATTAAGAACCAGGTAGGGGTTAGAGGTCATCTTGTTAAAAAATGCCTACAGGTGGATTGGATTTGTGGACACTGGGGATCAAACCCATTCAGTAGATCACACAAACGTTTTCTGTCCTGAGGAATTAAAGCAGAGTCATTCATCTCTGGGTGACAGTGGCTCAGTGGGTGGACAACAGCGAGTTGTCTGGCAACTGAAGGGTTGCTGGTTCGATCCCTGGCTCCTCCTGGATGAGGTGTGTCTGAGCAAGACGCATAACTGCTCCTGACAACCAGCCTGTTACCTGGCATGGTTGACACTGCCGTCGGTGTATGAATGTGTGGCAATAATTGTAACGCAGGTTAGAGTGGCCACAGGTCTCAAAAGTTGTATGTAAATGCATTCCATTTACTACCATTCATTACGTCATCACCAGAGCAATACCAACCAATGGGCAGAGTGATAGGATTCTTTCTGCTAACCATGAATGAGAATGCATTTCCTGTTGCACTTGGTATTCCGGTTTCCATCAGAATGTGTCCCAATTCCATGCATGTGGCAGATTTTGAAAGGCATAAAAAAGGGAAGCGATGAAAGCTTGAAGACATTTTATCGTCCATAAGGCAGCTGTGTACAGTTTAGTATCAGAAACAACTCGCACAGCTACACCGTAATGTGCGTGTGCTGTAATTTAAGCAAATCTCAGTTTAACAAGCACACACTTATCTCAAACAAGCCCTAAAGGAGACAGGGAAGCCTGGTTTAATATGGCTATTATTTTTTTTCTATGTTGACTTAGTACACATAATATAAACGCTTGTGTGTAGCCATTACAACTATGTCAATGTAGCTCATACCTTTTTTAGGTATGTTAGTCTACATTACGACGATTTGTTTGGAAGTCCGTGCTTAGAACAGCGGGTCTGTGACAGAGTGACATCCCAATGGTGACTGGGACAGCGCTGTGGTAAAGACACCTATCACAACTTGATAAGTAACATGGGATGGGGGGGAAGAGAGAGAGAGAGCGAGAGAGACAGAAAAGTGATGGACAGAGAGGTACAGGGGGACTAACAGCCACAGTAAGACAGACAGTGCTGTAGGTTTGTACCAATGACTCAAACTGACCACAATCTTTCCATTTATGCCAAGCTCTTCTGCATTATACACAGACTCCTCTTATCAGCCAGCCCACCCCCTCTTCAAAACCAACGGCCACATTCTGACGTCACGACACCCACCATTACCACGTCACTTGACTCCGTCTCCATGAACTCCATCACAAACTACCCTTTTTCCCTTTCCATAAAAGACTGTTGCCGCCCTAAAGAACTGTTCAAACAAGCTCGACATATTCAAACCATCGATTACCGACGAATCTGTAAGCGGTTCCGGAAATCCATGACCACCCACCAACACAGTTGAAACGGATAAGCAGTTGAACAACAATATGTCTAAAGTGCACGCATCCCGTCTGGCTGACCGAGCTTTCAGCTAAACATGAGCGGACCCGGCCGGGTCTCACCCCGGGTAGACCCTCACCTGAGTTCAGAGGAGGGTCATCGTCCGTGCTGGAGAAGTCCAGCGTGGCTCCAGCTATGTCCACCATCTCGTCGTCGTCATCGTCGCTGACCTGATGGAGACCGTCGAAGCTGCCCGTGTTGTACCCAGCGTTGTCCATCCTGCCGCCTCCTGTCAACACAAACACGGACTCAGTTAGCGGGGAGAACCGCTCCAGTGTGTGGCTTCTTCTGCTCCACTAGCAAACCCGGCGTACGTGTACCTAACTTGGTGTAGTTCCGAATTGCGCGCCTCCAGAACCGAAACATGTTGAAAGAAAATGCTAATTTGACACTTTACTACAATACAACTACATAAAAAAAACTATAAAGATTGGTATAAATTCATCCAAAACTCCCCCCTCCCCTCCCCTCCCCCCAGGTAATGGCATAGTTCCCTCGCTGTGTCTAGCAGTGACAGCTCGGCTCTCTTGTTGAATAAGGAAGTTAAGAGTCGATTTCCGCCAGAATTAGGTATAAGGAGCCGAGTGACGTCGACGACGTCTCCCTCACGGCCGCCACGGTCTTGGTTCTGCCGCTTCAGAGCAGCTCGTAACAGCGCTGCATCCCCACGGGCAGCTGGCTAGCTTAGGTCGTTAGCTATCTTCGTTCATGCCAAACCAAGTTACTCATCGCACGAGCGCATTAACTGCTGTGTGTGTGTGTGTGTGTGTGTGTGTGTGTGTGTGTGTGTGTGTGTGTGTGTGTGTGTGTGTGTGTGTGTGTGTGTGTGTGTGTGTGTGTGTGTGTGTGTGTGTGTGTGTGTGTGTGTGTGTGTGTGTGTGTGTGAAGACAAGCAGCCTACCTTTGTAAACAAGCCGCTATGGCGACGCTGGAGACGCCACAAGTCTTATGACTTGGATTTAGTCGACTTGTCGATCGTCCTATGGTCGACGGTGGCGTCAACTTATCGCTCAAGATCGCCCCTTCCTTGGAAATCCTGCGTCATTCTTTCCCACCCCACCCTACAACCTACAAAACGACCGCTTTAAACCCTGGGATGCATTAGAAAAGCTGCCATGATCGATGTTTTGTTTATTCGGAGGTAAATAACGATAAGGCGTTGTGAAACGTCTCGTTTAGCTGCGTTGACGTAAAGTTGCCAGATTGCTCTGCGGGCGCCAGGATGTGTTTTTCCCTGCATGGAAAAGCAGTCGATGCAGGAGTTACCGTACTCTTCCCATTTGGGTCAGTGGAGCAGTTCGATTTATCAGTAATCTACCATAAGGGGATTGTAGTAGATAACATTAATATTTTACTCACATCTCATTCAATTAATCGTGCACAACATACAAATAAACTCAGAAAGTAGATGTTCATTATATCATGGATGAGCGACCTTTTATTTTATTTGTTGGCAGAATCATGACAATAACAATCTGTAGGTAGAACTGAATGCCATTTATGTTCTGCTAAGAACCAGAACATAATTCTAGTAAGTTTTCTCTCAAACCTCTTTTCCTGGCGGTTGAGTGGTCACTGGAGACAAGATGACAAGCTGTAACATGAAATATACTTTGTCTGACCAAACGTTCACACCTATTAATGTTAAATGGCGACATCTTTCGTTCGTTGTCTACAGCGCATGATGGGAGTTGATATTTTTGCATTGAGGGGTTTTTGAATGGTTTCCACCCCTTTCTATGCTCTATTGCCTACGAATTTTACACCCCAATCTTCCCTAAATAATATGCAAATGTTGCACTTTCAACTTGTGTTCCCTTTCCAATCAGTAGATAATATAAGAATGTGACATAACACATCCAAGTAGGCCATGAACCCCCCCTAGAGAAAACAAATCTTGTTTTATATTCTATGATGTTCTTATGGAACTTCAGAATTACATCACAAAGCAAAGTAAATCGTTTGTGACATATGGCTAAAGTTGTATATTCAACATACATTTATTCCAAGGTTTTGGATAGAAAATGTATCTGACCTTTTTGGGATCAGACTCAGACTTGTTGACAAGCACGCATTTGTTACGTGTGTTTGGAAAAAACTAGAAAAAGGTTTAAAACTGTTATTCATATGCGTTTTTTTGTCCCTCACACTAACATCACCTGTCTGTATGTTGTCATGGTGATAGTAACATCACAAAGTAGTTAAACAACACATGCCTTCATCCAAACCGGCACACAGCTGTAATGTTACTGTTATTCAGCATACTTTATTCTCACACAAGAATGCTTTGCAGTTACATTTTTTCAATAAGGTGATATTGTAACAGATCATCATTATAACAAACACATTATGACAAACTAGAGACAGAAAAATGTGTGCTTTCTCACTGGTGCCGCAAAACGAAACAGCTTTTTCAACCAACCAATAAGACTCCAGTTTGTTTAAGACAGTACAACAATATATATAATATATACAATGCAAGAAAAATGCAGTATAGACAGTATTACACATCTGATTGCTTGCTTGTTTGTACGTGTGATATCGCAGAGCAGCTGTTAAAGTTGAATGAGCAGCATTTTCCATATGCTTGTGTGGTCAGTTACAAAAAACAAGTGATGTATTCAAGGTACACAAGTATGCAATTCAAAACTATCTGGAACAGAGCATATCAAACAAGCATTAACTGTTCTGAAACTGTAAGCAACACATGTTCGGTATTTCTATGGGCTACATGGCTAAATTATGAATTGATAATCAAGGTTATAATGGAGTGATTTTATGTGAATGGATTATTAAACTAATTGCTTCAGTACGATCGATATGTCTGGTTGTTATTGTCAGTAAAATGTTTATGCCTTGTGAACATTTGATCGTAGTGCTGTGTGTATTTTGTGTATGGTTAATCAGCAGTTAAACTATGAAAAGCAACAATGCAAAACAGTAAAAAAAAAAAGCATCAAATGTGCTCATGTACACACCCACACACACACACACAAGGTAGTGTTTCGTTGCTATTTTACAGAACCATATTTTCATATTTTCTCATGGACAGCTCCATGGCGTTGACAAACTATACTAAAATATACAGTCAAATATACAGCGATGCTCCTGTGTCTCCGCTTCTACTGTAGTGTTGGACGTTCTTTATCAATTGTCCTTCAATCTCCTCTCATGTGGTCAAAATGGAGAGCGAATCCAATGAAACACAGGTACATCAACAGAAATACAGTTTGTTTTAGCCTAAAGCACCAACAGAAATCGATTTCTTTTTTTTTATCTTTCACGTTTAATCTATACATGTGAAATAAATAAAATGAGTCCCGGTGACACTGTTTTAAAACACTGATGAAAGCCTAAAGTGGGTGTTTTCTTTGGTAATGAATAATATTGGAAGGAAAACAGTGTACGAATTGTTAACGTATGCGTGTTTTTAACAGTATAAGGTTACAGCAGATGAGTCTCCAGCCTTGTAATGAGAAGAGACTCTGCCAGGGTTAGGGGTTCTATTCCCTGGCTTAAACAAGACAGCAATACTGCCAGGGTTAAAGGTTCTATTCCCTGGCTAGAGCAAGGCACAAACGCTGCCAGGGTTAAGGGTTCTACTCCCTAGGGAGAGCAAGGCATTAACAAACCCAAGGTTAGGGGCTCTATTCCCTGGCTAGAGCAAGGCACTAACACCACCGGGATAAGGGGTTATATTCCCTGTGTGGAGCAAGGCAGCAACACTGCAGTGATTAAGTGGTCCACTTCCAGGGGAAGCTAATGGAAGGAGCGTGGTAGACACAACAATAGTGTTTTGCGGTTCTCGCGGCTGAGCCATTGTGAGCTGAGTGTTGTGGTGTGTGTTGAAGGGTCCTGGTCTAGAATTAGCACGGCTAATCCTATTTGGCTTCACACAATCCGCCCAGTGTCTGTAGGCCTGTGTGGTGCTTTGGATCAGGCGGCATGCCACCCCATATGAGTTGGGAGGAGTAGGGTATGAAGTGGTCCATTTCTCCAGGGAAGGGGTTGAAGATGAATGTGTTGTGTGTTGCTCTCTGTGTCTTAAGAGTTCCTCACCAGCTTTGCTTTGAGAAGGAACATGGACACATGGAATAGACAATTTTGGACCATGCCAGTTGACTTCCCGGGTATGGAATGTTTGTATAATCTCTCTCGAGCCAGGACTATTTCCTGGTTTTGTTCTACCATCTGACTCACTGTACTTCTTGGTTAGGGGTTGGAATGTCCGTAGCCTGTTTATACCTCCAGGTACTGGCCGATCCACTTCCTGGGGTCAGTAGTGTCCGTAGCCCAGGGACAGGCCCACTCCCAGGCCCAGGTCCAGGCTCTCCCGGAGCCCCCGGAGCTGCTCCTCCCCCAGGCGGGTCTTGTCCTCCAGCTGCCTCTGCTCCACCAGCAGCGCCGCCTTCATCTTCACAAAGTGGCTGGAGGGGGGAGAACAACGACACGGGCGTTCCATTACGCTGATATTCAACCGTTCACACTAAAGGCTCGAGACCAGATAACACGGATCCGTTCACCAGCAGCTGACGAGGCTGATCTGTGACATCACAACTTACTCTCGCTTGTGACGTCACAGACGGATACTTTTTTAAATGGCTTGTGTTGATAAAACAAGACATTAGGGACTTCTTGACACTCCTGCTTGTGATGTCACACACTTATCAACCATCCATGAATCACTCATACCCACCAGAAGAAGCCTCACGATAATCTGTTATGACCAGTCAGTCAGTGTGCGTGTGTGCGTGCGTGCGTGCGTGCGTGCCTGTGTGTCTCTGCATGGTGTGTGTGTGTGTGTGTGTTCTGACCAGTAGTCTCTGTGCTGGTCGGGGGACAGACAGCGGGACAGGACCCGCCCCACGGCCTGCTCTCTGCGGTCCACGTGCTCCTTCAGATCCTGGGCCTCGGACAGCTGCCGCAAGAGCTGCCGCTTCTTCTCCACCAGGGGGAGCTACAGCACAAGAGACAGAGGAGGAGAGAAGAAGAAGAAAATGGACAGTTCAAGTTTTATGTTAAAATCAGTTGGTACAGTCCACTGGGTTGGCAGGTAGGTTGAGCTATCATCTATATATATATATATATATATATATATATATATATATATATATATATATATATATATACTGCTCAAAAAAATAAAGGGAACACTTGGAGTTACATTGTGTTGTTTAAGTGTTCCCTTTATTTTTTTGAGCAGTATATATGTACATATATATATATATTTTGATGTCATCAATATATCATCAATATATATATTGATGATAGCACATAAACATCTTCTGTTTGGCTTAGGTATCTCTTTACTCTCTGTAACAATGGTATTCGTATAATTAATATCATGTCTAGTGTATGATTGATATGCTCAATAACTTGCCCTGTTAACAGTGTTAAAAATGTGAACTAAAAGGTTTGAAGGAAGATTCAACGTTTTTTTTTTCTTTTTAAAGAGGAAATGAAAGGGACGTTGACCATTTACGTCTGCAACTTGTGGGATCAGAAACAAACACGTTTACCGACAGTACGACCTCAAACAAAACTGACCGCGATTGCAAGTCAAGAGTTTCCCGCAACCCTTCTGGGGTCAGAAATGAGGATACGAGGCCTTATCAACCCTTCTCGGGTTGGTCGGTTGGTTGACGCCTCGTATCCTCCTTTTTGAACAGGAAACGCATCACGGGACGGCGGGCTCCTCACCCTCTCGGCCTGCTCCGTGTGGGGCCCCAGGGTATCGAGGGAGGTCTGGGTCCTCAGCAGCCTGGCCGAGAGGGACAGCAGCAGGCTCACCACCTTGTCCAGGTCACCGATGACCATCCGGAACTTATCCGCCTCGTTGGGCTTACACACCGCCACCACCGCACTCTCCACCTGCAGGGTGGTTGGGTGGGGGTGGGGTGGGGGGGGGGGGGGTGAATGGGAAAGGGTGGGGTGATGTCGTCAGCGATGTTATCATGGCTCCACCCACAATTGAACTGTAAATGCATTTGTTTTTGGGGGGGACATTTTACACTGCATTTAGGGTAAGTCATCTGCAAGAACGGTTTGAAGAGATTCACAACCAAATGCCACTCTTGAGGTTTTGTGTTTACTTTACGGCCGCTACCATAACCACCGCTACATTGCTATCGTGGGCGTGGTTTTCACTGGGAAATGAGAGAGTGTGTGCCCATTTCCCCTCCCATCCCATATTTTAAGCTTGAGGTTCTGGGTCGTCCTGTACTGCACTGTACCATTCTGTCGTTTCCCATCCATATACGAGAAAATAGCATTCAGGAATTCAATTTCTCCCTTTTTTTTTTTCCTCTCCTGGAAGTTGACCGCTGGAGTCTCAACAAAAGGGCCGTAACGTTAGTGTGGATGACGGCGCCTGCTCAATGACTGAACGTGAGTGATGAGGTCTTCCTCACCTCCTCCCCCAGCTGAGCGTTGGCTCGGATGTCCTCCTGCAGTCCTCTCTGGGCCTCTCGCAGCACGCCCAGCTTCTTCCGCAGGCTCTCCATCAGCTGCCGCTGCGGAGGGGAGACGGGTCACACACTTACGCGGCTGGATGGGGAGAGGACCATGCTGACGGGGATAACGGTTATGGTGCTAAAGCCAGCAGCGCCAAAGTGATGGCGCTTATGCTAACGGTTTTGTTTCTTTAAAAAGAAAAAAAAATTACACCAGAAAATATTTCTGTTATTTAATTAAACGCACTGAAAAAACAACAGGAGCACTGACGCATGGTTTTTAAATGTGTATTTACATACATTTACGTTGTTTTGAGTGTTTATGTCACTATATCTTAGTTTCTTTTATATGAGGGGAACCTTGTAGGTGAGGTCGTCATCGTCGTCGTCATGGCGACGGATGTCGGACGGGTCCTTCCTGTGGCAGGACATTTGAGGTCTGGTCGCTGGCACGCCGTAGTGAGAGGAACAGCTAGAGCTCCTGCCCGAGTGCCTGTGAGCAAGGATGCAAGGTTCATTGAGAATAGATAGAGAACCTTGAATTCTAAGCACTGAAAACACTGTTCAGTTTGACCATCAAATGAGCAGCACATTTGACGTTTTAATGTTTTTCCTTGTAGCCTGCATGGTCCCCCAATGCTGTCCAATTTGTGACATCACAATGTTGATTGGGGGACTGGAGTTGATCTGTCCATCATACATCTGAGTGGACACCCCCAATTGTGATGTCACAAAGGGATACATTTGACTAAGTTGACTTAGATTCCAAGAACAATGTCTAAGTTTGGAGGATCTTTAAGGTATGTGCAGCGTTGCTCTACTTCACCTTTCCAAGCTGTCGGTGTCGTGGCCCAGGCCCCGGTAGGCCCCTCTCCAGCTCTCTGTGCCCCACTCCCCCTCACTGCCCAGGGGGGAGAGCTGCTCCCTGCCGGGGCCCCGGACCCTCAGCTCCTCCTCCTCCTCCTCCAGGGACCCACTCTCCGCCCTCGTCCGGCCCAGAGGAGAGGCGTCGAGATCGGGCAACGTATCGATGTCTGTCTCCACCACCGTGACCGGCAGGGCGAAGCAAGGGTGCTCGCTCGTGATTGGATTTGCCCCGGGCATAAGCCCCTCCTCTTCCTCCTGATAGTCGTCAATGTCCGTCTCCATGGGGATGTCCAGCTCTACCTCCAGGCTGTGGGCGGGGCTGGGGCTCAGCGTTGCCTCCGACTCTGTTCCCGCCGGTTCTGTTTCGGGTTCCGTAATCCCGCCCCGGTGTTCCGACTCGCCGGCGTTCCCAAGGTAGTTCCGGAACCCACTGTGGTTCCGTTGCTGTTCGTAGCCCGCGGTGACGTAGCGCTCCGAGATGGGAATGACTCCGTTTTCTAACGTAGTAGTCGTAGTGGGAGGAGGAGGAGGACGTGACGTGTCACAGTGCATCCTGGGAGATGGAGTTCTCTTCCTCTCCCAATGGGCCGAAGGTCTGTGATCCGTCTGGTGTCTGGGGAGGGATTTCCCCGTCTCCACCGTCTCCTGTTCCGGCTCCTGTTGGGATCTCTGGATTTCCCATGAGCTGGAGAGAAGAAAAAGATTTTGTTGTCATTGCTGCCACTTCAAAGTAAAGCGCCACTGGTTGCGGTTATATATGCTAATTGTCCGACTGCTGCTGATGCAACGCAGACGCAACACACACAAACTACATGGGGATAAAGAAAAGACTAAAAACGAATAAAGAGACTATTAATATTTCACTTGTTTTATCTCAGAGGAATGTTGCTTCCATGTGTTCCAGACATTGACCTTTGAAACCAACACACATCGTACCACTTTATTAATATCATGCTTTTATACTTACCAGCAGTATATTTGTTTCCACTAAACTATTTGGCTTAACTGTGTGAGCCTCTGAGCAAGATGCTCCCTAATGACATTAAGGAGCAGAGCATGTCTGAAATCATTGTAAGTCTCTCTGGATCAAAATGGCTGGTAGATGACTAAATACTATAAAAGATTAGAAATAGAGATGGGACTCCAACCTGCTAACACAGCTTCCTACAGGCGTTGACAAAGGAGGAGGAGGAAGAGGAAGTACAGCCTCTCCGTTCTCCTGCACTTCTTCCTGTTGGCTCCTCGAGGCTCCGCCCCTCTCCCTTGGGGGTGGGGCCACCGGCCGGAACGCCCTCCTGGAGAACATGGGACTGGGCGGAGCTATGGCGAAGAGACGGTCTTGCAAGGGCTCCGGGCTCTGATTGGTTGAGGTGGTAGAACGAGGACGATTGTGATTCTGTTCTTGATTTTCATTGGCTACGACCTGAGAATAGATACAATGGTCCTGAACTTGTTCCTTATTTCGATTGTCCATGCCGTGATTATAGGGGCGGTCCTGTGTTTCTGCTGCCTGGTGTTGATTGGCTGTGGGGCTAGCGAGGGGGCGGTCATGGAGGCGGAGCTGGGCCTGGCCATGGCTGGAGGGTGGGCCGGTGGGCTCTGGGTCCTGGTTCATCCCCAGGACCTGATGCCTCTCTGGGGGAAGGCTATAGGAGCGCTGCCTGGACAGCTCCACAGGGACTTGGGAGGAGGGGGAGGAGTCTCCATTGGAGGGGAGGAGGGATGGAGGGATGGAGTGATAGGGCGGCAGAGGAGAGAAAGACAGAGGGGAGGACGAGGACGAGGAGGAGTGGGGAGAGGAGTAGAGGTTGTGGTGCGACGCCCGCCTGCGGTGGAACTCCTCCCATTTCGGGGGTGGCGGCCTCGGAGGGGGCGGGACCTTCTTTTTGATTGGCCCTGACTCTCGCCCGACCTCGTCCACCTCGCTCAGCGTCTGGCTGGCCGTCATGGAGACGGCGGGCGACCGACGGAGGTGCTGACGCAGGTCGTTCTCCGACATGGCGCGACCCCGCAGCGCGAGCGTGCACGGCGCCGCCCGCTGTGCACGTGTGTGCTCCGTGTTGACTGACTGGCGGGGACGGTGCTGATGCTGAGGCTGGTGGTGATGAGGATGGGGATGACCGCCCTCCAGGGATACAGAGTCACTACTCCACCTGGGGTAGTCCCTGATGGAGAGGGAGAGAGAGAGAGAGAGAGAGAGAGAGAGAGAGAGAGAGAGAGAGGGTGAGGGTGAGGGAGAAAAACAGAGAGAGAAAAAGAGAGATGGTCATGGACCGATTGTTATTTAGCTATCTAAAACACAATTGGTCAGACTGCAAGTTATTTACTAATCACACCGACATTTCCAGCGTCTTATCTGAGTCTTTATCTTTATATGTCTCAGCCAGGTGAGGGAGGGGGGCACCATAATTCATTGTATAATTTCGAGCAATTTTATGTATATCTTGTAATACCTAAAATGGTCTTATGGTGCCTATTGGAGGTGTGCTTAATCTTACATTTTAATAATTCATACGAAGACGATCATGAGGCTGTTTTGGTGCCTGTTCCCTGTTCTTTTTTAATTTTTTAAAGGGTGTTCATTCTCTCTGCGCATACGTGTGTTTCTAAATATAAGTGTGTTTCCACCTCCCTCCCCCTCCCATTTAAGCAGCGTGTCATTACAGTAGTATGGCTATGGTGGCTGTGGTCTGAACACTTTGGGCTCATTGTGTTCTGGTACTGGTGGAAACACACATTACACCCCAGCCCAAACCACCCTAGTCCCCATGGACCCACTTAGAAGCCAGGCCCACACCCACAGACGGAGCAGGTCGGGGGGAGTGTGTGTGTGTGTGTGTGTGTGTGTGTGCGTGTGTACATGTCAAGTATAGATGCATGTGTGGAATGGAGAAGAAATGTATAGCAAGAAGTGTGTGTGTGTGTGTGTGTGAATTTGTGTGTGTGTGTGTGTGTACATTTGTGTGTGTGTGTGTGTGTGTGTGTGTGTGTAATTGCTTATGTCAAGTAAAGATGCGTGTGTGAAATGGAGAAGAATTTATAGAAAGAAGTATAGAAAGATACTGATTTGGATTTATTTGTGTGTGTGTGTGCGTGCGTGAATGCTTGTGTGTGTCTGCACGCACGCCAGTCGGCACAGGCGGACAGGAAGTGGCTCACCTCTCGGTCAGGCTGTACTTCCTGTTGAGCTTTGGGGCTTCCTGCGTCTTGCGGGTTGGGTGAGTCTGTGGAACACATCCAGTTAGCTCCAACCAATAAGAAAGCCCCATTCTGTGTAATTATGTCCCCTGAGTTGGTCAGCTCACATTCCTCCAGAGGGGTGGTGCTTGGGTGTGTGTGGTTTGGTGTGCTTGATGATGTTGCTGTTTAATCATATTAATGTTGAGGTGTGGGGGGGGGGGGGGGGGGGGGGGGGGGGGGGTTCCGATTCATTTTGGCATCCTGATTCAATGATGAATTAGTTATGTGACATTAATCTGCTATTAGACCTGTATGGATAAAATAACATAGAACCACATCTGGCACAGCAGGATAGTCTGGCAGTGAGGGGGTCGGTCTAGGTTCTCAGTTCGAACCCCAATGTCCACAGTGTACCTGTAGTCATCCCTGAGCAAGATGACCCCAACCCCTACCTGTTCCTTTAGGACATGTAGGCTGTCTGAACTCACTGTATGTCACTTTGGATTGAAAGAGTCTCCGAAACAACTAAACAATAAATTAACAAAAGTGTGTATGGATAGAATCATTTGAACTTAGTTCACCTCGATTTTGGACACAAACACACTTGTGTGTTCTATTTAACTGTAAAATAAATAAGAACAAGATAATAAAATGGAGTGTCCAGTGGGCCAAACAGAGAGCTCTGTGGGACACCAGTGGGCTTAGCTAGAGCTAATGCAGTGTATTATACACCACAGGTTTTCTAGCAAAATCATCACTGCGGTGGCCGCTGCTGGCCCAGGCGTTCCTCTGTGGTTTGGCTCATTAAGGCCTCACACTGAGGAAGTGTCTGTGAAACGCATTCACAACGGTCATTACCTCACCAGCAGAACCCAAAACCAGCCAACCGCTAGATCCTCACATGGCATGAGAACGAGAAACCAGTTACACACTCATGGACACTAGGCTATACACACACACACACACACACACACATACACACACCAAGCTAAAACATGTGGATGCTATGAAGATACACAGAGAGATGCTAAGCTACATGCACAGACACTAAGCTACACACAGAGGTGCTAAAGAGCTACACCCAGATATGCTTAGCTTCACTATGCATCCGTTACACACACACACACACACACACACACACACACACACACACACACACACACACACACACACAGATATGCTTTGCTACACAGAGAGACTATAAAACTACACACAGAGATGCTACAAACTTGACAGCTAAACAACAAAAACATAACATTAGCGGCATTTAGTGGCCGAGTCATTATCCCTACTTAGGTCTTCATGTCCAAACAGCTTTCACACTGGTCTGGTTTGGAACCTCAGCGTCCACCATTTTGTGTTGTAGTTGGCATGCAGTCATCTCTACGTACTGAGAGCTCGTTGCTTCGCTGTATAATAAAACGGACCGTGGAAAACGGGGGGGTGGATGTCTTCACAGAGCTTGACCACACAGAGACCGGACTAGGAGTACAAATAGTTACTTGATACTCTTTCCAGACTTACAGTGATTTTAGATACACGTCATTAAGGAGTGGGTAGGGGTAAGGGGTCATCTTGCTCTCGGATATCTACAGGTAGACTGTTGACATTGGGATTCGAACCCAGAACCTTATGATGGGGAGTCAAACAGTTTAGCCATTACACTATGTCCCATGAATGTTTTTTCTTGCTTTATGTTTATGTGGTAAGGCAGGTCATACCTGCTTTACATAAAGTTGTCGTGTGTTATCATTATTATTTGTCATCTACTGTATGTGCGAATATATCAAGTCAAATTAAGCTTTTATTGATAAACCTTTATTCAAACCATCCTTTCCTAACATCTTGTATGAAGCTTTATTCAAAGTAACATTTCCTAACGTTTTTTAAGCTCTCAGAAGCTTCTGGGAAAGTACCAGACCATGAATGATAACAGCAGTCTGTTGGACTTCCATATTTTTATATTTCACATCCTTCCTACTCACACACACACACACACACACACACACACACACACACACACACACAGTAAAAAGAAGGAAATTCACATGGAGAAGGGTACAATAGAATACAAAAACACATTCCTGTACGCATGCTTGCAATGAAACACACACGGTTGATGTTCTATGGGTCCATTGTGTGGTGTTTTTGGAGGCTAGCAGCCAACTCGAACATATGTCCGACAGAAGCGCGCATCCATCTGAGAATGTACGCAATCGCATCTAAACAATTTTGAGAATGACTGGAGATGGAGTGGAAGTGAGTGTGTACAGCATGCACATACCCAAACAATGTGTGTGCGTGTGAGTGTGAGTGTGAGTGTGTGTGTGTGTGGAGGAGGTAGAAACACACACACACAACACTAAACTATCACGGAACCCACATGGTCACTGACAATGTGATATCCAGTTCAACCGGAAATCCATCCCTAGTCTGTTAGGCTCCAATAAGTCATCCACCAACATGGCCGCCAAAACCCTCCAAAAAGGTAAACCTAGCTTCCAGAAGTTTAGAAGCCGGGGTCACTCTCTCTCCAAAACAAAAGAAGAGACAGAGGAAGAAGGAAGGGAAGGGGAAAGAAAAGTACCCCTTGCTGAGATTCTTGCGGTCTGTGGTCTCCAGTTGTGAAAGCAACGCTGCCATTATGCTTCCACATGCTGTTGTTTCCACTGTTCCGCTATTGGTTATTTCCCCCCACAGAGCTACGTCCAATCAGAGAGCTCTATGCACCCCCCCCCCCCCCCCCCCCCCCCCGAGGAGAAGTTCCATAAGAGAATTCCGCGGTCCAGAGGTTCTACGTGGGAGTTCTAGAACTCACGAGGACAGTACTGGCCTGACTCCCAACCAGAGCAGCCAGAGCCACCCACCCCCAAACCGGCCAATCAGAGACCGGCATCAGTCCAGTGATGCTCCTTGCCGCCGGTCGTGCGGAGTGAGCAGAGATATTGAAACCGCCGGTCTCCCGCGGTTAACGCACAACGTTCCAGAATGACAATGGCTCAATCCCCGGGTGAAACCGTTTTCATTTTTCAATGTTGGTTTGGGTTCGACTTGCTGGCCGCTGTTTGCTGTGGTGTCAGCACTAGAGAGTCCAGGAAACATTTCACCTTTAATGGCTCTCTGGTCCTCTGATGACCCGCGCTGCGGTGGTGTTTGGCGTTGATGCCGGCTTCCTGTCACTCAAACGGTTTGCCAGCACATTAAGGCGATGCTCGCGTTTCGCTTTTACAATTCGCTGTAGCCGGGCCGACAGGACACAACGGAACAGAACAAGCAGGCTGCACTGTTGACTGAACGTCGAACATGAGCACAACATTTGGGTGCTATAGGATTGTAACTCCAGATTCCAGATAAAGCTCTATCTTGGCTTGCTAAACCTAATGGCATTCATTTACATTTTGTGGTTCGGTGGATTGTACGTCTTCGTATATATCTCCGTCTCTCTCTGTCGCTCTGTCACTCCATCCCTCTCTTGCATTCTCTCTCTATTTCTATACACCCCCTCTCCCTCCTTCCTTCACTGTCCCCTTTCTCTCTCTAGCTCTCTGAATGTGTGTGTGTGTGTGTGTGTTTGTGTGTGTGTGTGTTCTTGAGTGTGTGTGTGTGTGTGTGTGTGTGTGTGTTCTTGTGTGTGTGAGTGTGCGTGTGTGTCAGTGTGTGTGTGTGTGCGTGCGTGCGTGTGTGTTCTTGTGTGTGTGTGTGTGTGTGTTCTTGTGTGTTTGTGTGTGTGTTCTTGTGTGTGTGTGTGTTCTTGTGTGTGTGTGTGTGTGTGTGTGTGCTCCTACCTCGCTAGGTGTGTAGCTCCTAGACGTGCATCCCTGGTTCTCTCCCTGGTGCTGCGAGGGACCGGCGACGGGGTAGAAGGCCGACCGAGGGGGCTGGTCCTGGGCTTGGCCGTGGGGGAGCTGGGCCTGGGGCTGATGTGGCTGGTCTTCATGATGGAAGCTGTGGCTGGTCCTTCTGTACAGGTCCTCGCTCTGACCAAACTGAGACTGTCTCTCTTTCTCGGTCTCTCGCTCCCGCTCCTTCTGTCTTCTCTCTCTCTCCAGACATTCCTTCTCTTGTTCCCTCACTCGCTCTGCCTCCATCTTTCTCTCCCTCTCTTTCTCCCTCTGCCACTCTCTCGCCCTCTCCTGCCTCTCTCTCTCCCTCTCCTCCCTCTCTCTCTCCCTCTCCCACTCTCTCACCCTCTCCTCCCTCTCCTTCTCTCTCTCCCTTTCCCTTGCCTGCAGTCTCTCTGCTCTCTGCAATATCAACACTCTCTCCTCCCTGTCTTTCTCCCTTTGTCTCTCTCTCACCCTCTCTTCCCGCTCCCTCTGTCTCTCCCTCGCCCGTTCCTCCCTCTCTTGTTCCCTCTCTCTTTCTCTTTCCCTCTCTTTCTCCCTCTCCTTCTCCCTGTTGGTGCTCACAGATTGTCTCCGGGCCTCCGCGCTGCCGGGAAGCGGGGCACTTTCCTGCAGAAGCGCCCCCTGGTAGGAGTACCTCCGCTGGGCTCGGTACTGGCTGAGCTCCCCACCACGGGGCTCAGCCACGGGGGAAGGTTGTCTCCGCGGGCTACAGAGACTGGCCACCGAGCCGCTCCGACTCGTCTCCTCGAAGAACTTCATCCTGTCGGCGAACGGGAGGATCTCAGACTCCTCGATGCGAGAGGTAGAGTAGGAGCGGGTGGAGGAAGAGGAAGAGGAAGAGGAGGTGTTGGAGGAGTTGGTGGTGGAGGCGAAGGCGCAAACCCCATGCCGAGACCCTGGGATCTTCGCCTCGGACCGCTCTGCTCCGGACCACTGGGCCGGTTCTGGTTCCGGCTGGAGTTTGTGTTCGGGGGTCCAGCGCCAGCGGCGGGCCTTGCCGGCCGGCGCCGGTTCCTCCACCACCCGGATGCTGACCCCAAAACTTGGCGTGGTCAGATCCAGAACCTGGGCCGGAGGATCCAGGTTCCGAGCGGGAACCTTGGGAGCGCTCTGTAAACCTTCTCGACCGGACCCGGACGTTTGAACGGAGGCCCGTGGCTCTCGGGCAGCGGTCGACCGGGAGTACCCCGCGTTAGTGCTTCTTTCCTGGGCGGACGGGCCCGGGTCGCCTCCCCCTTGGTCCTGGAAGTCCAGACCCTCCTCCTCGTGGACGGTGGCCCCGCTGTGGAGCAGTCCTCCGAGGCCCCGGCTGGTCTGGAGCTGGGCCTTCTTCCTCTGGATCTCGTTGCGGAGGTTCGTGGCGAATCGCTCGCTCCGACGGCGGTTCCGGCGCAGGTTCTTGGACGAGTTCAGCTTCTTCGCGACCGCTTCTCCATCGTCCGCCTCTCTTCCTCCTCCTCCCCTCTGCTCCTCCAGCAAGCTGTCCACGCTTGCGGCAGCACTCAGAGGCCGGAAATCTCCTCCCGCCACCCGACTGGTGGCCTGTCCTTCGTGGTCTGCGGAGGGGGCAGCCGAATCCCCCGGGACGCTCGCGGATCGACCCCAGGAATGGTGCACCTGAACTGGGGAGAATCCAGGTCCAGCGGCCACCCCTCCTTCCCCAACTTCCAACCTTCCTCCCACATCTCCAACATCGCCCTCCAACTCCAGGAACACTGATCCCGGGGTGGAACAGCGACTGCCCCCCCAGCTGTTCTGCTGGGCCTGGAGGTGGGGGTCGGGGTTGGGGCAATGATCCAGAGCTAACGGTGGGTCCGTGTGGAAGTCTTCGCTGGCGGACTGGAGGGGCGAGAGGGAGGAACAACTGCTGCTACAGGGGGGCGAGGGCGGAGGTCCTGAGGGTGGGGGGTGTGAGCGATCGCTAGGTCCAGATGAGGAGGCATCTCCGTTGAGGTGAAGTGACTGAAGCTGGGTGGCGGCGGCGGCGGCGGTGGCGGTGGCGGTGAGGTTATCGGGGGCGCTATGGCGATGCAGTTCCCCGTAGGAAGGGCTCTTGGCCCTGGGGTGCAAAAGCTGCAGTTCCCCCTGGTTCTCCATGGATGATTCTGGAGGCGAGGAGGCGGGGCTGGAGGAGGAGGTGGCCGGGAGAGCGCTGCAGCCCTTGGAAGGAACCGGGTGAACTTTGTGGTCCTCTGATATGTAGTCCGTCTTGGTGCCGCTATCCCTTTCCGAAAAACGGAGTGCTTTGCTTTGGTTCCGAGCGTTCAAGTAACATTCCAGCGGGTCGGCCTTTAGGTTCCCGCCGCTGCACCCGGCACCCGGCTCAGCAGAGCAGCCGTTATGGGTATCTGGTGGTCGGCGGGAGGCTTTGGAACCACCACCGCTGCCGTCGTCGTCGTCGTCGTCACGGTTACAGGAGAACGCAGGAGGAACCCTGTCCGGTGGAGCGGAGACGCAACACGTGTCAGGTACTTCCTTCCGACCCCTGGTGGCCCTGAAACTGTCCTTCCGGGTCGGAGGTCGAGGGGGGTTCATACTGGCTCCCACCTCCTTATCGTCGTCGCTCGCTCTTCCAAAGACTCCTCCTCCGCCTCCTCCTCCTCCTCTTCGCTCCTCCTCATAGCAGCAGGAGGAAGGCCTGTCCTTGACTACAGCGGGCCTCGTCTTTGGCCTGGTCAGTGACCTGGATTTGAGGCCCACCACCACCATCTGTGCATCATCCGGGGCCTCGCCTACGGCGCTCCCCAGGACAGAGGTGTCCCCACCTGGGTACCCTCGGCAGGCCGGTCCCAGGCTCTGCAGGAGGTTGTCCATGGAGTTGGCCTCCCCCGGGCGCAGCGACACCACGGCGGCGTACTCGGACGCGTTGGAGCTGGCCGAGAAGGAGCTGTAGGCGGAGTCTCGCTTGGAGAGGGCGGAGTCGACGGGGGACGGGTGGGCATCGCCGTACGGGCGCGGCGTTGGGGTGGGCGTGTCCAAACTCTCCATGGATCCCAGGGAGCTGCTACGGTCGGTGGATGAGTACGGCCGAGTGAGCTGCCCCCACTGTAGGTCACTGGAGAGAGAGAGAGAGAGAGAGAGAGAGAGAGAGAGAGAGAGAGAGAGAGAGAGAGAGAGAGAGAGAGAGAGAGAGAGAGGGGGGAAGATAAAACATTTTTTATCTTGGTTTGAAGCTTAAGGCAATATTATGTGTTCCACTTTCATGCCAATAAGAAATATGAATTCAATTTGGTAGAGAGAGAGCTTTGAAACGGATGGAGAGCATAACCAGCGAGGAGGACTGGTCAACCACCCAAACAACAACAATATGCCATACATATATAAATGATAAGTATGGCACGTAGACAATAATCCCTCATCAATCATCCTTGATCCATTTAATAAGAGGAACATTTAAGGTGACCATTGGGTATAAATGATGTGTGTGGGGAAGCAGATATACAACAATGTAAGAAGTTGGGATCACAAACGGGATGTTTGGGATGTTCAGACCTAAAAATGTCACCGGTCACGGGACCAGGGGAGGTTAGGTACCAACGTTAATCAGATCAGTCTAGCAGTAGGAACCGCATTCCAAAAACGCTGTGGTTTAGCCGCTCTTCTGGAGAGATATTGGTTGGAATTCACCCGGAGGCAAACAGAGGAGTGGAGATAGGAGAGAGGAGAGAGGAGAGAAGAGAGAAGAGAGAGGAGAGAGGAGAAGAGAGAGGAGAGAAGAGAAGAGAGAGGAGAGAGGAGAAGAGAGAGGAGAGAGGAGAGAGGAGAGAGGAGAGAGGAGAGAGGAGAGAGGAGAGAGGAGAGAGGAGAGAGGAAAGAGGAGAGAGGAGAGAGGAGAGAGGAGGACGCCTATGTCTGAGTTGTTAAGAAGGAGCAGGGATTTCCTCGTCATCATTTCCTCCTTCAGCAGTCTCCCTTCATCCATCCCTCTTTTCTTACCAAATCGTCTCTCCCTCTCTCTCTCTCTCTCTCTCTCCCTCTCTCTCTCATTCCTTTTGTCATAGTCTATCTGCTGACAGTCTTTATCCCTAAATCTCTCCGTCTTCCTCTTTCTCTCTATAACTTCTCTTTCTCTCTCAAGTCCACTTGAACTGAAACGTCTGAACTGCTCTCCCAGGAGTTGTTGGACCCCTGCGGTCAGCAGGGGATCGGCTCGACAGGAAGTTGACGCAATGAGACAGGATGGTGGAAAAGGAAATGACATCACGTGCCACCCAATAAGAACACAATGTGGAGCGTGTGACTAATGTGCTATACTCAATTACAGTGATCATCTCTCACACACACACACACACACACACATTGTATGAGATCATACTTGCTACATCAGCAAGCTTTGATTCAACTTTATTATATTTATCTTCCACAATGTATGGTCACTCACACACACATACACACACAAAAACTCCCTGTCTCTCTATTGTGTGACCACACATTAAAGGGGCTTACTTCCTCAGAGAAACTCACACGCACACACACACACATAGACATGCAGGGTACAGAATGTCGCTTTCTTTCAGATTGTACCGAATGTCTTCCTCTCTTTGTCTTTTTGTTCACAGAATCACATTATTGTCCAGAGTTACTGTGTATGTGTGTGTGTGTGTGTATGTGTGTGTGTGTGTGTGAGTGTGTGTCCGTCCATTCCCACAGTTAATCATGCCTGACCTCATCTGTTGGTGTACATTGTGTGTACCCCCCCCCCCCCCCCCCCCCCCCCCCCCCCCCCCCCCCCCCCCACACACACACACACACACACCCCACCCTGTCTAAACCACTGGGGACTTATGCTGGCCTATTATATCTGTGATTCTTATCAAAGAAAAGAACAGCTCAGAGCAGAAAGCATGGCTGATACGGGAGCTATTTTTAACCTGTGTCAATATACAGACGTCTCTTTTCCATTAAAGGAATATCCCCTGACTGTTTGGCTCTCTCGGGACGCTCGGTGACAGGTCCCTTTGTCATAACGTTTTTAACGGCTCATTAGCTTCATTAATGGTTTGCAGTTGGTTGGGCGGCGACTACAAGTTGATGTTGGCGAGCATGTGTGTGCCATTGTTTTTTACTTAAACATTTATTTTGTACCTGTTAGTTGAAACCAAACAGGAAGTAGATGTCGTAGACTTCCTGGTCAGCCAACAATTTCCCAGTATCGACACGACCTTTGAACCCTAACCGAGTCAGGGAACCGACCCTCGATGACCCTGTGACCTCTGACCTCCCAGCATAGCAGGGAACTGTTTACGACCAGATAAAATGGATTCTAATAATCCCAGACAGGACAAATCTGGAAAATGTCTGGAACCAGTAAATTCCGGTTACGATTTTATTTTATTATTGGGCAATATTTGGTACGGTTTTATTTAATTGTATACCCAGTGCGTTCTGTTCAGTCTTCGGTCGACAGTCAAACCCGTCGTACCCCAAAAAACGACAAGCTAACTAAATGCAGTTGAAGTGCCTAATCTGCCCACCTGGCCCCCAGCGACAGATGGACACGTCTGGGTCAACGGGGTCATCTGATTGGTTATCTTTGGGGAATGTTTGAATGCATGCAACTAGAATAGACATGCGGAGCTTCCGGCGTGGGCCCTGTTGACTTTAGAACACAGTGATGTCACCGACTTCCTGCTGATTGTTGGCTTTAGGGGGGCACACTAGTCACCACACAGACGCATGCACGCACACACATACACACACACATGAACGCACAGACACACGGACGCACGCACACACACACACGCGAACACACACGCACACACACACGCATGCACGCACAGACACACGAACGCACGCACACACACACGCGAACACACACGCACGCACAGACACACGCACACATGCACGCACAGACACACGGACGCACGCACACACACACACACAAACACCCACACACGCACGCGCACACAGACGAACACACACACGCATGCACGCACAGACACACAAACACACACACACCGGAGTCATGGCGGGATTGTAGAGAATTGTTGAGTCACAACACACACACACACACACACACACACACACAGATCAAAACCTGTGTGTGTGTGTGTGTGTGTGTGAGTGTTGAAGTTTCCCATCTGGTCCCCTCCTTATTGTTGTGGTCTTTTCAACCGTTAAGATCCATAAGGAAACATCATGATACAACAATATCCCAGTGAACTTTTACACGAGTCACACGGTGTAGTTCACACGGGGTACTAATCATGAGGCAGACGGTTCGTCCACACGGGATGTGTGTGTGTGTGTATGTGCGTGTGTGTGTGCGTGTGTGTGCATATGTGTGTGTGCGTGTGTGTGTACGTGTGTGTGAGTGTATGTGCATGTGTGTGTGTGTGTGTGTGCGTGTGTGTGAGTGTATGTGCATATGTGTGTGTGTGTGTGTGTGTGAGTGTATGTGCATATGTGTGTGTGTGTGTGTGTGCGTGTGTGTGTGAGTGTATGTGCATGTGTGTGTGTGTGTGTACCTGTGTTCGGAGGAGGATGAGTTGTTCCAGGACAGAGGGCAGGCCCCAGGGTGCAGCTGCATGGTAGACAGGGGAGGGGGCGGAGGGGGGAGGGGAGGAGAGTCCTCCTGGTCTTCGGGGGGGAGGCAGGATGGGAGAGGAGGAGGAGGTGGAAGAGGAGGCTCTGGTACCCTGGCTAGGTGCCAGGAGTGAGGTCGGATCAAGGGAACGGTCCGTCTGAGGAAAGAGGAGAGGTGGAAATGAGGAGAGGAGAGGAGAGGAGAGGAGAGGAGAGGAGAGGAGAGGAGAGGAGAGGAGAGGAGAGGAGAGGAGAGAGGAGAGAGGAGAGAGGAGAGGTGGAGAGGAGGAGAGGAGAGGAGAGGAGAGGAGAGGAGAGGAGAGGAGAGGAGAGGAGAGGAGAGAAGAGGAGAGGAGAGGAGAGGAGAGGAGAGGAGAAAGTAATAAAATAATAAAAATAAACGTGACCATTTGTGAAGGAAAAATCCAATAAACCAATGTCCTCAAATAAATGCTGTTACAAATGGCCATGGGACAACTAGTATTGTCGCTCTAGACCTCAGCCCTACTTTATCTACAGACCTGTTGTGTGCAGGTGTGAAAGATAAGGAGCTAAGAGAATGTGTGTCTTTCTGTGAGAGTGTGTGAGTGTGTATGAGAGAGAGAGAGAGAGAGAGAGAGAGAGAGAGAGAGAGAGAGAGAGAGAGAGAGAGAGAGCGAAAGAGAGATAATCCCAGTAGAATTCATGTCCTCCGGCGAGGTGTGGACATGAGGAACCACAGGAGCTTCTGGGTTCTGAATGAAGACCAAAAACATCTTTCCTCTCTACATGTGCTCTTTAGCAAAGGGACCATTTGCTGAAGAAGGATTCTGGGTAAGGATTGTTGAGGAAGGGGATGGGGCGGTGGTGGGCGGTGTAGGAATATGATTGTTTATGATAAAACAGGAGCGAAGGCTTTCCAACTAAAACATGCCAGCTTCCTGCTCAGCATTCCTCTGCACTGACCATCTGATGAGATTCTCTCTCTCTCTCTCTCTCTCTCTCTCTCTCTCTCTCTCTCTCTCTCTCTCTCTCTCTCTCTCTCTCTCTCTCTCTCTCTCTCTCTCTCTCTCTCTCTCTCTCTCTCTCTCTCTCTCTCTCTCTCTCTCTCTCTCTCTCTCTCTCTCTCTTTTTAACTACTGGACACACTTCTCTATTAGAATAGAATAGAATAGAACAGAACTGAATGGAATAGAACATCAACTCATAGAGCAGCAACTGACAATAGTTAATTTATCAGACGCTTTCACCCAAAGCTGCTTACGGAGAATTCAGATACATGTTATTAAGGAGCAGGTAGGGGTTAGGGGGCATCTTGCTCTAGGATGCCTACAGGTAGACTGAGGACTA